>MU226531.1:1224877-1257573 GCA_018584345.1 Thuja plicata
GACTTGGCTACTTATGACTTTGACAAAACTTATGACAACAAAGTGAATGGGGTAACAATCTCCCCCTTTGTCATTAGTTTGGCATTTTGACAAAAACTTCAAAGTCAGAAATCAAAACTCAAAACTTATAACTCTTCATTGGGTGAGAGTCCCTATGCGCTATATACACTTCAAAAATTGTATTCCATACAATATCATCTTTCAATATATTATCCCATACTATATTATATTATCCCCCTTTTTTGACAAAAGTGTCAAAATATCAATTACTTGTCAAAAATGTACTTATATTTGGTTTGGAGATTAGACAATGCTGACTCCCATGTCTCCTTCAGTGTCTGCATGACTATAACATGCTCATTTATGTCCACTGTTGGACCTGTGATTGTGTCAAGTGAACTCATCTCGGGCATAGTGAATAAGTCCTTGCCTTTCTTCAAATGTTTTTGCATAGCCTCAATATGTGGGATCAAAATGGCTTGCAATTCCAATAACTCTATCCGGATTTTATGTTCCTCTTACCTGAGTTCATGGTGGAGTCCCATAAGATGCTTGATCTTCTAATAATATACTTGGATTGAACCAAGTTCAATAGATACATCCTTGAGGAGTCTGGTTAACTCAATTTCTACCGACTGTTCTTTATTCCTTATTTCCTCAGTAAATTTTGAAGTTTGACAAAAATTTTGAAATAATGAGAGAGTTGTAGTTAAAGCCTGCTCTATAGCTGTACATAGCTCAGAAAGAGTTACCTTGTCATCTGCTATGTGTTTCAATATTTTCTCCATTATTCTCTTTGTCAACTTTGGCTCATGAATTTTCAATAAAGATTTGGTGGTATCCATGTTCGGTACCTTTATCTGTTGAGCAAGTTTGCCTACTTACTGAATCAAGCTATCTTTTTTATTTATGACAACATCAGGTAGCAGAGATTGAAAGATGTCTTTGACATCTTCAAGAATGTCATCTTGCTTCCTCATTTCATCAATAAGCTTTTTTTCGGCTACCTTTCTCTTCAATAGTTTCCCATATGATGCTAATTGCTCAGCATTCATGTTTGCAAAATTAGGGGGGGGAAAAATTATTTCTTTTGTTAAGTTAATTTCCTCCTTCTTCTTTTTCTTCTTATTCTTTCTGCTTGATGGTGAGATAGATGCCTTAAGTGCATCGGTGGGAGACTTACTTGTGCTTACTGTGCTTTCAGACTTCTCCTCTGACTCATGAGTACCTCCTGGCTTTTCTTTTTCTTTCTTACCTCCTTGTGTATCTGTATTCTCCTTCACTTTGTCACTCTCCTTCTCTTTCTCACTATCCTTCTCTAACTCTTTCTTGTTCTCTAACTCTACTTTGGAGTCTTGTTGCTTCTCTCCTTTGGTGTCGGTTGGGGGTACCGATTCATTTCCTTTACTTTGCTTATTTCATTCCTCGGTGCTCTCTGTAATGATCTTAGAATAAGCATGAATTTGTTGTACTACTGGTTCTGATTCTTTGGTTGTTGGAGTTCCATCTATTTCCATGCACTCGGCATTTTGATCTGTATCCATAGAATTTTCTTCCTTTGCTGTATCTTGTGTAGGATCCTCTTCTTCTGATGCATCTTCAACATTTATTTCACTGGTATCTTTAGTTAGGTCAATGGGATCCGTTTGACCTTTCTTGACTTTTGATGATTGTCCTTTGGTAGTCCCCTTGGTTTGCTTGTCTTCTTAAGACTTGGTGGCATCTAGTTTGAATATTTTTCTCCACATTTCATCTGTTTCTTTCTCAACTTCTAACAGCTTACCGATCATTATTCTTAGTGCTCTATTTTTCACAAGAAATCTCCTTGAATAGTTATGCTAAGATTCATCAATTTCTTGCACTAATAGTTCAGGCATTGTAACAACTAATGATCTTTCTCTTTTTTTTTTTTAGTAGCCAATGCATATTTCCACCTTCCATCTACCTTATTGTATAACTCATCAGGGAGCTGGCTTGAAATTTCCATTGGTGTTGTTCTGAATTTATTCAATGTGAAAATAACAGCATCTTCAATTCTTACCTGATCATTTACACTCAACTACTCATATCTCAATTGTTTTATTCTAGCAAAACCTCCATGTTTCATTAATGAATCGATGGATTCATCAAGGGTTGGTTTTGATGTCTTTTGTGGTACTTTGGGTGCCTCAGTCTCCTCTATTTTTGTTTCACTTTCAGCTTGAAGATTCAATTTTCTTCTTGGCCTTACAACATTTTTCTTACTCCTCATATATTTTTTCCCTCTAGGCATGGGTGTCTTGACTTGTTCCTTTTCTTTTTCCCTTACCGAGGCCCTTGTGCTCCTCCCACTTGGTGAGGGATTAGCTTCTGGTTATTTCCTCCTCTTTTCAATTGAGGGTGATGCCTTTGTTTCTTCTTCTTCATCTTCAACTTCAAACTTCTGTGATAACTCCCCAATAATTTTCTTTGTTTTCCTTATGGCCTTAGGTATCACTATACCATGCTTGATCTTTTCTTTAACTTCCTCATAGGTTCCATATCTGTCAACTTTCTTGTCAATGGGGTCTTTCAACAAAGTCTCAATCTGCAGAGAAGCTATGTCAATATCAACTTCATATCCCATGGGTTGAAGCCAAACAGTCCTTGGCTCAACAGCCTTAATGATACACATGTCGATATCTACTTCAAAACAAATATTATCATGATATATTTCCACTAACTGGGGTGGGATCCAGAATCTTTTATGCATCTTTGCTTGAAACTTTACAAAGTAATCATTCATGATCAAATTAAAATTGTTTCCAAATCCTAAAATATATTCATTGATTTGATATATGATTGGCCTATCTATGCTCCATGTTACTTCACTGATTAATGGGAAAAAGTTCTCAAAATAGAAAAATATACATACCAATAGTGGACCAAACTTCAGAGTGTTTGTCTTGGCTTTTCTGATTGTGTTCATGTTGTCTTCAATTTGCCTCAACAAGATCTCACAAACATCTAATTTTAGTCCTGTCTTCACAATATTGTAGGCCAAGTCAACTGCTCCATAGGGTACATTGTCTACCCTAGATGATTGGAAGACTCGATAAGCAATGATTTTACATGCAAAGTTAAGTTCTTCATCTTCTATCATTTAAATTCTCATCGCTCTATCGTCCCATTGAGCTTTGGTTAGCTCACTCAATGTTTCTCTGTCAATCTCCTTGATTGCCTTTGGTCTATCTTTGATTGGTAGGCCAGTGATGATGTGTAGTACATCCTTGGTGATCTTTACTGGTTTCTCTAGCCACATAAACTGATCATGTACTTGGCTAAGTACAAATCTGACCCATTCTGGTTTGAAGACTCTCAGCAGATGAAGGGCATGCACCAAACCCTTGCTCTCCAGATTTGTGTGCCCAGCTCTCAGTTTGTCGTTGTCACACAGTTTATTGAATGAAGAGTCCAACTCATTAACACAAATATCTTCAATTTTGTAGTGGATGAAGGATCGAACATCATCTATCAATATAAACCTAGGTGGAATGGAAGAAAATGCTCTCGTCATATCAATTTTTGTAGCTTTGGTGGGTGGCATCTTGTGTTTAGGGTTTACAGGTTCAACATTCTTTGCCACGACTGGTACTTGCTTCTTTGGTGCCATTAGATTAGGAATAGGGATGAAAATAATCCTTTTCCCTTCGAAAGCTTAACTCAGTTGAAAGCAAACAACTATGAATACAACTGTAGATGATTTAGCTTGTTTTAGAATTTACCTCGGAGATCACTTGAATGCATGAAGACTCGATCACTCTGCTGCTTGCTCTTGATGACTCGAATGTGTAAGGTGCAAAATGACTTGAAAAACTTCATACTTATAGCTTTTTCACAATTAGGGTTTCCAACGAATAAGTTAGGTTGTCATTAATGCATTCACCAACTTTGTGAACTTCAAATTTCACCGACTAACCAAATACTCTAATTTGCATGTGAATCACAACAAAAAAATTTGTAGAATATCCGAATGCATCTAAGCATGCTAATATGGATCTCTTCTTTCTTACTTTAGGAATTGATTTAAATATTTGAATTCGGCGAGTAGTTCCTTCATACCTTTTACCGACTAAGTGCAGCTCGGTGCACACATCTCGGTAGATGAGGTGCTTTCAATATTTCCGAGTGAGGTTCCATCATCTTGCTCTTTTCTTTTCCAATTTTTGTTCATTTTTTCCCTTATCTCATCAACAGTAGGTGTCTTCTTATCAGTGCTTTCTTTCTTGTTTGATATATTAACTCGGTACCTGCAATCTTTAGCTAGGTGTCCTATTTTGTGACAGTGAAAGCATGCCATACCGGAACTCCTCCATGATTTCCTGTTGTTCCTTCCAAACAATAATGAGAAATTTGCAGCAATGTGTCTGTACCTTCCACATGATGCACAGGAGATGTTGGTATTGTAATCCCATGGCACTAATGTTTTTGTTCGGTTGGATTGTGATCTTTCTTGGTTCGATGTCCACTTGCTATTCCTTGTCTTTGATCTGCATTCTTCAGCTTTGTGTCCATACTTGTTGCAAGTGTTGCAGTAACCATCAAATTTATCTTTCCTTGACTTGTCAGGGATCCTTGATCTACACTCAAAAGCTTTATGACCATGCTTATTGCATCTAAAACAATATCCATCAAATTTAGGTTTACTAGGTACATTACCTTCTCTGCTCCTACAAACATTTGTTGTGTGGCCGGGCTTTCCACAATAGTTGCAATGAGGTTTGTTCCTTTATCTTGGTGGTGCTTTAGTACTTTCATCTTTTTATGAATTAGATGATTCTCCTTGGTTGGTAGTGTTAGTTCCATTGAATCCAATACTCGTTTTGTCATTCGGTTGATTTTGACTTTTGAGTTGTTTGTCAAAAGCTTGAGAGGCTTCTTCCTTTTTCTTAAGTACTTCATTGATGTTCTTTTCATTAGTTAGTTCAGTGTTCAACCTTTCTATTTCTAATTTCAATGATTGATTTTCAAATTCCTTTCTCGCAATCTCTATATTGGCATTCACAAGTTGATCAGTCATGTTATGATGCTGTTGTGTCATTCTTATGATCTCATTATCTTTTTCTGCTAGCTGTGCTTTAGCCTATCTTTTGTCATTGTCAATCATCCTTTTTTCATCTTCTACACTTATTTTTCCTTCTATCAACTCGGTCATCCTCATGCTATTTGATTCAAGATCTTTCTTCATTAAATCTAGATGTTCGGTAAGTGAGTCATTCTTTTCCATTAGTTCTCTGATGGCTGACTCATTTTCATCATTTAGACTACCTTCTGAGGCTGTTTCAAGTGTCTCAACTTGTTCTTGAGTAATTTTTAGTTCATCATATAGTTTTCTTCTCATTTTCAGTGATTTCTCCAATTTCCTTCTTAACTCGGTAATCAATTCTTGTGCACTTTCTAGCTCATACTCAAGATTGTCAATCCTTTTTGCTTGCCTATAACTTTCCATGTCTAGGATCTTTTACTCTCAGGTGGTCAAACCATTTACTCAAGAGTCACAACTTTGATACCAATTGTTGAAAATGTCATACAAGAGTATGAACTGAGAGGGGAGGGGTGAATCAGTTCACTTAAAACTTTTATACTCTAAAACTATCTTACTTCAGCAATCTTTTACCGAATGAAAACTATAAATGAAAGTCAAGTTAAAAAATGTAAATCATTTCAAGTGCACACATAAGAAAATAGACCCATAACACCATGATTTTTGGTCACGCATAAATCCTTGGTTAGAGGAAAAAACTACGATGGGGATGACACCCACAATCCTTTACTACTGTAGTAAAAAGGTTTCTTGGTTAGAGCTACAATGTTTAGCTACTTTTGATAGCTTACCCAGTTAAGAGTATAAAGACTTATGCAGTCTACCTTGTTAAAGGATTTCACAAATTCTTCTCTAAGAATTGTACCTTGTTAGGGGATTTACAAAATAAGATCTGTAAGGATCTACCTAGTGGTGGGATTCGCAAAATAACAAAAACAATGTATTCAACAATGCTTTGAACTTGTCTGAAATAATGCGTCAAACTGTTATGCTTGATCAGACTCTTTATGCTCTGAACTCTTTTCCTCTGAATCTGTTCGGTGGTGTGTTCATCAAACCTTCCTTCTACAAATTCTGTACTCGGTGCTATTTTTCATACTCTGCAATATCCCATAATAATAATAATAGCATCCCGTTTCTTCTTACCACTTTTTTGTTCTAAATAAAGATTCTTTACTTTTTAGGTATCCTCTATTTTTGCCTCTTAATCTCCTTGATTAGATTTTTCCTTGGTCAATCTCAGTCGTTCAATCATCCTTAAGATTTTTTTTCGCTCGGTAAACCGCCTGAATATTACCTTGGGAATTGTTCCCTTCTTGGAACTCACAATATCTATTTTGTCGCTTAATCTCTGCCTTGCATCTTGTTCTTGATTAATCTGGTTCATAGATTTTGTAACCAACTGACTTTAGTGATGATAAATTCTTCTGACATTGTCTGTCAATTCATTGAATGCACTCTTATCAAGCTTTGACGTAGTTTACTTGCTCGGTTGCCTTGCCTAAATTTTCTCGGTAAGTGAATGCTTCAACAGCTCGGTACCTTACTACTCTCAGTGCTTGGTGTATGTTATCAAACTCGGTACTCAGTAACTATGACCGAATAACATTTCCACTCGGTGACTATTTTCACTCGATGCTTGAATTCTCTGCCCTTTACTTACATTACCGACTGACTTCTCCTACTCAGTTACAGTGTCCATTCCCTTACCGACTTGACTTGGCTATTTATGACTTTGACAAAAATTATGACAACAAAGTGAATGGGGTAATAGATTCACCATTTTGAGTAAAGCCTAGACTATTGTTGTTGTTGACTCTTCGTTGTCCTTCAAGAAAATCATCCATTCTTTTATTTTTTTCTTCAGCCTTTCTGATAATTTTATTATGCTATTGCTGAACTCTAACCTCATGTTTTAGTTTCTCATTCTCTTCTCTTAGTTCACTGATAGCCTATATTCTTTCAATGAGTTCTATATTCAATCTGTTTTCTTCTTGAATCATAAGAATAATCTGATTTGTAATCTCATGGTGATGCTCAACATGTCTTTGAATTTCTAACTCCTTTTCTTGTAGCTTCTCTATAATCTTCCTTCTATCATCAATAGCTAGTGTTCTTTCTATTTTAGCTTATCTAGCATAACTCATCACATCAATTATTCTTACCATATGGGTCTCTTGACCGATTTACAGAATCTTTAGTTGCTCTGTCAGATGTTGATTGATCTCCTTTATATTTGTGATGTTCTCTTCTGATGTAACTGTTGCATTACTTGTATTTGATCCTGAAGATTCAAAGAAATATGGAATCTCTTCTTCTTGATAATATTTTTCATTGCTCCAAGTTGCCATACCTTTTCTCTCATCCAATAGTTCTCTCATCTTGATTCTCACTTCTTTATACTATTCATAGAACATCTGTATCTCAAGCTTTTTATTCTCAATATTCTTATCAAGTTTGTACTTCTCCATTGTATAATCTTTTCTCTTGAGCCTTTAAGCTTTCCAAGAAGAGACTTAGCTCTGATACCAATTGTTGGGATTAGTGGGAAGTAGTACTAAGAGGGGAGGGGTGAATCAGTACCTCTAAAACTTTTAATAGTTTTCACCTTTGATCATTAGTAATCATTCTTTACTATATTACCGACCATATCTGATGTTCTTTCTTATGCATGTAATATTAATTCATAATCTTTAATTGTTTTCAATATTCATAGAAACATTCATGAAACTAATAAACACATAACACAAGATATGATATCGCAGAAAACTCATGTTAGGAAGTAAAAACTTTGGTGGGGATGGCACCCACAAAAATTCACTATCTGCAGAATGGAAGGGAGCTAGTAAAGGTTTCCAATTGATCACTTCTGATGATCTACCCTGTTAGGAGTATTAAAGTGGAGACCTGTTAAGATCTACTCTATTAAGAGCTTTAAAAACACTGATTTAAGTGTGCACTCGGTAAAGAGATTTACAATAGGACTATTAGGTCCACCTTTCTGGAAAGGATTACTTAAGTGTACTACACTTGTTAGAATGAGTACAATATGTTTGACCTGACTGTATTCAATCTATAATTTCTGATCATAGATCCATTAAAGCTCTCATAATATGAATATTACCTATAGTTATTGATTAATACCTTTTCTCTACTCGTCTGTAGCCTGTGTTTTGTTCTTGAAACTGATTTGATCCTTTTTTGTCCTCCTGCATGAATTCTCTTGTCTAATCCTTAGATGCTCTCAATGGCTACAATAATCATCAAACAACATGTTCACAATAGATTGAGCATCTATTTATACAAGTATTTGACCTACTCTAGAATCACGCATTACAATGTTAACTCTTGATCCAAGGTATACAACTTGACCTTGATCCTTTAGTTTGAATGTTTTAAAATAGTTGAACTGATTAAAACAATAATAATTACATTTCTTTCTCTGCACATAATGAATTTAAAAACAAATCAAGAAGTTAAATATAAAACTTCAGTGATTTATCTGACGTGGAAAGTCATATCTTCTTTTTGCGGGATGTAACTTACTGTCAATTCTTGACCGTCAAGTTGAACTGAAAGTCTGTCGGTGTTCCTTTGTTGAACTAATCGTCGACTTCCCTTCATCTGTCGGGTTCCTCTCTTTGCTATTTTTTCAGGTTACACTATTGGTTACTCGTCAGGTTCCCTTGTCCTTTTTGTCATTGGGTAACACTAAATATTGTTTGTTGGGATGCTTTGTACTTGGAAGTATTGGGTAACCTTGGCCTCGGGTAGTGTTGTTCCCTGTCTGTCAGTGTAGTGTAGACCAATGGTGTAGATCATGTTTTTTCTTGTATATACTAATGGAAAAATATAATGCCTTCATTATCGTGAAATGACTTGAAACCATCTATTTTTGAAGATGAATGTTGGAGGGCTTTTAAAAAACTTGTTAGGGCACATAGAATATGAACATGTATATGCAATTTTAAACAATGAAATATTGTATAAATTCTCTAATGTAACTATACTTGCATCATTCCTCATAAATCTTCAATATATATGAATGATTTGATGTTGTATTTGTGCAAGTAACTGTAGCTTTGTCATCATTAACCTCTATAACAATTCTATGACTATGGCTGGAAGTTTCCTTATTTTTGGATCTCTTGATTCATTGTTTATTTCTTGAAGAGATTCATCAGTTTTTGTTGAAAACTCCAGTTCTTATTTTGGATATTCCATACATGACTTTGAATATATCTAGAACTTCACTTTGTCTTCACGGAAATAGGCTTTCATAGTTACAACTATACTTGTAGTCTATAGTAGAAAACAACAACATCCGGTCATTAGCATTATCATTCCTATTATGACTGAAAAGATTGTATAGCTGATATATGCGCTCAATTTTAAGATTGAATCTTTTGTACAGGAACTTATTGTAAGCTTCACGTATTATTGGATTCCAAATACTAAGTATTTGGCCATTTTCTTTCAGCTCTATGGTTACATATGTATTCTTGATTATGCATTGTATTTCATGAATGCACTATACAAAAACACTACTATTCATGCTTTATAACAATACCTTTGGAGATTCTTATCCTGATATTCAAATCACTGTCCTTTAGATTTTTTGATGCTTACAACCTACAGTGGTATTGTTGTATCATGACACCTTCATGTTCTTAATGAATCACACTCTCTGATTTGTGTGTCATATGTAAAGACATGAATCCTTTTGTAATTATTTCTGCATTTTTTAATCAAAAATAGTCTTTTGTTTGCAAAACATATCTTTGTTATTTTATTGTCAAAACTGATTTACTCTCAAAACAAAAAAAACCACAATACATTTTCTTGTTTAAAATTTAAATCGTTGACAATTGTATGTTTAATTGTAAAATAGATCTAACACACTTCATTGAATTTTCAATTTGGTAGCTATATCTTGCATGCAGGTAAAACTTGGTGATCTTGAAAAAGAACTTCTAGAAAATAATTCAAATGGAAAAAAGTCTCCAGCAAGGTCACAACAAACTTCAATAATTTAAGCTTGTTCTACAAAAGGTATGGTACTTCATTACCTCTCTTTTCATGTATGGTTATTTTATGTGCAATTATTTATGAATATTTATATGGTGATGTATCTTTAAATTCATTGCAACGTATCTTTAAAAATGCCATTCAAGTACACTAACAATATATATTAGTTAGTATTGGTTGTGCACATGTTGTATTAAATGAGTTTTTGGTTTTCTAAAATTGAAAAATATATAGATATAAAATAAGAGAAATATTTTAGCTTAATGGAAAACCAAATGAAATCAAAATCATATTGTTCCACCCACAAAATTAAGTATGGTTGGAGTTAGAAACTTGCACTCCTAAACTTTGGAAATTATGAGTGACTAGATCTGCCCCACAAAAGTCAAGACATACTGACATTGCCAACCTTTTTGAAAAAAAAATCAATGCTCCATCATATCCTTAAAATACGGAAACAAACTCCTTTGATCCTGCTCCTTAAAAATAGGATTGAACTCTTACAAATCAACCCCATTTGAATGTCAATGTATTTTTCTCATCAACAACGATGTCCCCATTTCATGCTTTGATTGGAGACTCAAGACATTCATTCTTTGGTGACTATCTCTTCATCTGCCCATTCAATTTTAACACCGTAGCTATCACCCCTTTGACTACTACTCCTTTGAATGGGTCTCTTGATGAAAATAGCTTATGACAATGACCTCATTCTTGTCATGCTACCGATCATGACTACTTTTATCGCCATGGATTGATAGTAAGGATTTGATCTTCAATATGTTTTTTTTGTCTCAAAATGTTATTGTATCACCATTTTTCTCTATGAATATGATGCAACCACAAAGTCTCTACATCCTTCATGTTGCGCAATGATAGGATCTCTCATAGGAAATCATGGGACAATTTTGTAAAATAGAATTGCTTGTCCCCTTAAAACTCAAAACTAATTTTTTTTGGAAGCAAGAAATTTTTTTGAAAACATCAATATATTCCTACTTGTAAATTTATAGGGTCGTACTAGTCTGTACATAAATATACCAACACATTTTCTAACTATAAATTCTCAAAAAACATTTTTGAATAGGTTATTGTCACCAAAATGGTCATAACTCATTCATTTCTACATAAAAAGGTCTCAAACTCAAACCAAATAAAACTAGACTTTGAGACCTTTCATTTTCATATGGCTCATGCATTCATGTGTTCGTACATGGCCATACCATGCATCTAAAGTGACTATAAAAGTAAAAAATCAGAAAACAATGAGGGTTTCAAAGGCAAAGTTTTCTTTTCTTTTAATCTTCTTCAATAACCACCAAAAACTCACTTCTCAACGTTTACATGGGTTTTTTTAAAGCCATTATAATCCATTCAAATGATGGTAACCCTCATTTTAACCTTCTAACTAACCAATGAATTTTCACATTCCAAGTTGTACTCTAATCTTAGTCAATGACTACACTCTTCTTCCTTTATGACCTTATCAGACCTTTCTTTCCTTTCCTTAGGAAATACCTTTGTCTTCTCTTGAATTATTCTCATTATCATGTTATTATTAGGAAATAATTGTATCTTTGATACCAATTTGACGCAGCCACAAATTATCTGCAAGCTTCATGTCACCCAGTGACAAGATCTCTCCCAGGAAATTACAAGACAATTTTCAGAAATTGAATTGTTTGACCCCTTAAAAATCAAAACTAATTTTTCTGGAAGGAAGAATTTTTTTTGGTAGCATCAATATCTTCCTACTCTCATATTTATAGGGTCATACTAGCCCATACATAATTATACCAACATGTTTTCTAATCACAAATTCTGGGAAAGTATTTATGAATAGGGTACTATCACAAAAATGGTCATAACTCATTCATTTCTCCATGAAAATGACTCAAACTTAAACCAAATAAAACTAGACTAAGCGACATTTAATTTGGGAATTGTCTCATGCATTCATGTGTCTATACAGGGCTATACTATGCATGCAAAGTGGCTATAAGAGTAAAAAATAAAAAAAATACTGAGGGTTTCAAAGGTAGAGTTTTCTTTTATTTTAATCTTCTTAAAAACTCACCAAAAGATCACTTATCCATATTTACATGGGATATTTAAGTTAATTATAAGCCATTAAACTGATAGAAGCCCCCATTTAACCTTCTAACTACCCAATGACTTTCCACATTCCAAGTTGCACTCTTGACATCTTAGACAATGACAACTTTTACATAATGATTTAAATGACCCCAAATTTATCTTATTACATAAAAAATGGTCTCAATGGACCTTATTAAACACATAAGATTCAAAAACTCACTAAAAAATACCACTTAACTACCTTAAGAAAACACCATGGGATTGGTACTCATGCAATCAGTTGTAGAGGTTTTGAAGGGTTTTGAGCAGCAATGTATGAAATATTTTTTGTTGTTTGAGATTTATTCCTTAACCACATTTGTTTGTTTGATTTTTAAAAATATTACATAAGCATTGTATCATTTTAAATTAATGCAAGTTAGTATTTGTATTGGTCTTCTTTGTGTTGCATATGAATGTTCATGTATTTGATGAAGTATCTTTAAGTATATATGTTTAATTTATATCATACCTTTGTTGCAACTTCTTGTTTCTTTTTATAGTGGCCACATATGAATCTATTAGCCAATAAGACACGGGTTTTGAAGACTCGGGCCTTTCACATACATTTCAAATCATCACTAATCAATTTTCTGTAGTATAGGAAGTACTAGTAGATTAATGGTGGTTGTTTTGATTCAATATTGCAAACCAAGGATGAATATTAAGTAATTACATGTTTTGAGAATCATTTCAACATTTTCATACATTGTTATACTTTCTTTTGATAGCTTAATGCAGACAAAATCTCATTTCAGTGAACTTATGCTAATCAAGTATGCATAATTTGTTTTGCAAGCAATACTGGTACAAGCAATGTTATTATTAGCAAGCATTTACTTTTCTTTCATGTAATAAGCATAATGAGTGGCATCCTTTCATTTTTATCTTGATTTTAACTTCTATTTTTTAATCTACTTTTGAGTATATAACCCAGTTTGTTCATTCATGAATTTTAATATAGTTTCTTTGAATTCCTACTGCGATAGTGACCTCAATAGATGATCACAAAATTATCTTTTTCTTTGAATTTGTATTTCTCATCAATCATACATGACAATCCCTTAGAATCCTCATGATAGTGAAATGATTAATCATTTATTTATGGCCTTTATTCCTGTCATTGTTTTGACATGATCTAGCTTACCTTTTTCCACCAAAACACCTACCACAAACAATGCACTAGTAATTATTTAGCTGCATGTTCCAATCATGTAGGATAATTTTATCTTGAAGCTATTGCATTTCTACTCACATGCTCTTTTCACTTCACTGTCTCTCATATACATGGTCTTTGATAATTCTCTTTCACTATGCCTGTTGATATTCTACATCTCCGAGCTCTATGTTTATTGCTCATGTAGCTAGTACTACTCATGTCACACCATTATGATTGCACACTAATGGGATTGGTGGTCTTGAATTTCTATTTTATACCACATTTTCAGCTTTAAAAATTAGTGTCATTTTATCATTTCTAAAATACAATTCTCTATTTAAAGAAAAAAATGTTATTGTTTTATGATTTGTTATCCCTGGCTGCAAATAGATCACAATTGCTTTGAATTCTCTTTGTGTATTCTCTATGTATCCATTATTAATATGAAGACCCACTGCTCTTTTCATAAATCTCTCTCTTCCATTGAGATTTGGAAATCCTTGCATGCCCAGAAGTTCTCACATGCAAAGATATGTTATTCTTTACACATGAAAAGATTGGTTATTCTTTACACATGCACTAATTTTCTTTTTCTAAATACATGCATCTATTAATGATGTTCCTTGTCATTGATTCTCATAGTTGTTCCTTTGGAAGAAAAAATGATTTCATCACATCGTAGTCATTATTTTCTTGATGAATATGTTTCCTTTTCATGGCATTCATGAATGAAAGACCAATTCTCTTTTACAATCCTTGTTCTTTCCATCAAAACTTGTGGTCCGAATCTTTAAATCTGCGCTTTGTTCATTGACCTCTCATGCTTCATTTTAAAAATTTATTATTTCCTTTACAAAAAATTTTTGTTCATTGGTAAAGAACTCTGATATTCATTTATTATCCTTTATTTCTTCAAAGAGGTTGTCATTTAGGAGTTATAAATCTTCTCATTTAGGATGCACTGCTTCTTGAAATATTGTTGTTCTTGAGTTTTAACCATTGTTTACTCCTTATAAATAATTGTTGTTATTTCTTGTCATCATGTAGCTATGGTTTTTGTCTTGTGTATTTTGCAGATATGTGTTACTGTTCCTACAGCCATTCAAACTTTGTTGTGTGGTTGTTCCTGCAACCATTCAAACTTTGTTATGTAACTATTCCTACAACCATTCGAACTATGTTCTGTGATTGTTCCTGCAGCCACTCAAACTATGTTATGTGACTGTTCCTATATCCATTTGAACTTTATTATGTGACTATTCTTGTAACCATTTAAAATATGTTATGTGATTGTTCCTACATCCATTCGAACTTTGTGTGTGACATGTTCCTGTAGCCAACGCATAAAAGCGCAACTTCTTACTTTCAATTTTAGCATCTTTTTATTCCTGCAACTCTTAGAACTTTGTTATAGTTGTTTTTGCTTCCACTTTCGTATTTATTTTCTATCTTTAATTTGTTTACATGTCATGTACAAAGGGTTTTTAACTATATACAATGACCATGTTCTTTGTTTTGTATATGACTTCAAATAGAATTGATTTTTTGTATCAACATGATTTCTAATGTCTAACCATTCATAATTTTCTAATCTACATGATCAATACAAGAAGTTTGGAGATAATGTCACTAAAAAATGAACAAATATTTTGAAGGAGAAACTTTCTACCTTTACTAGGACACATCTTCAATATTTTTCTCATAAATACAAGGTATGCATACTATTTTCATTATTTATTATTTATTATTTATCACAAACTTGGAGTTTGGCTATGGATGGAGATGCTTTATTTTATAATATTTTTTTGCTTGTTTGATCTTAATGTTTAAAGTTGAACACCAAATTTATTTTTTCCCTAGATCAAATGACCTCTTATGTTTCTTAAGTTCTCAACATTTTTGAGCCGTAGATGAAGCTAATTTTTTGCATCTGAGCTGGTTAGAAATATAATATAGTTTTCCTTGCTGAAATTTTGTCCCTCTTGATGATATTTGTCCTTTCACTATTGTTTGTTTATAGTTCTCTTCACGTTTAGCACATATCCTACAGATTGAAGTGCTTGTGACTCTCATATTTAAAGTAGAAACACTACATTTTTATTTTCATTTAAATGTTGTAGTGCTCACACGTCAATTGATACATGTTGATTGAATTGCATTTGATAAAATCTCTATGACCATTTCTACTGATGTGAAGGAACTTTGAATCGCAAGAACATTTAGTATCCAAAGGGGTCTTCTTTCCTAGATTTAGGGTCTTTTAATTAAGCCATGTGGTGTTTCCCACATTGGATTTCTGAAAGTACTTCAATTTTTTTAACTTCAAAATAGTTTCACAATTTGTCTAATATTGTACATCTCTTTCTTATGGATTGGACAATTTTGGCTATAATTTTCAATCTCCTATCCAGATTGGGTGGATCTTAGGTGAAAAAGATAAAAATTATGGACTGGTTACCAACATGGGTCCTAATCTCAAGTGGCATTCCTAATTATAATAGCACTAGTAGCCCTAGTATCAAGAAACATTTTGTGTGATGACATAAATTGTAACACTAGTATTAGGAAGTTGGATTTTTATATTTTGGATGTATTGGAAATTCTCAATCAATGCATGGATATTTTAGGCATATTGTTTTGATTACTAAATCTTGAGTAAGCTTATAGGAGGAAAAAATTTAATTTGCAAAAATACCTTGAACTAAATCCTTAATAATTTCAAAATATAGCCCAAACTGGTTAATCTTACATCACAAGCCAAGTTTTCTGGATGTGTTCTCAAAGCCTTATCCATTTTAAATTTTTGCAATGCCAAGGAGTCTTCCCTTCAGAGTGAAACTTTGTAATATGATTACTTGTCTTATGATGGAGATTATTGTTTTATTTCAGGTGTAGCTGTGTATAGCTTGATGATCCATGTCTATACCTTTCGATGTCTTGAACGTATTCTTTGACATTATATATGCTTTATCCATTATCAATATTGTTGTTATCTTTGTAAATTAGCTATAAATAAGGTATCATGGTGATTTTATTTTGATGTAGCATTAATGAACTTAATCTTTCCTTGTCACCTTGCATTGTGAATACTTACAGATATGTCCTTTAGTATTCTTGGTTGAACTACTATCTGCATTTCATTATTTCCTTTAGTATCCATTTCATCTTTACAGAGTATTTTTCAAATGTTTCTTGTTGTATTATAGTTGTTTCTTGTCATCCTATAGCTATGGTCTTTGTCTTGTGTATTTTGTAGATATGTGTTACTATTACTGCAACCATTTGAACTTTGTTTTTTGACCATTCCTGTAGCCAAGGCAAAACAAAGCTAATTGTTCCTACAACCAAGGCAAAATAGAGCTGTATGTTTCAATTTTAGAAGTTGATTGTTCCTACAACTATTAGAACTTTGTTATAGATATTGCTACTATCACTTTTGTATTTTTTTTTCTTGAATCTGTATACATGTCATATACAAAGGGTTTATTACTAAATACAATGATCATATTCATTGTTTGGAATATGACTTTAAATAGAATTTATTTATTTGTATCAGCATTGATTTCTAATGTCTAATCATTCATAATTTTCTAATCTATAAGATCAATACAAGAAGCTTCGATATAATGTCACTAAAATATAAATAGATATTTTGAAGGAGAAACTTTCTATCTTTAGGACACATATTGAAGATTCTTCTTGTAAACACAAGGTATGCTTACTATTTTCATTGTCTATTCTTTTTTTTTTTTATCACAGATTGGAGTTTTTCTATGGATGGAGAAACTTTATTTTGCGTATCATTTAGTTCTAAAATTTATATTACCATCTACTATAAGATATTCTAGTTTTTTGGTTCTCAAAGTCTATTTGGTTGGTGATTGTCATTCAGTTAGAATAGAATATGATCACTTTGGCATCATTTATATTACATTGTTTCTTTGTTTTTCTCCTCCATGTAATTTAATTTGTGTCAGGTTTTATCATATTCTCTACGACCTGCATCAATGTAATACATCTGTGTAGCCTGACAATACCTACAAGTTAAGGCATAAGGCACATGCTTTCTTATCTTTCTCATGTAGGCAATCCTAACATGTTTAGGAAAGTTAAGGCATAAAGAACATGTTTTCTTGTCTTTATCATTGCCTACTATAAATTCACTATTGATTTAAGAGTATCACTACTCATCCTCCCCTTAGGATTTTTTGCCCTTGAACTATAACTTGGGAAAACTCAAAATCATGTTTAATGGAATACATGGTGTGATTATTCTTTAAAGGGTACTAGCTCAATGGAAGAGCACCTATTTTACAAGCAGGAAGGTGGTGGTTCGATCCCATCATTCCCTAATATCATTAAATACATGACTAAATTCATTGAAATAAAAAATATTAAATTAATAAATGGAAGCAAAACAAGAAGAATTTTTAGAACCAAAAAAGGGAGCAACAAAAGAAGCCAAACTAGAAGCAAAACTTGGCGGTATCTAGGAAGCAATTTAGGTAGCAAACAAAGAAGTAATAATAGAAACTATTTCAGAAGCAACAAAAGATGCAATAATAGAAGTTATATCAAAAGCAATAAAAAATGAAAAAATGGAAGCAAAGATAGATGCAATAAGCGACATTATATCAGAAGCACAATTGTAAGCAAAATCACAAGCAAAATTGGAATAAAAAAAAGGAAGCAAAATCTGAATAAATTCTGAAAGAAAAATTGGAAGTAAACCTGGAAGAAACACAAGAAGAAAATTCAAAAGCCAAACTGGAAGCATCAAAGGACCCCATAATGGAAGCAAAATTCAGCGTCAATTTGGAAGAAAAAAAAGAAGCTATTTTGGATGTCATACCAAAAGCAAAACAAGAAGTAAAATTTTTCGGTGCAACATCTTGAGCAAAACAAGAAGAATAATCTAGCGCAAAATGTGGTGCAAAACTCAGTGCTAAAGGTTTGATGCACTTTTATGCCAACTTTTTCTCCATCCAAAAGGCTCATTTTCAACAAATAAATACACTAAAATTTGGTGCTATTTTAGGCGCTACACACACACACACACGCACACACACACACACACACACACACATATATATATATATATATATATATATATATATATAAAAAGTAAGTTTAAGAGATTTTCAACTTATTTAGGTGTAATTAAAATCTTGTTGGTGAAGACATGATTATGTGTAGAGTGTTATAATATAGAGAGACTAAGGAATAAAACATGCACAAAAACTATTCTATAAAAAAATGATGCTCTTATTAAAGTGTTTAGATGATAGGTATTACCATATACAACATTGTTTATGAAAGTTGTATATTCATCAATATCATGTTTACAAAGGAATGAGTAGTACTAGTTTTAACAAATAAAGTGTTGATTGATGATTGACAACCCTTTCCAACATGCAATTAAAGTCTCTAGCCCACCCCGCCTTTAATGGAAAATAATTGAAATCTCGAAGAAATAAAACTTCTCTAAGATATTTATCACTAGGTCATAACAATACAATAAAAATTACTGATATATGTATGTATCCCTATTTGACGTCAACCTTTGGCGATTTATTGACTAATCACCGTACTAAATGCATAATTTGACAGTTAGCAATTTGTAAATAGAGATATAATTTTCGCATAAACAAAATTACCATTTGAATTTGAAATGGAATAAATTTTTAATACATGTTGAGATTTAAAATTTATTTTCTCAATGCAAGCACCTAATCCATTAGGATGTGATGTTTCAACCTACATAGGTGTAGCATCGCAATTTGTATACTTGTACAATATCATGCCTACTCTGGCCTCATTTTAGAATTTTGGCCTTTCATGCTCTAATAATGTTTGATTATGCTTACACCTAATTCAATTCATTAATTTTATCCACCTCAATGTTGTTGTTTTGTTCATCCCTAACTATTTGGTCAATGGAACCCTTAGGAAGCCTTGACCTAGTCAATGACATTTTTGGGTACCTTTGAAGGAGCCCAATTTAGGAACCTCTAACAGTCATAACATGTGGGTTGGATTTCCTCCTCCATGTTGGCCTACATAAAAAATTCAAATACATTTCATAGGGATGGGCATAAAATAAAGGCTTACGCCCTCATTTGAGACATCAATTACATCAAGGAAATCAATTATATCCTATCATTAAGTAAGAAATCAAGAATTATCAAGGCATTAAAGGAGAAATAATGTTTAGACCTTAAGTAGCTCCAAGATGGCATTCATGATTAATATATTATAGTCATATATGCATGCCAATATCAATCTCGACATGAAGACTTCAAAGTAAAGGTGTATGATTTTGTTTTAGCATTTCAATATCGCATCTAGCCTTTGCGCTTTCAAGGAACACTTTCATTTCAATTTCAATTTTAATTCAAGCTTAATTCCAAACCAACATCTGAACTAGGAAAAACCCTATCAACCAAACCACATTTTCTCTCTTTTATATGTGGAGGTGACTGAATCTAAAGACACAAATATAGATTTAGGAAGAGAAAATAGAGACCTACAAACCTTCAATTCTTGGAGAGGAAAAAAGGTAATGTCAATATCACTTTGAAGCAACATCATCTGACACTTTTTAGACAAAACTTTTGGGGAAGCTTCTAAAAAACATCTTAATCCAGGAAACATAATTTTTCTTGATAATTTGTTGGATTAGATTTTGTAAGAATTTTTAAGATAAAAATTTTGAATCATATATCCTTTGAATTTTTTCATCTTGATGATGAATCACATTGTGTGATTCAAAAAGTGGATGTTTATTATTTTACACAATCTAATCCAGAAGAGTATCAAGAAAAACTTCATTGTTGTAAGATCTAAATTTAGATTGTAAAGGATCTCCTATGTAAGATTTGCATAATGAGAATTGCATAAGGAAAGAGGTCCTAGGCCCAATTTAAGTCTCTTACATTTAATTATTATAATAAAGAATGGAGGAAAGTTTGCGAAGAATAGTGGGATAAGATAACTACCTCATAACATAGTAGATATGAAAAAACTCATTTTCTAAGGTCTGTAGACTGTTTTCGGAAAAATTGAAGTATGACCCAGAACCGGAACACAAAGACAAACAAAACCCAAAAATCTTTTTCCGGTCTAATACCGTCTTGTGAAAAAGGTCGACCCTAACCCACAAATGTCACCGCTAACCCAATAATGTTGACCCTGACCTATGCTGCCTTGGCAAAGAATATGTTTGTAGATCTTGAAAGAAAGATGAAAAGGGTATCCAAATCTGGTCTCAGATCTGTTGTTTTGTCCCTGTAACTCCCAAAAATAGCACCTGTAAATATCTAAAAAGAGGGGTTTTGGGGTGGCTATATAGGGTTTTGCCTAGGTCAAACCCCCGTTTTGGTGATCTCCACCTCCACGAATAGCCAAATATAGAATGTATGTGTGTGTGTATTTCTCTTTTGAAAAGAGTCTTTAAATATGCAATATCAAGATCTAATCTCCTAGATTAATGATCCTAACATAACATAGAAGTGAGAAAGCAATGCATAGATTTGAATATGAAAAAGAAAGCATACCAAGCCCCCAAGGCTAAAGTATTCCCATCAACTCACAATCTATAATTTCTACCCCATGATAACGTCCTTTGAATGCTTGAATGTTGAGAATAGTATATCTAAAGAGAGTGTTTTCTTGCTTCAATGAAGATCCATAATAGCTTGTCCTCAAAATGCTTGATTGAAATTATGATATGTCCTCCTATCTTGTCCTTTGATATCATCCTCTTGCTTGTTTGCATCATCATTTCATCATGTTATCTCCTGATTTCTTCCATTATGAAATGAAGGCAAAAGAGTGTTTATTTAGAGATCTCAATATAGGCCACCTAGCGCAATGCAAGGGACCCAAATTCAAATTTCACCTCGAACCATGGTCCAATTACAATCACCAACCAAGGAGGGGATATATTAATTCAAATATTAGAGAAAACACTTCTGCATTTGAGCCCGGGGACCTATTTTAAATTCCAGACCCCGATAAGCTCCAGATTTGAAAGCGGGGACCAACACCCGACAGAGGTCTATGTCGACCTCGCCCTTGACCTAGGTCAAGGTCAACCTCAACCCTAACCTAGGTCAAGGTTTACCTTGACCCAGACCTAGGTCAGGGTCGACTTCAACCCTGACCTGAGGTTTCAGGTAGGTCACCAAAAAGTATCGGTGGGATTCCTAGGTCAGCCGCGGACCTAAGAAGGTGAGGGAATATTCTAGAATGTTCAAAAGGCCTAAAGTCCTAGAGAGAGAATATAATGAGGCCTAGGAGGACCAATACATAGATCCTACCTAGAGAAAAGTGTCATGGAGAGGGAAATCCAGGATGATTCACAAGATCCTAACCCTAATTTCACCTAAACATACAAAATCAAGCACAAATGTATCCTAAATGCAAATCTAATATGCTAACATACTGAATGAGGGTGATAAATCTATCAAAATGGAAGTGCTTCCATTTTAAGATGATACATTTATCCCCCACTTTATCTTAGATATGACACTACGCACGAATATGCAAGCTAAAGTAAGAAAACATCATAAAGTATAAAAAGGATATAGCCAAGTCCTCAATGTAAAGATCCTGCAAGAAACCATTAGTATCCATAACCTGTAGCACACAAGGCTAATTAAAATCCATAGAGCACCTAATTATTACTACCATGATCTTGAGAAGTATATAGAGCCCCTTATGCCCCCCCTGATTCGGCTTACTAATTCATGGAAGGTGAAACAGGGTGATAAGGAAATTTCTATACACTGAATATACAATTTATTGAAAATTCATTTCCTAAACTAGTTAGAAGGGTCCTAAACCTTCCTAAACTAATTCAAGAGGTTAGGTATCTGAATCATGATTCAAACACCTCTAACGACACTAAAAATGGAACTACCAAACTCAAGTTATAATGAAAAGAAAAGATGTCTATCTAAATGCATATAAAGGGAAAATTTGAGTTTAATCTAAATAATTTCAAATGAAACCCTAATAAAACCCTAATTTACAGCTTATAAATAAGAGGAAGAGATACTTACCTCCTCATTCTTACCATTTACAAAACTTGAAAATGAGATAGAATGCCGAAGAGAGGAATTTTGAGCGAGCCGCATGAAGGTCCTAAGAGAGCACCTGGCCAGCAGACAGCCACTGCCTGAGGTAAATTTCCTATTTCTAGTGCCTGTGATTGAGAATTTCATTTTTTTACAAGGTAGGTTGACCCTGGCCCAAAAATTTTTACCCTGACCTAGTTATGTCGACCTTGACCCACAAAGGTCGACCCTGACTGGGAAGGTTCAGTCATTTTTGGGGTGAATATCGACCCTGACCCACAAAGGTCGACCCTGACCCAATAAGGTTGACCCTGACCCGTAAAGGTCAACCTTGAACCAAAAAGGTCGACCTTGACCAAGTCAAGTGGGTACAGTAGATGTATGATGAAGAAGTATTAATATGATTCATGTTTGTGCTTACAGGATCCAGTCCATCTTCGAGAGCATCCCTTCAGAGGGTTACTACTGTCTGTCAGAGGGAGTATCTCTGAGCTACAACAAGATGAGATATAGTTATTAAGAGATGTGGGATTGTACTGGGTAGCAGTCCTACCACAGATGAGATTTCATCACTCCATGATATCAGCCATGATAGAGAGATGGGATGAGGATACTTGCTCCTTCCATCTTCCGTCAGGAGAGATCACGATCACACTGGAGATTGTGTATAAGATCCTACAACTTCTGATCCAAGGTGAGCCTGTCAGTCTGAGATTACCGTGGGGTCCTCCCAAGATTTTTGTAGATATGGAGTATTGTTTGGGATGAGTACCACAGATGAGGACCCGATCGGATCATATTTCCCTAGAAACCATACTAGCAGGTCCGACACCTTTGGTACAGAGAGTGATGCTATGTATACTCTCTTTGGTTATAGTGCCCAATACAAAGGGTACAATATTTTTAGCACCATTCACCCATCTCATACACAAGATGGAGAGTGATAGGGGCATCATCTCATGGGGCCACAGCAAGCTGGATCATCTTTATCATGAGCTGAGTCAGCTAGTGAGATACCGCGGGAGAGTCTTATGGTGTGCACCTTGCTATAGGTTTAGATGTTTGAGCATTACACATGTACACGGCCACAGGGTACTCCTGTGATGATAGATCTGAGCACACCGAGAGCCTTTGTGTATCTGCTAGCAAATTTTTGGCAGCACAGAGATATCCTTTTTTGGAGGGTATGCTTTGACCGTATACCAGGTATAGATGTGATATGGAGACCTTATTGTCAGATGATAATGTGGCTGGATGCCCAACATTAGTTGAGACACTCACAACAAAGAAAGTTACTAGAAGGTCCTACCAATCATGTCATGATGTTGTACTACTATGATAGGGTGATGAGATAGTTTGCTTTGATATAGGGGGTCCCTCAGATAGTACCTCAGTATGCCTATCCGATGAGATACTATCAGAGACCTGGTGCCATATGCCAAACTACAGTAGCTGACATTGCAGATAGTGAGATAGATGAGTCTAAGTTTATAGAGGTAGCCCTTGAGATATCCTAGGCAGATGTTAGCAGAGAATATATCAGATACTAGAGTTTACAGGGGACCCATCCTATCTTCCCCGATGACTACCCCAAGGGTGATCTAGGTCCTTCAGAGAGGAACCACCAAGGAGATGACATACTAGTAGGAGAGGAGGAGGAACCTACCTTCAAGGGAGATCCCATGGAGGAGGTGCTCCCAGGCCATAGTACAGGGACCAGTGATCAGGCAGTCTATGTTTCACCTTTGAGATCATGATGACCTCCTCGAGCGCACATAGAGACATCGCCACCTAGGCCTAAATAGAGCGAGCAAGGAGAGAGTATTTTTTCCATGCCCCCACCATATAGATCCTTTGGTGATACCCAGGCAGAAGATTCAGGTATGATACAATTTTTAGAATGTTTTGAATAGATATTTTGTCTAGAAGAAGTATTTACAGAAGTTTTACATTTAAATTTTGCAGTGAGCGTAGCAGAGTGGAGGAGTTTTGTATTTGAGGTTCTAAAGGATACATGTATATCCTACTGACTGCCAGCTATCAAGAGAGACTCCCTTATAGGACAAATGGATCCTGGAAGGCATGCATATATCTTCCTATGTGTACAATGAGAACTGAGGTTATGCAAAGAAAGAGAAGAGAAATTGATGGCCGATCTATAGAGAGCCCAGGAGTGGGTCCATGAGATGAGCATATCAAGGAGTCACACACAGACTACCATTTTGAGATCCTCAGCCTCACACCACAGATCTGAGAGAGCTGGGAGCCATCGACCTTTAGAGCATAGAGATAGAGATTGATAGATATGGCACATGTGCCACCTATGTACCAAACTCAAAAGAAGTTTATTTATGAAGAAAAAAATTTCATTGAACAATTAGTTCTATGGTTGATTACCTTTATTTTCATCAATGCACAAAAATTAACACAAGAAAGAGGAAAGGAAAATATGTATGAATGTATTCTAATTTACATAACTTATAAAATAATTATTCTATAAGGAACACATACATACATAAAGGGAAATGAATTAGGGAAAATAACATTTGAGATGCATAATATTAATAGGTTCCTTGAGAGGAACACCATTCATATCAGCCATTTTATAAGCACCTGAAGTAAAATCCTCAATTACCACAAAGGGTCCAAGCCAATTTGGACTAAATGTTCCTTTCTCACCAGGTAAAGCATTCACATTTCTTTGGTTTTCATATAAGACTAAATCACCTACCAAGAATGACCATTCAATCACCTTGTGATTATATTATTTCTGAAGTGATTTATGATAGGCCTTAATGTGTTCCAAAGCATTTATTCATTGTTCATCTAACATTTCTAATTATTGTAATCGATGTTCTCAGAAAGTGTCTTTGTCAATAATCCCATGAAATGAAACACACAAAGATGGTATTTCTAATTCCAAAGGTATAATAGTGTCAGTACCATAAACAAGATTATAAGGTGAAGTGCTTGTGGTCGTACGAACACTAGTCCTATAAGCCCACAAAGCATAATTAAGTTGTGTATGCCAATATTTTGCATGTTTGTTAATTATTTTCTTTAATATTTTTTCAATAACCTTATTAGATGCTTTAGCTTGACCATTAGATTGAGGGTAGTAGGTAGTAGAAAATCTATGTTGTATACGATATTTCTCCATAAATTTCATGACTTCTTTGTTCTTGAAGGAAGTGCCATTATCCGAAACTATCATTGAAGGAATACCAAATTGTGCTATAATATGGTTAAGGATGAAATCATAGATAACATCTGTAGTAGTATTAGAATGAAGAGGGATAACTTCTACCCATTTTGTAAAGTAATCTATAGCTGTGAGAATGTACGTATGTCCTTGAAAAGAAGCCGGTGATATTTTTCCAATAAGGTCAAAACCCCAAATGCTAAAAGGCCATGGAGCAACTTGATTACGAAGCTCACAAGTAGGAAAATAAATTAAATTACCATGTTGTTGACATTGAGGACACTTTTTGACAAATGTAAAGGAATCTTGCTCCATTGTTTTCCAGTAGTATCCCCTTCTGAGAAGTTTATTGACTAAAGATTTCCCACCAAAATGTCCTCCACAAGAACCAGAATGAGCTTCTACTAAAGCTACAGGTACTTCAGTTTTGCTAAGACATATTAATAGTAAACCGTTGTAAGAACGTTTGTAAAGCATTTCCTTTAAAATAATACAACGGGCTGCCAGTTTTCTAATATGATTACGTGTGTTTCTTGTTGCTGATTCAGGAAAAGTATTATCTTTCAAAAAATGAAAGACATGTGAATACCATTCATCTAAATACAAGTTACAACAATCAACAGTAACTTTATCAGCAATTGCAGGGGATTTAAGAGTGTGTATAGTAAATTGTAAATCTTTGTCATTGTTCTCAAGACAAACCAAAGAAGTCATGCTTGCCATGGCATCTGTGTGTCGATTATCTTTCCTAGGTAAAGTTTGAATTATGTAAGAAGAGAATTGTGAAAGAATATCTAGAGCCAAATCTTGATATTGCGTCATCTTCTCATTCTTAGTTTGATAACCTCCTTTGATTTGTTTCATAATCAATTGTGAATCCCCGTAAATTTCTAAGTTTTTAATATGAAGGGATGAAGCTGCCCGTAAGCCAGCTATAAGAGTTTCATACTCCACAATGTTGTTAGTACAAGGAAAAGTTAATTTATATGACATAGGGATCGGTTTTTTTGTAGGAGGGATCAAGATAATTCCCACCCAAAAACCTATCTTGTATCTAGAACCATCAAAATATAACTCCCAAACATCTTCTTGTTTGATTGCCAATATATTCTCATCGGGGAATTCTACTAAGGTAACAGTTGTATTAGAATGAGGACAAGGAGATTCAGCTAAATAATTAGTTAAAGCTTTTCCTTTAATTGACTTTTGAAGGATGAAATTGAGATCAAATTCTGTAAGCAACATCACCCACTTTGCTAATCGGCCAGAGAGATCAGTTTTCAAAAAAAAGGTGTTTTAAAGGATCGAATTTAACAATCAAATTGACTTCAACATTCAACAAGTAATGCTAGAGTTTTTGACAAGCATAAACTAAAGCCAAGCATTGTCATTCTAGTTGAGTATATCATGTTTCATAGTCCAACAAGGTCTGACTAATATAATATACTGGTCTTTCCTTTCCTTCACTATCATGTTGAGCCAACAATGCACTCACTACATTGGAAGTAGCAAAAGTATATAGTCGATAAAAGGGTTTATTGAATTGAGCAGGTTGTAAGATAGGAGGATTAGCAAGATATTCCTTAAATTGCTCAAAATATTTCTTACATTCCTGGTTCCGAGAAAAAGTGGTATCTTTTCTGAGTAAAGAAGTAAAAGGAACAGTCCTATCGGCTAGGTTAGAAACAAAGTGACGAATAGATTGTATTTTACCTTGCAAACTGCCTAATTGAGAGATATTCTTAGGAGGAGGCATGTTAACAATAGCATCAATCTTCTCAGTATCAACTTCTATGCCTCACTTAGAAATAATAAATCCTAATAATTTTCTAGAATCCATTCCAAAAGCACATTTCTTAGGATTTAACCTCATGTTGTAACTCCTAATTCTTTCAAATATTTGTCTTAAAATGAGCACATGATCTTCTCTTTGTATAGATTTTTCCAAGATATCATCCACATAATCTTCCAAAATCTTCTTAATGTAATCATGAAAAATCAAAGTCATGGCACATTGATAAGTGGCTCCCGCATTTCTTAATCCAAAAGGCATCATGACCCAACAAAATGTCCCCCAAGGTGTAATAAATGTGGTCTTAAGTTGATCCTCAATAGAAATAAAAATTTGGTTATAACCCAAAAATCCATCCATAAAAGATAATAACGCATGATCTGTTGTTGAATCCACAATCATGTCAATATTAGGTAGCGGGAAGTCATCTTTTAAGGATGCTTTATTTAAATATTGAAAATGAGTGCACATTCTTATTTTATTTTCTCCCTTAGAAACAACCACAATATTGGAAATCCAATCAGAATAATCAATAGAGCGGATGAATCTGACACCTAATAATTTTTCAATTTCATCTTTAACTAGCAACACGATGTGCAGATTCATCTTGCGAATCTTCTGTTTCACAAGTTTAGCATTAGGTTTAAGAACGATATTATGAGTAACAATCTTAGGGTCTATACCCGACATATCTAAATATGTCCAAGCAAAGATATCCTTATATTCTAGTAAAAGAGAAATGAATTGATCATGTTCATCTTGACTCAAACATTTCCAATTTTTATTGTTTTTTCAGCATCATTCTTATCCACTTGAACGTCAATAGTCTCAGTTATTAATAAATTACTTTGTATGGGAGAATCTATTGGCAAAGGGGAGATATCTGATTCATCATGTTCTCCAAAATAGGCTTCACTATTCAGGCAATAATGCTTTCTCCTTTTATGATGAAATGTAGGTAGATCTTGATAGGCTCCTAAAAAATCAGCGAGGGCTTCATCCTTAGGAAAAATGTCCAAACTAGGCTTTTGATCCATGTCAAGGAGAAGCGGATTAACCAATTTAAAATTTCCACCACAAATATGATTAACATTAAGAGGAAAAACTGATGGTTTTCTATAAGGATTGAATCCTAACCCATAAGTATAATCACAGCCTTCATTATCCAAGGGTACTTGTATACCTTGTTCATATTTACCACAACCTTTTCCATTAAATCCTGATTTCCTGAGTAAATGATAACCAGAACCATATTTGTCGGCCATGTTAGATTGAGTTAAAGGAGCAGCATATGTAACAATGTCATAGCAATCTGGTTTTATTGCCTCAATTGTTTCATCATGAGTAGCAACAACAAAGTTACTTTTTAATTTCTCGGAAAGAGGAGATGAAATAAAAATTTGTTTTTCAAACTCAGTTTGTTCTTTCATAAATTCCAAATCTGAGACTTTATATTCTCCTAGGAAATTAGGATTAAAATCCAATGTTCCCCAATCATCTTCTATCAAGGAAGAAGATGGAATCTCATCTTTTTTAACCTCAGGTAGTTGCTCAGGTTTTGTTACTGGTTGTATAGACTCGGGAACCTTAGCATATTCCGCATTCAGGCAAGGATTTTGTGCATCATTCGCATGTAGTGTGTACATCAGATTGTTATAAATGAACCTAACCTTGTGATGAAGAGTAGAAGGAACCACATTTGCATAGTATGTAGCCAAGGTCTTCCTAATAAAAGGTTATAATTGAGTGGTCCTGGCATAACATGGATAGGAGTGTAGAGAAGCACAGGACCAACTTTAATAGGTAGCGTAATAATACCCAAAGTTTTCTTTATAATATTATCAAATCCACGAATAGGAATATTATTTAGTTGAATAGTTGTAAGATCGGCTATAATTTCCCTAAGCATATCCATGCTACAAAAATTAAGCCCAGATCCATTATCAATCAATGTTCTATGAATGATACTCTGATTAATAGAGACAACAACCATAAGAGCATCATATTGATTCTGCACCTCAACAGTAGGTAAATCATCATCGAAAAATACAATAGGAGGTACAGAAGGCATAGTATGCATGCACTCTAGAAATGAATTAATGTTCTCTTGATTAGGAGGTGTAGCGGGGAGAGTAGATAAATCTTTTTGCAATGCCTCATGATATGTAGGAGAAGTTTGAAGTAATTCCCATAAATATATCTTAGCCAGAGTAGCGCGTAACTATTCCACTAAGTCATATTCCTTAAAGGAAGAAGGTAACCTAGGTGCTTGAGGAAGCATAGGTTGGGCAGGAGGTAAAGTAGCTGGGACAGTAGGTTGGGGATTATTTCATGTGCGATAAGCATGTGAAATAGAATTTGTGTTATCAAAGAAATCCAAAGGATCTTTGGTTTTACCCTTAATAGTTGTTCAAGGACACCCTTTTATCGTCATCAAAGGTTTAGGAAATATCATTTTAGGTGTCTCAATCTTTCAAATAGAGGAATATGAAGGTAACCATGCATACACTCTATGGTAAAGGTTAATTGGAGAGATTGTGGAGGAGGATGAGATAGGAATGGGATCCATGGAGATCTCCTTCGAACCATTTGCATTCTCACTTCCATGTACCTCATTAAGGGATCTATCACTTTGTACAACAAAATCCTCATCAAAGTATTCAAAACAAAAATCATACATGTTGAACACAAGGAAGCACTACAAGCATGAAAAATGTAAATGTTTTTGTATTTTTAAAGTAATTTTGTGATTTTTATTTTTTTGAAATATAAATACAAGGAAAGATAAATATATTTCTATGCTCATGCAAGATGTAAAATGAAATGTAAATCTAACACCAAGGAAAAGAAAGAGTTGTCTATCGCGGGTTCACCAAAATGTAAGATATAAATTTGGATTGTAAAGGATCTCCTATGTAAGATTTGCATAATGAGAATTGCATAAGGAAAGAGGTCCTAGGTCCAATTTCAATCTCTTACATTTAATTATTATAATAAAGAATGGAGGAAAGCTTGCAAAGAATAGTGGGATAAGATAACTACCTCATAACATAGTAGATATGAAAAACTCATTTTCTGAGGTCTGTAGACTATTTCTAGAAAAACTGAAGTATGATCTGAAATCAAAACAGGGAGACGAACAAAACCCAAAAATCTTTTCCTGATCCGACACCGTCTTGTGAAAAGGGTCGGCCCTAACCCATAAATGTCACCGCTGACCCAATAATGTCGGCCCTGACCTGTGTTGCCTTGATAGAGAATATATTTGTGGCTCTTGAAAGAAAGCCAAAAAGGGTATCCAAATCTGGACTCAGATCTGCTGTTCTATACCTGTAACTCCCAAAATAGCACCTGCAAATATCTGAAAAGAGGGGTTTTGGGGTGGCTATATAGGGTTTTTCCTTAGTCAAACCCCCGTTTTGGCGATCTCCACCTCCATGAATAGCCGAATATAGAATGTATGTGTGTGTGTATTGCTCTTTTGAAAAGAGTCTTTAAATATGCAATATCAAGATCTAATCTCCTAGATTAATGATCCTAACATAACATAGAAGTGAGAAAGAAATGCATAGATTTGAATATGACAAAGAAATCATACCAAGCCCCCAAGGCTAAAGTATTCCCATCAACTCACAATCCATAATTGCTACCCCATGATAACATCCTTTGAATGCTTGAATATTGAGAATAGTAGATCTAAAGAGAGTGCCTTATTGGCTCAATGAAGATCCATAATAGCTTGTCCTCAAAATGCTTGATTGAAATTATGATATGTCCTCCTATCTTGTCCTTCTATATCATCCTCTTTCTTGTTTGCATCATCATTTCATCATGTTATCTCCCGATTTTCTTCCATTATGAAATGAAGGCAAAAGAGAGTGTTTATATAGAGATCTCAATATAGGCCTCCTAGGGAAATCCAAGGGACTCAAATTCAAATTTCACCTCAAACCATGGTCCAATTACAATCACCAACCAAGGAGGGGATATATTAATTCAAATATCAGAGAAAACACTTTCACATCCGAGCCCGAGGACCTATTTTAAGTTCCGGACCCAGATTTGAAAGCGGGGAGAAACACCCGACAAAGGTCTATGTTGACCTCGCCCTTTACCTAGGTCAAGGTCGACCTTGACTTGAGGTTTTAGGTAGGTCACCAGAAATTATCTGTGGGATTCCTAGGTCAGTCGGGGACCTAGGAAGGTGAGGGAATATTCCAGAATGTTCAGAAGGCCTAGAGGCCTAGAGAGAGAAAAGGATGAGGCCTAGGAGGACCAATACATAGATCCTACCTAGAGAAAAGAGTCATGGAGAGGGAAATCCAGGAGTATTCACAAGATCCTAACCCTAATTTCACCTAAACATGTAGAATCAAGCACAAATCTATCCTAAATGCAAATCTAATATGCTAACATATTGAATGAGGGTGCTAAACCTATCAAAATGGAAGTGCTTCCATTTTAAGATTATACAATTGCGAATTGTGGACATCTGATAGCATTAACATAATTTTTGTCCACATCTACCACTCCTAGGTCAAGGTCACCTAAAACCAGCATTTATTGGCACTTTTAACATGGGTTATGTTGTTCCCTTTTCTTGCTGACATAAAAATACCCCTCAGAGGGTTCACTCTATTTATCCCTAACACTGACCCAGCATAGAGTAGAATAACAGAAACAAGGTTTTGAAACCTCTTGCACATTGAGCTCCACAAACTCGGGCGGGAATACCCTTGACAACTTAGAATAATGAAATCACTAAATTATTCTAGTTTGCTATTGGTGGAATTACAGGGAATGATCACTGTAACTTTTACTAAAACAGACCAAACTGAAAGTAAAGATTGATTTTAATAATGACAGTCGTTTGATTGAACGGAAAATAGACCAGTGCTCAATCTTAGGGCATGGAGTCATCTATAAATGGTTTTAACCAGCATGATTAAGGACAACAACTTAAGGCAATTACAGGATCTGACACAAACATATATATACCTTATATATCTACCTTAGTACATTTAACCAAATTAATCCATCAAATTCATTTGCTACCTTGAACTTTGTCAAAATATCTCTAAGGTATATTCTCTCCTTGAAAGAACCCTAAAAGTATTTCATAATCTGCCTAACAGATATATAAACTGAAGATATTCCTAGAATATTCAATTTAAACAAAACTCAGAATGCTAAAATGAAGACAGAGAATCCATTAAATGCTTCAGAAACTGTGAACT
>MU226531.1:1260824-1314551 GCA_018584345.1 Thuja plicata
TTTTCTTCAAGTCAATATCAGTGCATAGTGCACCGGTAATTCCAAATACCTCAGCTACCGACCTCCTATCTATGGAAACTAGGGTTTCTTTGTTCTTTTTCCTAATTACCCTAGCCACTGGGCAATAGTTTTTTGCTAGCTCCTTAATTAGACCAATATCAACATATATGTCAGGAACAATTAACTTAGCCATATTCAAATCCCATGGATTGCAAATTGGGACTGGCTTAACCCTATTATTCCAAAAATAATTAAATAAAGTACTGCCAGAGTAGTCTGGGGTTACCAGATTTCTGCATCGAGACCATTTGTCGCTCCATTCTTCCCAATCTGCACTGTTGGTATTCAGAGTCCCAGGCAGAAATTCAACAAATTCTTCAGTATACTTCTTTGGTGCGACTTCCTTCTTCTTTCCAGACCCCTGTGAGGTAGTAGGAACAATTGCTTGACTCATACTTCCCTTTTGAATTTTACTGTCTCAAAAACAAACCTCCAAATCAACAAGCTTCTTACTCTTCGCAGAAAAACTCAGAATGCAGAAATAAGAGTTGTACAGAATCCAACTCAATCATTTACACTTATAGCCATTTAAGGACTATGTCTTGTCAACTTGAAAGTCGAATTCCTGCACTTGAACTGTCACAAAGATTTCATTCTGTCATTAATGCTGCGATCAACTTGCACTGTTTGATCCTAGATGGAAGAGAGATTGTACGCTTTTTTCCATCTGGCACTCGTCAGCCTGAAACTTGCTAGCACATTGCACTTTATTCACTTTTAGAAATACCCTTGCAAATGAGCGACGCATCCCTTTCATTCAGTCGGTCACATACTCGCCATCCATCCTCACTCAACTTTTCATCTTCTGCGAGTGAGTGATGACCTAGCTCTTGACTTCATCTTAATTCTATCTCATACTCACTGTCTTTCATGCTTTGGCTTTTGGGTTCATGCGAGTGAGCGATGCTTTTAATTTTTACTCGTCACACGCTCGCGAGCTAACATTTCATGTCTCCTGAATCTTGGCGACTGAGCGACTGCGCATCTTTTCTTTCAGTTATTTCATCATCGCACACTCACTGGCTGTTCAGAATGCACTTTTTGATTTGGGCGACTGAGCGACATTCATTCCTTTACTGCATACTTTGTCTAGTTGCACACTCGCTATCCTTTTACTCCAGCTTTTATCTTATGCGCGAGTGAGCGATGGCATCGGTTCTTTAACTCGTCGCACACCCGCGGGCTCAGAAATTTCACTTCATTACATACTACGAGTGCGCGACTGCTTCATTTTTTCCTTAGTCGCCCACTCACGAGCTCTTTTCTGATCATCTTCATTGACTGGCGACTAAGCGATGTCCTTCCTTCTTTTCTCGTCGCATACTCGCGAGCTGACCTCTGATCACCTCAAAACATCAGCGAGTGAGCGGGGTATTGAACAGTCTCTTTAGTCGCTCGGTCGCAGACCTTTAAGAACTTTGAGAAATGCCTGTGCGACTATGCAATGCATCTTCATATCAGTGCTTTATACCTTCGTCGCGCACTCGCACTACAAAACACAACCAAGTTAGTTCCTAGGCGAGTGGGCGACATCTACAGGACATGACCTCGTCGCGCACTCGTGCAAATTAAAGACATTAACATAAAACAGTGAGCGGGTGTGCGACTATTTCATTTTAGACATGACTCGCTCAGTCGCGAAGCATGAGATAAATAGAATAACTTCACAGCGACTGTGCGACATACATACTTTTAACTCATCGTTGACTCGCTAACCTGTGACTTAACTTCAATAAGGCATCGCAACTGTGCGATTTACAATTTTAAAACATGAACCCGCTCACTCGCACATAGACCAAAACTTGACATAAACAGCTCGCGACTGCGCGATTCTCTTTTAAAATAGCTCGTCGCCCACTCGCACGACTTAAAGACTTTGAGTTAAACAGATCACGATTGCGCGATGATCTTGATTGGCAACTCATCGCATACTCACACAACTTAAAGACACTTATAAAAACCCGACGCGACAAGGCAAGCAGACATAAAGTATGACTTAAAAAAGGGTTTGACCTCTTTTGCGCGGTAAAGCACAGGATTTGAAACCAAGAAAGCCCGGGAAAAGCAAAAGACCAAGAGATTCAAAAAAAATTTCAATGCAGTGCTAACAAGTTCCTCCTTTTTTTCCTCTTTCAAGATCTGTACTGGACATATGTACAATTTGATCCGAGACTTTTTTTACATGTTAGTTACTTTTAATTTCATACAGTTGGCCCTAGATCTAGCATTCAATTCATATTTTTCCATAGTTCATTTTCAACGCAATCAATAAGTGTTGAATTCACCTTGTGCCCAATCCTTTTCAATCATATTTGATGTTGAGATAAGTGGATCTACTCTCCTTATTGTAATAAGAAGATATAGGTCTAGTTTATTTGCATGCATAAACTAGGGAACAACCTATTCCACACATTACAATAGGGATGTATGGTACCTTTCCAATGTTGAAATTGATAAGTGAAACTTTGGTTGGAAAATGATATGTATTGTGATCTACCTAACATTTTCACATTTTGTCAAACCCAAAATATCCACAATATCTAATCACCTCCAAAACTCTCGCAATATCTCATCAACCCTAAAACTCTTTCAATGCCTATCAACCCTAAAAATTTCACCAAGAAGTCATTTCGTTTATTCTCTTTTCAAAAAAATTGACTCTTTTTACGATACATGATATTCATTTTAAGGATTTTGTAGATGTCTTGAAGCATACTAAACTTCATCTAATAAAGCCTCAAGAATAAGAAATGCAATTTTTCATTGGACTAGGATATGTCCTCTGGTACATAAATTCTTGCAATATCCCATAGTTCTAAAACTTGAATAGGGGCTATTTATGTTTATTTTTTATTTTTGATAAGGGTTTGATCAAATGACACATAATTTTTCTCATCCTTTTGTGTATGAAATATCCACCTTTAACAACAAAGTGAGGCAAAAAATTTATTTATGAAGCATAATTTGCTTGATATGAAACAATGTTTTCTTTGTAAATTATTGGTATGGAGAATAAATTAAGGCATTAAGTACCTTGTTATGCATGGCATCTCCTCGTTAACAGTTTAATATAGTATGACTTATCAAGGTTATTTATTAAGATTATTATTGTAGGGTATAAATATCTGTAAAGGATGTCAACTCAAGATACTTGTATTTGGAGTATCCTAAAAAAATGTATCACTTTCATTTTCATTTTTAATGCCTTAATACTATTATTTTTCTTATCTAGATCACAAATGAAAATGTGTCAAATTTATTTGTTGCTACACCAATTGTAACAAAAGTATTTTATCTTTTTTTTAAAGTTAAAAGATTAGTTCTTTTGACTTTTCCTATATAAGAAAATATGAAGAAAAGTTTAGTTGGAAATCAATGATGAACACAATTAATGTTGGTCCAAATATTAAATGTTTATAAATATTGACCCTTAATTTTGGATTAATCCTCACCACTGTTTGTATATAAATTGTCCCACCTTTGATGAAAAAAATATGTTGTAATTTGATTCTCTTGGCAATACTAATAGCTAGTTTGTTAGGAGTATTTGGGATGGATCGTTAGGTAACTCGTTCTCTCATAGAAAAAATTATTGAATTTGGGGAATCTCTCCACCTTATTAAAATATATAATTAAATAATATTAGAAATTTAAGATCTAAATGAATATGGGAATTTTAAAGTGTAAATTTTTTATTTTCTATTCTCAATATATGTGAAAGGAGTAGTACGTAAAATTTCATTGTTTTTGCAAAACATTGAATCTATATAGAATAGAAAAAAATTGAATAGGAAGGAATATGGTAGGTGATCGAAGTTATTTAGAATGCACACGAATAATTTTTTTGCTAAAACTATTTAAAAATCGAAATTTCTCTAGTATAGAATTTAGAAAGAAAAAGAGCATATTCGTATGTTGCTATGCTAATAAGTTGTATAATAATTTCATGTATTTCCTTAATGCTAGATGTGTTCTTTAGGCTCTTTAAGATATCAAACAAAAGCTTAAGAATCTTCTACAAATCTCAATTTTTTTAAATGCCTCTGAAATATGGATCCAAAGATCTGAATTAAAAGCAATAACATGCAGTGTTTAATTTTAAGGAGAAATATATAGATACTCTATGACAAGAATGGATTTACATTTGCAATTTTCTATGGAAGAGTAAATTCAATGATATGAATAGAGAATTTACCTAGCAAATATTAGTGTTCTTAAAATTTGACCAAAAAAATGTTGACATTTGACTATGCTATGCCTAAAAATGTAAAGAAAAATAAGAAATGTGCTATATGGTCCCTTCCACCTAATGAATGAACAAACTGAAACATGAAAGACGCTTCAAACACTCCCAACTGGTATAGTTTCTGATCAGAAATGACATATAAAAAAACTCATTTTTAATCAGCCCAAACCAGATGTAAAAGGAATAGTTGTGGATGGAATCCAAGAGTTTCCAGAGATGAACTTGCGTACAGTGAAGCGAGTCGCTCGTCTAGCACTTTTGATGACATGGTAACCACCCCATTTAACTCTCCCTGATGTTCCTGCACCAGCGCCATTGTTCATGTATTCCCCATAATATAAGCTGCTTAAAGCGGAGTCATCATCCCATTGTAGCCAACCAGCAGGATCGATCAAATCATCGAGTATACATTGCATGAAGACAGTGCGAGAGTATTTCTTCCACGGCCTTCCCAGGTATGTGTGGATGGATCCTTTTACAGGCTGAAGTTCAGAATCAGCACTCACACTGCAATTCTGGATAATAATGCCAGAGTGTTGGTGTGGATTGGTTCTTCCCTGAGCAGTAATGGTGTTCTTCTGGTAGGTCAATGGGCGTCTGGCGATGATGTTGCTGTTCTGGATGACAACGGCGGCGTTGCCGAAGATGAAATCCACAGTACCGTAGATATCAACTTCGCGGTAGAATTGGCGGTGCCTGTGTACAAACAAGGTGTCTTGATAGCCTTTGATGCTGCAACGGTAAACCACTGTCATGTCTGCGGATACTCGCAGTGCAACCGCTTGCCCCTTCTCTGGTCCAGCTGTGTTCTCGAAGGTCATGTCTCTTGCAATAAATCCTTTCCCTGAAACACCTGCACATGTACAACAATTTCTCAGCTGTGTTCTTTAAATTTAGAAATATCATTTTATTTCGATTTATTCAGCATATTCAAAGTTTTGATTTATTGTCATCTACATTAAAAATAGATTCCAACTTTGATTCATTGTGATCTACATTAAAAATAGATTCTATTGGTAAAATAATGTGATTTAAGATAGTTACTTAAATAATTAAAATTTAAAGTGTTGTTTAAGTTTGTGAATTTATTTATTTCTTGTTTAGGAAAGGAAAGGAAAGGTTCTTTTGTAGTCCACTATACCAGCCTTATGTTTTTGGGTCTACCAACAATATGGGACTACGTCGTACTCCCTGCGGGAGGCATTCATTATGCTACTAACGAGGCATACCTACCCTACCCCCAGTGAGATTTGAACTTATGACCTACCTTTCTGTTTATATTTTAATAGATAAAGTTAGAGTGATTTTTCAATAGTGTTTTACAAATCTCTCATTTAGAGTTCTAAGTTGTGACTATTGGTCTTCCATAATTGGTTTCTAATATAGAGAAGGTTTCTAAATAATTTTTTTAAAAAAATTCAATTATTCTAATATGAAGGTGGTTAAGCTTATATTGGTTTCATGTTTTATGTAATAAATATTAGAAAATTAGTTTCTATTATTCTAATATGCACTTTGTTTCTAAATAAAAATAGATTTCTAAGTAGTGACTATTTGTCTTCTATACTAATTTCTAGTATGTTTTTCAGAAGGAGATTATATTGGTTTGAAATTTCATCTAAAAAATAGTAGAGAATTGATTTCTAATATGAAAGTGGTTTCTCAATAAAAGTAGATTTCTAAGTAGTGACTTTTGGTCTTTCATATGTAATTTCTAGTGTGTTCTTTCATAAGAAACTTGTATTAATTTCATGTTTTATCTAAAAAATTAAAGAATTGATTTCTAAGATGAAAGTAGTCTAGAAATAAAAATGAATTTTTAAGTGGTGACTCTTGACCTACATAATTTCTAATATCTTCTTTCATAAGAAACTTGTGTTGATTTCATGTTTTGTCTAAAAATAAAAATATTATTGACGTAAACAACATAAACAAGATAATGTAACAAATTTGTACCAACAGTTGGAGAGATGAAGATGCTGTAACCGTCACGGTCGTTTCTACATCCTGTCACCACCGTTTTATCCTTGCCATCGCCAACAAACATCAAATTAGTCACCCACTTTGCTATCTCAACATTTTCTCTGTAAACCCCGGCCTTTATATAGATTACATATCTCCTCCCACTCTTCTGAGGCGCACTCTTCACCGCTTCTTTGATAGTCCTATATTTCCCTGACCCATCCTTCGCTACCACTGCATCCGCCATTATTGTTCCACTGGACTTCTGCAACAACTTCTGCTCTCCTCCCGACACCCATTCCGGATAACCATCTTTATACTCAAAATTCATCTCTCCATCTTTTACCTGCAATCGACGGCTGAAAAGCTTTGTGTACATTGAAAGAGATTTGGTCACCGATTCCGTTACATTCACAGCTATGTCTAACATCAAAGTTTTGATGTTACTACTAGATGTTATGTTCATCTCCCTAAACCCATTTGAACAGATGTCCATGTTTGTCAGAGCTGCACTGAGCCATACCCCTACCCTTTCCTTCACCACATCCCTGTTTAAACTTGCATTTAGATCATCCACCGTGTCTTCAAAAAGCTTTACACAATCTTGCCATGCTGCAAGTTCTCTTTTGTTGCTGATGTCATGGTGTTCATGAGCAGCTGCAAACTCAAATGCTTCCCTTGCATTCTCCATGCTTAATTTCAATTGGACACTCATTAATCTCGCCTCCTCCTCCTCATTCTCCAACCCAATCACACACACAAACGCGAATATCACCATAATTACTTTTAAAGCTTTTCTTGATTTATTATGTGTGTCACCTCCACAGATGTCTTTTCCATTGGGATTCATCGCGCAACGAGAGTTCAGAGTACGAAACACCTTAGTTTGCATGGATTGAGGTAACTCAAATACAATAAATTTAAGACAATTTGGTTTTCTCGGCAGACAAGAGTGAAAATTTCAGATTTGGTGATAATTCATCAGCCCACCCAACGTTTACGTCGTAATATAGAGCTCTTTTTATATTGCATTCAGACTGAAGTTGTTTCACTGTTTGTTTTACTTCTAAGAATGGACTTGCAATAATGGGATCTCACTGCTAAATTGTGTGTTGTGATAAAATGGGATGGATATGATGTTCCACTCAACAATATAAGCACTTTCCTTTGATTAACGTCTAGTTTTCATGGATTAAGGTAGTTAGGTTTGAAGTTTCTTGTATGGATTCAGTATCTCAGCTAAACAGCTTCCTTTCTGTTTGCTTAATTTCCTGGATTATTAGGCACGCTTTTTAAAATTAGAAACATGAAAGAAATAGTAAGGTATGAAGTGTAAACTATTCAAGATGCTATCAATAATTAGGAAGTCACAGCATAAAAGGAATGCCAAAAGGCTGCGAATGGAGGGAAAATATAGGAAGTCACAGCATAAAAGGAATGCCAAAAGGCTGCGAATGGAGGGAAAATATAGAAGTCCGTTGGACTTCATATACCAACACAAGGCACCATAGTCATATACCAACACGAGGCACCATATTGATGGAGATTATTTGTAATATTTAATATTAAACATAAAACATGAATATTAGTTAATGGTGAAGACTATTAATTTTTTAATTTTAAAAAAATCAGATCACTTTTACATTTAGAAAAAAATCTATTTACATTCTATTTTTATTTTATTCTTAATTATTTTAAAGCTTCTAAATCTAAAATATTCTATTTAGACTTGAAATAATTTTAGTAAATTCTATTTTCACATATACACTTCTATTAAATTTAAAAGAATATATACAAACAATAAAATATATCTCTGGAGCTGGGGTTGTTATAAGAGACTCTGAGGGTAACATAATTAGAGTTGTTTGTAAGAAGCTACCTCCAGATTCTAATAATGTTGCAGAGATTGAAGTCCTTCTCCTTGGTCTTTCTCTTCCAACCTCCATGAATATTTCTAACATCATTATTGAGGGAGACTCAATGGTGGTCTATAACATAGTCTCTTCTAGAAAGACCTCCTCTTGGAAACTAAGGTAGAGGCTAGACTTGATTCTCAAAAAGTTGTAATCTTTTCAAACTTTTGAACTTAAACACTGCTTTAGAGGAGCAAATATGATTGCAGATTTTTTGGCAAACAAGGCTATTGATGATCCATTTTCTCTCTAGGAAGTGGATAAGATTTATCTTTGACATTTGACTTAATTTTGATTTGGATGAGTGAGAACTGTTTATTATGCTGACATATAATGTTCTTACTCAATTTTCAGTTATCATGTGCATTATATAATATGCTTGGGGATTACCATCTTGATGGTTTGATCTGGTTTTTGTATAATAATCATGAGCATTGGGTCTGGCTCACTATAAAATTATCTAGACCATCCTTGAGGAGGAAGATGGTTATTTATGGCGCTGCACAACTTGGTTGTGATTAAGAGTCGAACTAGGGCCTCTTTATGACTTGCATTTATCCAAATGGATTCTTTTTTACACATTCTATGGTGAGAGTATTCAGATAGACTGTGATTTGAACATCATTTGATTTGCCTTCAACAGTACTTGGATGGAGGTAATATGATTACTTGTGATCCTCCAGTTTTGATTAAGATTAAGGCTCATTCTTATCCCAGGTATTCATTTGCATAAGTGGAACTTGCCAACAGACGGCGCAATAAGGGCCTTTGATGAGTTTTACTTCTTCATATGGATATGTGGTGATAAGGTCATCTTATACATGGAATTACAGTGCATCCTTACCTATTTTATCCCATTGTGGGTTTCAATATCATTATGTTCACCTGGCAGAAGGATCTACCTCATCCTATCTTGTGGGAATAAGTTGACATTATGGCTTAGTTAGGCATGATTAAGACAGTTCTGTGACATTTTGCTATGACACTTGACGTTGCATGAATTATAATTTTCTTTTACAAGAGCCAAATACTCTTAGAATTCATTTGTATCCATATCTACACTTTTTAAGATGGGGAGGATTCACATTAGTTGATACTTTCGTGTCTCTACAATATTTTTTATTTGGTACTAGATCGATGGATAATATTTTTTGATATAGTTATTGGTCATTTTTAATTCCTTATTTTCATCATGAGGGGTGAGTTTTTTATCCTTCATGATGAGAATAAATACAGCATCCTCAAGTGGTTATTTGTTGCATATGGGAGAAGTCATTCTGATTCTTCTCACATACTCTAGTAAAAACATAGCCGCCACCAAAGAAAATAATATAGGTTGCTCGCGGAGACGTGGAACCTTAAACCTTGAACTTTAATGGAGGTTCAATGTTCAAACTAAATGGGGGAATTTGGAATTTTTAAGGAAAAATCCAAAGGCTATATTGAATTTTGAACCTTGAACTTTGAGTGTTCAAGTTTATTGTTCAAGTTCAATGGGTGGGAAATAGAAATTTTATTCATTTGTCACTTAACAAGACAATTTTTCGGGCAGAGACCTATCAAATCTAAATTTACTTACTGTCTACGAAATGCTTAGGACCATTTTGGACGACAATAATTATCTTATATACCACAACTAATATAATGTTAAGATTGAAATGACTAAATTAAAGATAGAGTAGCGACAATGATTACGATTCCTACCCAATTAGCAATTATCATATGCTATTAAGTATTATTTAATTGGCGTGAGATGAGCAATGATGTGCTTGAGACAATGATCTATTATAGGATGACGATAAATGGAAAATAGATCCGTGTTTATAGGAAGACAATGACTTCTATTAAGCTAACTAATATTGATTTAGGGTGAAGAGGATTAATCATGAGATTAGTAATGAAGTCGGTAAGAAACCATTATAAATTAATCATAATTATTTATGAAGTGGATGATGAAAAAATATGTCTCATCATTGATGTAGTGGTGTGATTATGGGACATGTCTTTCCCATTCAACGGATCTAATATCCATGTGGTATATAATGAGAATCAATCTCATTTCATAAGGGGTGGTGACAGTTCAATAAATTATTGAGAGTCTACAGTAGACTACAAAATGTGCGCTTAGGGGAGACATTGAACCTTGAACCTTGAACTTTGGTTGAGGTTCAATGTTCAAGTTCAATTGGTGAGTAAAATAAATTTGATTCATTAACGCTTGGGTTCACGGTGTGAGTAACTTTGAGACTAGATAGACTTGGGACCGACAATGGCACAAACAACACCATGACCAATGTCAATTTTTGAACCCTAAACTTTGAAGAGTTCAAAGTTCAAGTTTGATGTCTGACTTGACGGAGCGACGATTAATAACACAACCATAACCAAACAAAATATTTAAGGCAAGCGCTTTGGGGGTTACATTGAACCTTGAACCTTGAATTTTGGATGGAGGTTCAAAGTTCAAAATTCATTAGATTGGAAAAAGGAATTTTAAAGGTTAATACCAAAGGAATTTCATTTGCCACTTGGGTACAAGGTGTTTGTAATTTTGAATCTTGAATTTCAAAGGAAATAATTGGAGGAGTTTTAACACTTTTATTTATTTTGTTATATTGGCCTTTCCTGATGTTTAATTTGGTTAATGATGTTATATTAGTTTTTATTTGCATATATCAGTGTCACTAATATTGATCTTGGCAGATTGTTGAGAAACTGTATATACAAGTTCTCTAGCTTGATGTCACATGTTACTTCTATTTCTTTTGGGCTTCTAGGGAATATGATCATATGGGACATATGTGTTGGTGATGACACTCTTCTGATAGTTGCAACTACTCTGAAGGATCATTGTGTCAAATGAGGTTTTCCAGTACAAACACGATGAATAATTCCAGGCTCCGAAGATGATAGGAACTCTTCTTCCACTGAGGCATTGACATCCTTTTCTTTCCCTTCTTCTTATGTCCTATTCTTTCTTGGTGGGTATTCTTCAGATGTATTGGGGTGGTTGGGTTCTCGAGATCATCTTGGGTTTTGTTATATCTTGATGGGTTTCTTGGGTGGGCTTTTAGGTGGGTTTTTGGATCGGGTGGGGTAAACTAGTTGGCTACTCTATCAATTTTTAAAAGAAGTCTTCTTGTAATTAGTCCTTTGGATGTTTCTCTTGGGTTGACAACATTGTAATTGTGGTTGTCTCCTCATTTTGCAATTGTTGGAGACTTGAATTTTTTGTGAGCAAGACCAGAGGTTTTCTTTACCTGGTTCTTTCGTACCGGTGCTCTTTGAACCGGGGTTTTGTGTGTGTGTGTGTATATATATATATATAACAAAAAAAATCTTAAGAAATAAAATATTTCATACTTGAATTTTAGTATATTTTATTTTTTACATACAACACTTCTATGAAATCAAAAGATAAAAATAAGTAACTATTTTTAAAAATATCATTTTTAGTTTATTTGGAAAACGTGATAAAATAGTAAATATTCCATTGGCTTGAAATCAATTTATTTTTTTCCTTTCAAATATTTAAAAAAAATTAAGAAAATATATTAATTTTTTTAATAACATTTTTTCAAACGAACAATAGAACAATATAATTATTTACCATATTTTAGAATTTATTAAATTGTTTTATTTTTTAGATTAAATATCACGATAAAAAAATTTAGACAATAAAAAATTATTATTATACCAAAATATAATTTATTATTTTAGACTTAAATATTTTAATTTTATTAATAAGAAATGCAAAAGCCTTAAACTAATTAAAAAATAAATATTAAATACTTATAAAATTAATATAAATGATTGGTAATAAGGTTAATAATAGAAAACAAATGAATTATTTATATGAAAAATATATATGTATATATAATTATGTTTTAATTATCAAATATATTCAATATTTATTTTCATTCCATTTAATAAATTTAATAATATTAAATTCAAATGAAATTAAAATAAATACTTATTATTAATTTTTAAACTCTACATAAATTACAATCATTATAATTTTTAAAATTTTACATAACCATGTTCGGTTTTATGAACTCTCTTTCAATAGTTTTAATTATCAAATTTATTCGTTATTTATTTTCAATTCATTTAATAAATTAAATAATATTTTTCAAATAAAATTAAAAGAATTACTTAGTATTAATTTTCAAAACTCTACATAAATTACAATCACTATAACCATGCTACGTTTTATGAACTCTACCTTTATCTAGAAGGATATAAATGGGAGAAGAACACAGGCTTAATGACAATTTATTTAATAATTCAAACTGAATTTAAATATGCATTTAACTCTCAAATCGTTGTACAGTAGAGAATTTATTAGAAACATGGATGGATGAGCATATCACAATTTGACTTGCTATAGAAAATGTGTCCAACAATCAACACCATCCCCTCATAAATGCAGGTATACCCTAATGAATAAGGTGATCGCGCCTCTTCCTGCAGGTATACCAAACATAATAATGGATCAGGCTGGATCTGGGAATCGGGATGAGCCAACAAGGAACTCTGATTCCATTAAATGTTTGATGGACGCTAGGGCTGAAATTGGAGAATCTGATTCGGGTGGTTTATTTAAATTAGATTTTTTAATATTAAAAGATAATGGTTTTTAGGCAAGTGGTTGAATAATTAAGGAAATTGGCATAATGAATGTAAAAAAATTGTAGAAAATTAAAAACAAAATTTAACTCTAAGAAATTAAAATTAAAAGTTAATTCAAAGATATAGAAAGTAGCATCTTTCAATCTAATGAATTAGTTGGAAGAGATTGTTCTTTAAGATTTTTTAAAGTTAATGGTTTTGTTTGAAAGTTATAAACTATTCTTAAAGTATTTTTTGAATATAAATTTTTATTTTTAAAAGATTATTTGTGTATTTAAATTATTAATTTAAATATACAGTAATTATGTCTTAGACAAAACAATTATGGGAAAAATAAAAGTTAGTAACATATTTAGTGAGCAATATTTATTAATTTTCAATGAATAAAAAGAAGAGTAATTCATATATAAGTTTTAATTTGTTTGAGAATAAATTATTTTTTGTAATTTTATTTTTGATCTAATAAAGTTAAACAAGATCATTAAGGTTTACAAGAATTGAATTATACCTTTGTATTTTCAAAGGGATTATTCATATATTTAAAACTTTAGTTAAAATATCAAGTAAATATGTCTTAAAATTTAAATAATAAAAATAATTATGAGAAATAATAATAAAAATTAGTTTAATATTTATTAATTTTCAATAATGAAAAGAAGAGTGACAAATCATATATTTAAATTATTTTAAAAGTATTTTTTCACATAGATTTTTATGCCTTTATGTTTTTGAAAGGATTATTCATATATTTAGATTATTAGTTAAAATGTCCAGTAATTATGTCTTAAAATTAATATTGTGCCATCCAATCTTCATAACTAGCTAATTTCAACTATTAGTTAATATATATATTTAACAATATGTCAATATATAGTAAATAATAATTAATTAATGTAATCATTTTGAATATATTTATTTTGAAAAATGGAGAGATTTTCTAATTTAAATTTGTAGGAAAAATATTGTTTAATATCTAAGCTATAGATGATCATTTTAACTTATTTAATTTTCTTAGCTTAAATATTTTCAAAAGCATTAAACAATATAAATTAGTGTTTGAAATGAAAACTATAACTTCAAATTTTATATTCTATATAATTCAAAATTTTAAATTAAATTATGACTTTTGCATATCATATAAATAATGCAATAAAATAACTTTTTTTATAAAATTTAAAGTTTCAAATGAAACTATAATTTTGATCTACTGCAATAATAATAATAAATGTTTCACACATTTAAGCTAAAAAATTCTTTTAATACCAAATGGAGATAACATAGATTATTTTACTTTGACTATCAAAACTAATTCTTGCAATCTCAAGAGATGTATAATGTGATTGTGTGTTTCATTAAACTATATCAAGATCCACAACCACCACTGTCTTTCTTAATATTTGATGATCCCACAATTATAGGGGACTAGTGGTGTAATTTTAAGAGTACAAAACAATAATAACTCTTGGTGATGAAATCATGGTATAAGGTCCAAGCTAAGGATGCAAGGATGTTGATAGGTGTAAAGATTGATTATTGGCTTAGTGATGTGATCTATAATCAATTATATTCAATTAAAGGATCCAATTAATTATTTTGTTTTATATTAACTATAAGGAGATCAAAATTTACTTCGAGATGTACAAAAAAGAGGCAAAGCCTCACACCAAGAGTATCAAAGTATCAAAATTAATAGCAGATCATATCAAAAAAGCAAGGTAGAAAGGAGCATCTAATGCAAAAAGTCATTATAGGACTCAGCCCAGGTATTCCATCCCATAGGGCCCTCCATCCAGACAATACTTTTCTTTTCTTGGATTTGGGCCAACATGAGGATTTTGTCATCTTTTGTGTTCTTGTTCTTTTTAACCTCATGGTTGAGCTTTTTCAAAGACTCCTCAAACATCGCAAGGTTGTCCATGTTTCTCCTCCAATCATATCCAACTTTCATTTCAAACACAAACATGGTAGAGTGCCCCATTTGTAAGAACCTCTTCAGCTTCTCCCTCTTAGTCAACATGTTGATAAGGACCTGCAAGGAAATTTTAAAATATGCGAGTCTACGAAAAGTCTCAGTAAGGGATCTGGGAGTGTCCTGATACCTTTCTTCATTTTTTCTTTTCTAGATCTTCCAAAGAATGTTAGATGACAGAATGCTCCAAAATAGGTTAGTGTCTTTTTTTAAACCATGGATATGTCTAGTGATAATTTCAAAAATATTAACATATTTAGGAAAAGTAATGCCAAACATAAGCTCGATTTCTTTGGCAAAAGCACAATCAAGTAAGATATGTCTACCTGAGTCAAGAAGCCTACAAATGTTACAAAGTTTAGCATAGGAAGAATCCTTCCTTAATGGGATTTTGTCAAGCATCATAAGCCACTTAAAATATTTTATTTTTGGATCAATAGGACTTTTCCATAATTTATCAAAGTATTTTTTCCATGAGAAAATATCCAGATCAGAATACCATAATCTTTTCACATGATTAATGATGGAATCATTATAATCAATAACTTTATATATTATTTTAGATTTAATCTTAGTCACAATAGTACCATACGGCCATTTAAGGTCAAGAAATTTGTGGGAATCAACATGGCAGATAGAAGGTAAATCCTTACACGCCTTAACAATCATATTGTGAGTTTTATTTTGGGAAGGAGGGATGTTAAATTTGGTCCTGAGATCCTCCCAGCCAATAAGGTTGTCATGATAAAAATAAAAAAGACAAATCAATCGAGAGATGCCCAAGTTATTCCAATATCTAGCAGAGCATCCTTGGGAGAGGGCAAGAGGTTTATCTAAAAGGTGAAGATTCCACCAAATCAATCTTTCATCATAAATATGGTTAGCATCAAAGAAAGCTCTATTTGGAATAAATTTCTAATATGTTCCCAAGCTTTCTAGATAGTTTTAAACACCGTGGATCCCTGGACAAGGACATGGAAGTTCCCTTCAATAAGATCACAAAGAGGAATATTTTTCCAGGGCTTAGCATTCTGAGGCAGACCTCTTTCAATGTTACTCCTAACAAGGACCTTCCAAGGTTCATCACCATCAAGAGAGTGAAAGATTCATTTGGCAACAAAGCCGCTCCCTTGAGTCTTAAGGTCCTTGCGCCCCAATCCCCCAAGGAGCTTGTCAGTATGGCACCAATCCCATTTAATAGCATGGAGTTTCTTATTTCCTTTACCATCAGACCACAAATAATTCCTAATATCCTTTTGGATCTCCAATATTTGATAATTATTAAACTTCCAAGCAGAGGAGTAATAGATATTATAAGAGCGGAAAATCTTTTGGCAAACCTAGACTTTGCAAGCGAAGGAGAGGGATTTGTTATGCCATCTACCAAGCTTTTGGTGATCTTATCTTTCAACCAAAACCACATATCTTTTAGAGAGGGTTATATAGAGAAGGGGATGACAAGATATCGAACATATGTTCGAGGTCCACCCCATTAAAAATCAAATTTGTTAAACCAGTCTAGTGGTCGTTCATCTCAACCAAGACAAATAGATTTAGATTGGGATAAACAAGCACCAGAAATAGAGAAAAAGGAGTTAATTTTATTGTGAAGAGCATCAAAATTATCTTCAGTAAGTTCAAAAAATAGAGCAGTGTCATCAGCAAACTGAAAATTAATCAGTTCAGAGTCATCGGGCAAGGTGATACCTTTGACAGAGGGGGAGAGGGAATTGTCCCTAAGGATGTAAGAGAGAGCATCAGAGGCAATAAAAAAAGGACAGGGGCAAGGGGACAACCTTGCCTGATGGATCTACCAAGGGAGAAGGAATCAGACAGCGATCCATTGACATCAACTTGAGCAGAGGCATCTTTAAGAAATATTTTAACAGAATTGCAGAAGGCAACAGGAAATCCAAAGGCCTCAAGCATCATGGAAATAAAATCCCATTCTACCCTGTCATAGGCCTTTTCAAAATCTAGCAGAAACATAGCAATGTTTTGGAGAGAGTACTTGGACCAATTCATTGCTTCCCAATTGGTGATCAGATTCTCAAGAATAAACCTACCCTTAATGAAACCAGTTTGGGTAGAGCAAACAAATTTGGGCAGAATACTTTCAATCCTAAGAGCCAAGATTTTAGCAAGAAATTTGTAAGAGACATTAAGGAGAGTAATGTGCCACCAGTTCTTTATAAGGGCCTTGTCTCCATCCTTAGGGATCAACGTAATGATACCTCTGTTAATAAAATTGCCCACGGTGCCTTTGGTTAAAGCTTCAAAGTATATGTCATAGAGTTCGTTGCAGATCCAACTTATGTTCGCCTTATAGAATTCCACAGGCAGACCATTAGGCCTGGAAGCCTTATCATTTTTTAAGGAATTAATAGCTTTTTCAATTTCCTCAATAGAAATGTCTTTACTAAGAAGGGAAACATTCTGATTGGAGATTCTATTGGCAATGAGAGCTTTTTATTTATCTTTGAGGGATTTGGCCTCCTCAGTATCTTCAGAGGTAAAAAGGTTCTGGTAGAAAGTGACAAAAGCATCTTTGATTTTATTGACATTATCAATTTCAACGTTGTCAACAATGATCATGTCGATAGCTTCATTAGAATGTTTCTGCTTAAAGAGGTTAAAGAAAAAATTTGAGCCTCTATCTCCATATTGGAGCCAATGGGAACGAGATCTAATTCGGGCTCCTCTAACTTTAACCTATTGGTGCTTTCTAAGGGCTTCCCTAGCCTTAGAAACTTGAGAAACAAGGTTACAGTATGAGGGATTGGATTACATTGGATTGGATGCCTACTTCAGCAGAATGTAGCTTAGAGGAAAGCATTTTTTTTGTATATCTAAAGTCTTTGGATTTTTTATGACCAATGGTTTGCAAAAAGTTTCGCCAAGCAAGGATGTTATGACTCCATCTATCAATATAAGAGAGGCAGGAAAGATTGTTTCCATTAATAAATCTAATGAGGTTAATAGCATAGAGATCAACATCATTATCCTGAAGCAGACTAGTGTTAAGAATGAATTTTAGGTTACTAATCTTTTTCTGAACATGGGAATTATTAAATCTAACACAAACAAAAATAGGATGATGATCAGAGAGGGAGGTGGGAGTCACAGTGATCATGTTCCCTTTCTTATCAGGGATAATAGAGAAGAAGTTCTTTTTAGCATAGTGTTAGTTCAAATCTTGATCTTTGACCTTTTGTTCAATTTAGAGTCGCCATGTTATTTTTGTGGATCTCAAGCTGCCTAAGCCCTCATGTTTAAAATCCCAGCGAAAGGATCTCCCCTATGTTTCACCTTTGCTTGTTAAAAAGAGAAAAATATTTTGCTAACATGTCTTTTGAACAGGTTTCAACAGGTTTGAACAACTATGACCAACATTGAACTTGGTTCAAGAGTGTTCAAGGGTGTTCAAGCTTGTTCATATTTTTATGAAGTAGTAGTAGGTGAATAGCATTTTCGCTAAAAGAGGTGTTTCATGATCACAAGCTATAGAACTTTTGGTTGATCAAAGATGGAAGTTTATTGATTAAGCATGTGACTCCTTGTACAAGAATGTAGGTGGGATATAAAGGAACAGGCTTGAACAGTGGTGAACACATATGAACAGCCTTGAACTCGGTTCAAGAGTGTTCAAGAGTGTTCAAGGATCTTAAAAAGTGACATGTGGCATCAACAAAGGACAACCGCCATCTTTTTAGATGTGGAGCCCACTCGGGTAAGGCTTTTAATGAAGAGATATATTGGCAGCGGTTAAGTCATGTCTGAGCTGTCGAATTAATGAGGAATTTGTGCGGCATAAAAGTTTGCACAAAGTGGCAGTAAATGATCGCATGTGGGAATGGTCACTTCTCTCTTCAAGATTTTATTGCCTTAATTATGAGAAATTAATTACTCATTCGTGGCGTTTCTTTTAAAACCCTTCTTGGCGTTCATTTTTATTTTGAAAACCTCTCGCTGTCTATATGCGCAAAGAGTGGAGGTAAGGGTTTTTGGAGCTCCGGTTGAAGAATTTTCCTCAAAGATTAAGGTAAGTCAGGCTATAACTCCTCCAGTGTTTAAATTTATGAGCTTCTGAATTTTACAGGAGTTTATGTAGCAATTTGCAGTCTGTTCTTGTAAGAATGAAGTCAGCATTTCATTTCTTTGGGAGTGTGTCTAGTTTGGTTTGCGAAAATCCTACTATAACAGACACAGATTTAGAGGGATATGATGTTGAGGGAATAGCTGATAGACTTACTACATCTATCAAGGAACATGTTCCTTTTATGCAAATTTTAAGTAGTGGGTTGTGTGTAGCTGCTTGTTTCCCTCCTGCAGTGGTATGTCCTGAACTTATTCATGAGTGTATCAGACATTATGATTAGCGAACCGAATCAATTCTTAAAAGGAATGGTGAAGTATTAATGGTTGTGAATAGAGGAATTGTTACTTCGGCTTTCCAAATCCAAGAGCGGACCTTTTCATCTTTCTCTCCCGCCCAATCTCTTGTTAAATTTAAGCCAAATGCTGACGCAAACTGAACTGCAATAGCAAAACACTGGTTACTAAATGCCCAAAGGGGAGGTTCTCTCTTACCCAAAAAGATAAGTAGAAATCATGTGCATCCATACATTAGTGATATTATGGTAATTCTACATAGAGTCAGAGGGTCACCTGAGGCTTCCTTATTTTCTGAATGGTTGTTCTGTTATGTAGAAATTATTATAGAGGGAAAACACAAGTTGGATTGGGCTGAATTAATTGCAGAATCTATGAGGGAACAACTAAATAGTTCCAAGCTTACTGGTTGTAGCTTTTATATGTCTTCTTATCTAATGTATTGTCTACCATGTAGTAGGATATGGGATGGTATGATCCATGAGCCTTGGATTGATGGCATGTGTGTTTTTGAATATTTTCCTATGCTTCACAAAGACAATGTGATTCAAAATTACAGGAGGGTTCATGACACATTTATGGGTAACCTTTGTTCTGAGATGTCTGGAGATTTAGCTAGGAGAATCAGTTTAGAAGCTCAGTAGTTTGTCACTAGATTTGGGAGTTTTTATATTCAATTCCCTAGGTTCTCTTATATAAGAATTGGTGGTTTTGAGGATGTCCCTACCAAATTGCCTAGATATGCATTTGATTGTTTCATCCTAGCTAAAGTTTGTAGATAGCTTGCTATTGTGCTCAAATGTTTCCTTCCTGGGGAATGAGGTGAGAAAATCTTCTCGTTGCAGCTAGGAAAGATTTCATGCCTTACCATTGAAGATGCAATAAGTATTGGTAGTGACCTTGGTCATTTTGATTTCAAGTACTACATAGAATGAACAGGCTTTGATAACAAAAACTTTTCTAGTGGCAGCTTAGGTCTCAGGTCTCACATGTTTCCAGTTCCCCATTTAGAGGATTTCTAGGAGGACTGCGCAAATGAATCCCAAGTCATGACCAGGATTCATAGCAGACTTTGCATTTCCCAAATTTTTTCCATGAGAATACAGTTCAGTATAGAGGGGGTAACGGATGATGATTCTAATTTGATTGAACCTAATTTCAAAGGACTCTTGGACACTGAAGAGATAAATTTTGATTGGTCAAAGGAGGAGGAAGATGACATTGAATGCAGAACACAACATGTTCTCAAATTAACTGAAAAATGGCTGCAAGCAAAAACAGAGCAGTCTAGTCCTAAAACGATTGGAGTTAAATCTTCAATTTTATTTTCCTCCCCCTCTGTTTCTAATATGCCTAAACCATCTGGTAATGCAAGTTCCTCTGATAAGCAATAGAAGAAAGATTCTAAGAAGAAGTCTGTGGCAGAGCTTTCCCCTGTGGTCTCTCCTCAACGCATTACTAGGTTGAGATCCCGATCACAAAGGAAAGTGAAGATGACTCAGGAGCAGACAGAGACAGTTAACCTAGAGGATGACAAGTTTGGAGACTTGAACTATCAAATTGGAGATGATGACCAAATCGGGAAGGATCTCTTTGACCTCGATGATGTAACCCTGGATTTAATGGATACCCCTACTAAATTTGGTCCTCAAGCACCAACAACTAGTGATATTCCCAAATGGTTAACTTCTTCAATTAACAAGAAGCGGAGTCTGATTCCTGTATCAATTCCAGTGCAAGATATTGTTAGTAAATATGCTCAAAAGACTCCTAAAGCCAAAAAGGTGAAGAGTACAGCATGCATGTTTTCTGATGCTAAAACCAGGAAGTGGACAGCTGAGGTAGCTACTTACAGACCAAAGGAAGAAAAACAAGATGTGGCGGTTGAGGATTTTGAAGTAACCAAAATTGAGTTAGGGACAATGGACAGAGCCGGAAAGAAGCACCTTTTCAAGGAAACATCCCAAAAAATGTTGATTACATCGGTGCAAGATAGAAGAGAGAAGAAGGAATTGAAACAGACCATTGTTTCACTTTCTCAATTTATTAATACATTCTGCAACTTTGGTGCTACCCCTTTGTCCCAATCATCTTAGGTGTTTGATCCCAATTCTGAAGAAAGTAAGACGTTGCTAAATCAAGTTCAGAGGGGGCATACTTTGGTTTCTTCAGTTGATGAATGGATGTCTCAGGTGCTCAATAATGGTAGGAAATACATTAAAGATTCACATTCAATTCCTCATGATACTGAGATAGTGATAGGAGAGTTGCAGGCTTAGCGCCAAGTATGGGGTACAGATGACAAAAAATGGGTGTCAATAATGACCAAATTTATGGAAATCAGGAGGCAGGGCTTTAATAAATTATGTGCAAAAAAGTCACTAAAAGGTGTCGAAGAGCCCTTTTTCTTCATTCTCAGGAAAAATATCAGTTGGCACATTGCTCTGATAAGAAGTGCTAGTATGGAAAATAAGGAATATGAAGCCGAAGCTAAATAGATCCAAAAAGCTGCCCTGATTGAGTTGAAAGTGATTAATTTCACTTATACTTACCCCTCCGTCTTCGGTGAGAAAGAACAAAAGGGCGCTCTGGATGCTTTCGACTCAGCAATTAAGACTATCAGAGAAAAGATTCATCCTAAAGCCTCTGACTTAACTCAGATAGAAAGGATCGAGTCTATGCTTTATTTGTGTGTCGATCAGTTATCCAATGTCACTAAGAAGGTGAAAAAGCTGAGGTGGAACAAAGATGCCTCTATGGCCCGAATAGTAAACTCCAAGATTCCCCATTTGTCGCTCACAAAAGAACTGGTTCAGGATTATAAATAATGGAAGCCAACTCAATCAATTACCGATGAAGAAGGAAGTCCAGCGGGAAGCGAGGATCGTGCCACAGATAAGGAGCCTGATTTGGCTATCTAGTTTTTATTGAATTAGCATGCAAAACTTTTAGGACATGTGTCCTCTTTCTAGTGGTTTAGTTATTTAACTGTTTGCCTGAGAGGCCGTGTTTTTTGGGAGGCCTCTCGATGCTCTGCTACTATTTATTTCAGCTGCTAAAACTTTGAAAGGGTTCAGAAAAACTTTTGACTGATAGATATAGTTTTTGATAACTATAGTTAAGATTGTTAAATATTATGAACATAATAGATTTCAGACATTTTATCTATGTAGTAATTTCTGAAATATATGACAGGAAGGTTATTGAATCTATGTTGTTTATAAACTCGAGCAAGGTGTCCTATGTCGACATATTGTTTGGTCTATTTTATATATCTATCTGCTGTCTCATGATATCTAAATTCTGGGTTTTATCTATTTCTTATTATCTGTGGTCAAGAAGTCGTTTATGTTTTCATGAAATGCTATTGTGGAAGTGACTGTGTTTCCTTCCTATTCATTATTTGGTTATATTTCCTTCATGTTTGCATAGAAGCATATCATCAAAGAATGATATTGCAGCCTTTATAATCTTTCTGGTTAAAAGCTAATCAATTAAATCATTATCTCATTTCATTGAATATCATATTAGGGAGTTGTACCTATTATAAAATTTAGAGGGAAGTGATCACAAAAGATACTTACCCAACTGTTAGAAATAGTTTGTCTTTTAAGGGTGATAGAGTAAACTTAAAAGGTTGTTTGTAGAAAGACAAATCTGTTCACTAACATATTTTTGTCGACTCTACTGGGGAGCGCTTATAGTGTAGACCTCTATTTTAATACTCTATTTTATGAACAAGTTATGGTCCTACTAACTGTGATAATACCAAGTTTGGAGGAGCAACCTCTTGTTATTCAACCAGATCTTAACTTTCAAAATACTCAAGAGGACATCATTTCTGATTTGAACACTATTGCTTGGAATTTAAAGACCAGCTATCACCAGTATCAACAAGTTCTCCTAGTTTTAGAAGAAGAGGAAGATATAGGAGAGTGGTTGAGATGACTCCTGATCGCCCAAGATGCACAAGTTATTGACAGAATTGCTCAAAGGCAATAAGATAAAATAATATTGGATTCTTGACCTTACACCAGGTCTCAGAGGAAGGAGGGTATTTTTGATACTTTCTTTGAAAGTCTGCAAAATCTTCATTTTTTGACCTCTTCCATCTTAAGACCCAAAGCAAAAAGTAGACCTTCTTCCCCTCCTAAAACTACTCCCAATTCTTATTCGTCCTCTAGTGTCTGGCAAGCTTTAACTTTGTCTGGTATTCAAGCACCACCTCTAGTAAAAATCTTTCCAAGTGTGGTTATGGCTCAGCCATGGCGTGCAATCGTTGGTCCTTTAAATTTGGGATCTCATCATCCTCTCCCTAAAGGTATTAAAGAAGTCTTACCTAAATTTTCTGGAGATGGCAAAGTTTTGGTAGATGAACACTTGAATGCATTCAATGTAGCTACTGCCATTCTGGCAGTGCAACATGAAGACGTAGCAGTAAGACTCTTCGCTCAATCTCTCTCAGAATGAGCTACGAAATGGTTTGGCCATTTGCCAGCTGGATCAATCACAAATTGGCAAACCATGAAGACCGCATTTCAAGGATGTTTTAAAGGGGCTGATGATGAACATTCTTTGCTAGCACAATTAACACAAATGAAGAAAGAGATTCATGAGCCCATGATAAATTATGTGGCAAGATACAACAAAGTTATCCATAGAATTCATGTTGCCAAAAGACCGACCCCTGAGAACGAACAATGTTTCTTTTTAAACTCTATGCCCCCGAACATAGGTTTTCACTTAGGAAGGAGTAGGCCAGCTGATTTAGCTGTTGCCCAAGAACAGGCTACTGAGTTAGAAGATGATCTTATTATGGCTGGGAAAAGGAGAAAAGATGTTCAAATTTCTCATTCTCAACCTTCTAATTCAGCTCCTACAGATCTAGTTGTTCAAAGACTCATGAATGATGTAATTGCCTTGAAAAGACAATTACCAAAACAAGGATCTTCATTCCCTTCTCCTTATCAAGATATCAGCCGAAAGTAGCCTAATCAATGGCACAATAAAACTCCTATGTTTCCTTCTACTCAACCAAGATTGTCCTTAGAAGGTTCACCAAAAGAAGCTGTCATGTGTTCTTTTCATCTAACAACAGATCATGATGGTAATTCTTGCCCTGATATGCAAAGACATGTACAAATGGAGGCCACTAAAGATGTGTTAGGAGAATGCACTGTGGAAGAGCTCCCTCAAGATAGACCTAGCGACTCTGGTTCATACTTTTTAGAATACAAATGTGACTCAGAAAGAGGAGATATTCTGGTCACTCTTGGGGATCCATCTTGTGCTATGCTTTCTCGAAATCAAAAGCTTTCAAAGAACACTTCAACTTCAGCTAATCTTGTCCATAAGACTCAGGATCGTATAAGCAATGCTTCTTCTTCTAGTCCTTTAACACCTGATGTTAAGGTTGTGCAAAAATATTCTAGCATGTCCTTTTTTGATATTGTAGAATTTTGCAAGTCTTCTGCTATCCAAATCTCCCCTGCAGAATATCTGAGGTTAAATCCCAAAGAAGTAGATAAATTGGTCAAATACGTGAAAGGTGACCTTTTGGGCTCGTCATAGTCTAACCAATGTACCATTGACCGAACTGATGATCCAGTTGATATTCCTACAGTTGTTTCACCATTTGTTATGAATCAGAGTGACACTGCTGTCACTCTTACCCTAGAACTGAAAGGTGAATTTGATGAAACCAGGAAGCCTGACCCCTTTTATATTTCTCTACTCCTAAATAGTTTTAAATTAAGTAATTGCATTATAGATTCAGGTGCCTCTGATAACGTTATGCCCTCATCTATAGCCAAAGCTTTAGGTTTAACCATGACCAAAACTTTTGGGAGGTGCTATTCTATGGATGGGAAACAAGTGTACTTAATTGGTCAAGTTAAAGATGCACAAGTAGTTTTAGCAGCCCATCTCGATAAAAGACTCAAGCTACCTATTTTAGTAGCAGACATACCTACAAGTTACGGTATGCTCTTGAGTAGAACTTTCTGCAAAGACATGGGTGGGGAAATAAAGATGGATTGGTCAGAAATCATCATCCCTATTGGGAATAAAAAGGTCAAACTGGAACCTGAAGCCAAGAACAAATACACTATACTTCCATCTGATGATCCTAAGGCACAAATTTTAATTCAAGATTGTGAGTTTGGTAATTACATGATTTTCTCAGATGAAACTCCTCCTGTCTGTGAACACTCTAGTGGAAATGAGAAAATTTGGTTGATGGAGTTTGATGGTAGTTACGCTACTGCGGGTTCTGGAGCTACTGTTGTTTTTAAGGGGCCTGATGATCAATATATTCATTTCTCTTACAAATTGGATTTTAAAAATACCATTAATACCACCGAATATGAGGCTCTGTTGTTAGGGTTGTGAGAAGCCAAAGCATTGGGAATAAAGGCACTTGTTGTGAAAGGTGACACTGAGCTTATCGTCAAATAAGTAAAGGGTAAGTTTACAGTAAAAAATGAGCGTTTGAGACATTACAAAAATTTGGTGTGGGGCGAAATGGATTCTTTTGAAGCTTTTTCCATAGAAGTTAATCCCAGGAGTCTCAATACAAGGGCTGATTCCCTAGCTGTATCAGCATCTCTACTTCTCCCTCATCCAGATTTCAAAATAGGAACATATAGGGTTGAGATGATATATAGACCAGCTGTCCCAGACAACAATGAACACCTGCAATTTTTTGAAGATGATACCTGGATAAATGATTTTATGGCATGTGTAGAAGCTTTCTCTTCCATATACTTTGAAGGAATGAATGAAGACAGTGAAGGGTCTAATCCCAAATTCTTACTAGAAGAAGATGTTGTCCAGTTGAAGAGCAACAAAATTCCCAAAGGTTTGGTTTCCTTAGAGAACTTGTTTTCTCAAAAAGATGATAGTTTCATTTCAAGAAAAAATTCTCCATCAGATGTGCAAAAGGAATATGACAAGGTAAACATTGGCATTGTGGACAAAACCAAATGGATATCTATAGGTAAAAATTTGTCTGCCCAAGAAAAGAAAAACCTTCAGATCCTGTTAACAGCCTACACTGATGTTTTTGCTTGGGATTATAGTGACCTTAAAGACTTTCAAAAAGGGAACTTCAGTCATCACATCCCTCTCAAGCCTGAATCAAAACCTTTCAGTCAAAAGCTTCATAGTTACAACCCTAAGGTTTCTGAAGCGATCCTAAAAGAAGTTGAAAAAATGCTAAAAGCTAGAATCATTTACCCTATTCATCACTCAACTTGGGTCGCCAATATTGTCCCTATCCAAAAAAAAGAATGGTTAAATAAGAATCTATGTAGATTTTAGGAATTTAAATCAGGCCAGTCTAAAAGATAATTACGCCCTGCCCAAAATGGAACATGTATTACAGGCAGTTGTCGGGTCAAAAATGATGTCTCTGCTTGATGGGTTTTCTAGATATAATCAGGTAAGAGTGGCTGAGGAAGATAAATAGAAGACTACTTTTACTACACCATGGGGAACTTTTAATTACAATAGGATGCCCTTTGGCCTTATCAATGCAAGGGAAACTTTTAAAAGGGCAATGGATTCTTCTTTTGCCGATTTGAAAAATAGAATTATAGTAATTTACCTTGATGATTTAACTATGTACTCCAAAAGAAGGAAACATCATGTCCCAGATCCCAAATAAGTCCTACAGAGGTGTAGAGATCATGGCATATCTCTTAATCCTTAAAAATTACTTTTTGGTGTGACTGAGGGAAAATTGTTGGGACATATCATATCCAAAGAAGAGATTAAGATTGACCCCGAAAGAGTGAGGGCTATTCAACAAATTAGTCTACCTTCAATGAGAACATGAGTCAAATCTTTCTTCGATCAGATTAACTTTTTAAGAGCTTTTGTCCAAGATTTTTCTGAGTTAACAAGGCACACAGTGGGAATGATGAGTGAAAAACATCCCTTTAAGTGGACAGAAGAAGGTAGAAAAGCTTTTGGAGAAATTAAGACAGTTGTAGCCAATGCCCCATCTCTAGTTTACCCGGACTACAAAAAAGATTTTATCATTTATTGTTACGCTTCTGATCACATACTGTCTGGAATTCTAACTCAAAAAGATGTTTCGGGAAATGAAGCTCCCATTGCTTTCATGAGTACACCATTAAAAAAACATGAACTAAAGTATTCCCCCATTGAAAAATAAGCCTTTTCTATGGTGAAATCAGTTAAGCAGTTCAGATTCTATATCCTTCATTCTCATTATATAGTGTTTGTCCCTGATTCAGTAGTGAAGGCACTTCTCACCCAAAAAGAAATAGCCATGAACAAAAGAGTAGCATGGGTGAAAAAGATTTAGGAATATGATTTGATAATAAAGCCCACTAAACTGGCCAGAGGCAGGGGTCTGTGTAAATTTATTGCAGAAAATGTTAGTCATCCTAAAAATCCAGAATCTGAAATATCTCAAGTATTATTGGTTAGTTTAACATATTCTTGGTTCTGTGACATTGCGTATTTCCTGACTTATGGAGAATGTCCACAAAGGCTGTCACCTAAAGAAAGATGAACTCTGAGGCTGCAAGCTGCAAAGTATGTAATATGGCAAGGTGTGCTGTATAAAAGGGGTCTGGATGGTACTTTTCTAAGATGTGTTGATAAAAGTCAGCAATTGTAGTTGGTCAAAACCTTTCATGAAGAGGCCTGTGGAGGCCATTTCTCATCTACTATAACGACATTCAAAATTCTTTAAAATTGTTTTTATTGGTCATGTATGTTCAAAGATGCTTATGCATTTGTCAGGAATTGTGAAAAATGTCAATTATTTTCTGGAAGGCCTCACTTAGCTGCTTTGCCTTTAAGACCAGTTGTGGTAAGTGAACCGTTCAAACAATGGGGTATTGATTTTATCGGCCCTGTCAGCCCCCAGTCAAGTGCAGGTCATATTTATATCCTAACAGCGACTGACTACTTCACTAAGTGGGTCGAGGCTATTCCAACCAAAAAGGCTAATTCTCAAGTAGTTTGTGATTTCCTAAAAGATAACATCTTGGTGCATTTTGGAGTACCCCAAAAGGTTGTACCAGACAATGCAACTTACTTTTCCTCGTAGTAGCTTTCCCTTTTCTATTTTGATCATAATATCTCCCTGGCTCATTCATTCGATTATTTCCCCCAAGGAAATGGACAGGCTGAGTCAAGTAATAAAAATCTGATAATGATCATGAAAAAGCTAGTGGATGATAGTGGCAAAAATTGGCATAAGAAAATTTTTGAAGCCCTTTGGCATGATGGAATTATGCCTAAAAGAGAAATTGGTATGGCACCCTTTGAATTGGTGTATGGAATTGGGGCACAAGTATCAGTTCCTTTGGAACTCTCCGCAACTAAGCTGTAAATGGCCATTGAGGATCAAAATTTTAAAGATTCCTTGGAGAAAAGAATTATGTACTTGCATAAACTAGAAGAAGAAAGAGAAGCTGTGGTAGATAAGATTACTGAGCATCAAGCTCGAGTGAAAAGCATTTTTGACAAGAAAGAAAGACCCAAAATTTTTCTGAAAGGAGATGAGGTTTTGCTATGAGACAAAAGAAAAGATCTGAAAGGCGCCCACAGTAAGTTTGAATCACTTTGGAAAGGCCCCTTTTTTATAACTAAAGAATTGGGAATGAATGCTTTTAAGCTAGCTTATCCAGATGGAACGATCTTACCATTTTCCTATAATGGGCAAGATCTCAAATTGTTGAAGCTTTAGTCAAGATCCATGTGTCCTGTTGTATATATTAGTTTAGGTTTGCTTCTATTTGGTGTGTCTTTCCTTTCTTGTGAGTTTTCTTAGGCCTTCTGCAGCAGTTTGCAAAACTAGAGTACTTGAGTTCTCTGGCTTTTGAGGAAAATCCAGTCCCCAGTCAGAGCCGGTGTTAGTTCAAATCTTGATCTTTGACCTTTTGTTCAATTTAGAGTCGCCTTGTTATTTTTGTGCATCTCAAGCTGCCTAAGCCCTCATGTTTAAAATCCCAGTGAAAGGATCTCCCCTGTGTTTCATCTTTTCTTGTTAAAAAGAGAAAAATATTTTTCTAACGTGTCTTTTGAACAGGTTTGAACAACTATGAACAACCTTGAACGTGGTTCAAGAGTGTTCAAGGGTGTTCAAGCTTGTTCATATTTTTATGAAGCGGTAGCAGGTGAATAGATTTTTTGCTAAAATAGGTGTTTCATGATCACAAGCTATAGAAATTTTCATTGATCAAAGATGGAACTTTATTGATTAAGCATGTGACTCCTTGTACAAAAATGTAGGCGGGATATAAAGGAACAGGCTTGAACAGTGGTGAACACATATGAACAGCCTTGAACTTGGTTCAAGAGTGTTCAAGAGTGTTCAAGGATCTTAAAAAGTGACATGTGGCATAAATGAAGGACAACCACCACCTTTCCAGATGTGGACCCCACTCAGGTAAGGCTTTTAATGAAGATATATATTGGCGGCGGTTAAGTCATGTCTGAGCTGTCGAATTAATGAGGAATTCGTGCGGCACAAAAGTTTGTGCAAAGTGGCAATTAATTACTCATTCGTGGTGTTTCTTTTAAAACCCTTCTTGGCATTCATTTTTCTTTTGAAAAACTGTCGTTGTCTATATGCGCAAAGAGTGGAGGTAAGGGTTTTTGGAGCTACAATTGTAGAATTTTCCTTAGAGATTAAGGTAAGTTAGGCTATAACTCCTCCAGTGTTTAAATTTATGAGCTTGTGAATTTTACGGGAGTTTCTGTAGCAATTCGCAATCTGTTCTTGTAAGAATGAAGTCAGCATTTCATTTCTTTGGGAGTGTGTCTAGTTTGGTCTAAAAAAATCCTACTGTAACAGACATAGATTTAGAGGGATATGATGTTGAGGGAATAGCTGATAGACTTACTACATTTCTTGAGGAAAATGTTCCTTCTATGCAAATTTTAAATAGTGGGTTGTGTGTAGCTGCTTGTTTCCCTCCTGCAGTGGTATGTCCTGAACTTATTCATGAGTGTATCAGACATTATGATCAGCAAACTGAATCAATTCTTAAAAGGAATGGTTTGGTATTAATGGTTGTGAACAAAGGAATTGTTGCTTCGGCTTTCCAAATCCAAGAGCGAACCTTTTTTGCTTTCTCTCCCGCCCAATCTCTTGTTAAATTTAAGCCAAATGCTAACGCAAACCGAACTACAATAGTAAAACACTGGTTACTAAATGCACAAAGGGGAGGTTCTCGCTTACCCAAAAATCTAAGCAAAAATCATATGCGTCCATACATTAGTGATATTATGATAATCCTACATAGATTCAGAGGGTCACCTAAGGCTTCCTTATTTTCTGACTGGTTGTTCTGTTATGTAGAAATTATTATAGAGGGAAAACACAAGTTGCATTGGGCAGAATTAATTGCAGAATCTATGAGGAAACAACTGAACTGTTCCAAGCTTACTGGCTGTAGCTTTTATATGTCTTCTTATCTAATGTATTATCTACCATGTAGTAGGATATGGGATGGTATGATCCATGAGCCTTGGATTGATGGCATGTTTGTTTTTGAATATTTTCCTATGCTTCACAAAGAAAATGTGATTCATAATTACAGGAGTGTTCATGACACAATTATGGGTAAGCTTTCTTCCGAAATGTATGGAGACTCAACCAAGAGAATGAGTTCAGAAGCTCAGCAGTTTGTCACTAGATTTGGGATTTTTTATATTCAGTTCCCTAGGTTCTTTTATATAAGAATTGGTGGTTTTGAGGATGTCCCTACCAAATTGCCTAGATATGCATTTGATTGTTTCATCCTTGTTGAAGTCTGTAGATAGCTTTCTATTGTGCTCAAACATTTCCTTCCTGGGGAAAGAGGTGAGAAAATCTTCCTGTTGCAGCTAGGAAAGATTTCATGCCTTACCATTGAAGATGCAATAAGTATTGGTAGTGACCTTGGTCATTTTGATTTCAAGTACTACACAGAACAAGCAGGCTTTGACAACAAAAACTTTGCTAGTGACAGCCTAGGTCTTAGGACTCACATGTTTCCAGTTCCCAATTTAGAGGATTTCTGGGAGGACTGTGCAAATGAATCCCAAGTCATGACCATAAGTCATAGCAGACTTTGCATTTCCCAAATTCTATCCATGAGAATACAATTTAGTATAGAGGGAGTAACGGATGATGGTTCTGATTTGATTAAACCTAATTTCACAGGACTTCTGGACACTGAAGAGATAAATTTTGATTGGTCAAAGGAGGAGGAAGATGACATTGAATGCAGAACACAACATGTTCTCAAATTAACTAAAAAATGGTTGCAAGCAAAAAGAGAGCAATCTAGTCCTAAAACGATTGGAGTTAAATCTTCAATCTTATTTTCCTCCCCCTCTGTTTCTAATATGCCTAAACCATCTGGACATGTAGGTTCCTCTGATAAGTAGCAGAAGAAATATTCTAAGAAGAAGTCTGTGGCAGAGCTTTCCCCTGTGGTCTCTCCTCAACGCATTACCAGGTTGAGATCCCGATCACAAAGGAAAGTGAAGATGACTCAGGAGCAGACAGAGACAGTTAACCTAGAGGATGACAAGTTTGGAGACTTGAACTATGAAATTGGAGATGATGACCAAATCAGGAAGGATCTCTTTGACCTCGATGATGTAACCCTAGATTTAATGGACACCCTTGCTAAATTTGGTCCTCAACCAACAACAACTAGTGATACTCCCAAATGGTTAACTTCTTCAGTTAACAAGAAGTGGAGTCTGATTCCTGTATCAATTCCAGTGCAAGATATTGTTAGTAAATATGCTCAAAAGACTCCTAAAGCCAAAAAGGTGAAGAGTACAGCACGCATGTTTGCTGATGCTAAAACCAGGAAGTGGACAGCTGAGGTATCTACTTACAGACCAAAGGAAGAAAAAAAAGATGTGGCGGTTGAGGATTTTGAAATAACCAAAATTGAATTAGGGACAATGGACAGAGCCGGAAAGAAACACCTTTTCAAGGAAACAGCCCAACAAATGCTGATTACATCAGTGTAAGATAGCAGAGAGAAGAATGAATTGAAACAGACCATTGTCTCTCTTTCTATGTTTATTAATACATTCTGCAACTTTGATGCTACCCCTTTGTCCCAATCATCTTAGGTGTTTGATCCCAATTCTGAAGAAAGTAAGACGTTGCTTAATCAAGTTCAGAGGGAGCGAACTTTGGTTTCTTTAGTTGATGAATGGATGTCTTAGGTGCTCAATAATGGTAGGCAATACATTAAAGATTCACATTCAATTCTTCATGATACTAAGATAGTGATAGGAGATTTGTAGGCTCAGCACCAAGTATGGGGTACAAATGAGGAAAAATGGGTGTCAGCAATGACAAAATTTATGAAAAATGGGAGGCATGGCTTTAATAAATTTTGTGCAAAAAAGTCACTAAAAGGAGCCGAAGAGTCCCTTTTCTTCATTCTCAGGAAAAATATCAGGTTGCACATTGCTCTGATAAGAAGTGCTATCATGGAAAATAAGGACTATGAAGCCGAAGCTAAATAAATCCAAAAAGCTGCCCTGACTGAGTTGAAAGTGATTAATTTCACTTATACCTACCCCTTCGTCTTCAGTGAGCAAGAAAAAAAGGGCACTGTGGATGCTTTCGACTCAGCAATTAAGACTATCAGAGAAAAGATTCATCCTAAAGCCTCTGACTTAACTCAGATAGCAAGGATCAAGTCTATGCTTTATTTGTGTGTCGATCAGTTATCCAAAGTCACTGAGTAGGTGAAAAAGCTAAGGTGGAACAAAGATGCCTCTATGGCCCGAATAGTAAACTCCAAGATTCCCCATCTTTCGCTCACAAAAGAACTGGTTCAGGCTTATAAAGAAAGGAAGCCAACTCAATCAGTTACCGATGAAGAAGGAAGTCCATTGGGAAGCGAGGATCATGCCACAGATAAGGAGCCTGATTTGGCTATCTAGTTTTTATTGAATTAGCATGCAAAACTTTTAGGACGTGTGTCCTCTTTCTGGTGGTTTAGTTATTTAACTGTTTGCCAGAGAGGCCGTGTTTTTTGGGAGGCCTCTCGGTGCTCTGCTACTATTTATTTTAGCTGCTCAAACTTTGAAAGGGTTCGAAAAAACTTTTGACTGATAGATATAGTTTTGATAATTATAGTTCAGATTGTTAAATATTATGAACATAATAGATTTCGGACATTTTATCTATGTAGTAATTTCACAAATATATGAAAGGAAGGTTATTGAATTTGTGTTGTTTATAAACTAGAGCAAGGTGTCCTGTGTCGACATATTGTTTGGCCTATTTCATATATCTATCTGTTGTCTCATGATATCTAAATTCTGGGTTTTATCTATTTCTTATTATCTGTGGTCAAGAAGTCATTTATGTTTTAATGAAATGCTATTGTGGAAGTGACTTTGTTTCCTTCCTATTCATTATTCGGTTATATTTCCTTCATGTTTGCATAGAAGCATATCATCAAAGAATGATATTGCAGCCTTTATAATCTTTCTGGTTAAAAGCTAATCAATTAAATCATTATCTCATTTCATTGAATATCATATTAGGGAGCTATAGCTGTTATAAAATTTAGAGGGAAGTGATCACAAAAGATACTTACCCAACTGTTAGAAATAGTTTTTCTTTTAAGGGTGATAGAGTAAACTTAAAAGGTTGTTTGTAGAAAGACAAATCTGTTCGCTAACATATTTTTGGCGACTCTACTATGGAGCACTTACGGTGTAGACCTATGTTCTAATACTCATTTTTATGAACAAGTTATGGTCCTACCAGCTGTGATAATACCAATTTTGGAGGAGCAGCCTCCTGTTATTCAACCAGATCTTAACATTCAAAATACTCAAGAGCACATCATTTCTGATTTGAACACTATTGCTTGGAATTTAAAGACTAGCTATCACCAGTATCAACAAGTTCTCCTAGTTTTAGAAGAAGAGGAAGATATAGGAGAATGGTTGAGAGGACTCCCGATCGCCCAACAGGCACAAGTTGTTGACAGAATTGCTCAGAGGCAATAAGATAAAATTATACTTGATTCTGGACCTTACACCAGGTCTCAGAGGAAGGAGTGTATTTTTGATACTTTCTTTGAAAGTTTGCAAAATCTTCATTTTTTTGACCTCTTCCATCTTAAGACCCAAAGCTAAAAGTAGACCTTCTTCCCCTCCTAAAAGTGCTCCCAATTCTTCTTCATCCTCTAGTGTCTGGCAAGCTTTAACTTTGTCTAGTATTTAAGAAACACCTCTAGTAACAATCTTTCCAAGTGCGGTTATGGCTCAGCCATGGGGTGCAGTTGTTGGTCCTTTAAATTTGGGAGCTCATTATCCTCTCCCTAAAGGTATTAAAGAAGTCTCACCTAAATTTTCCAGAGATGGCAAAGTTTCGGTAGATGAACACTTCAATGCATTCAATGTAGCTACTGCCATTCTGGTAGTGCAACATGAACATGTAGCAGTAAGACTCTTCGCTCAATCTCTCTCAGAAGGAGCTGTAGAATGGTTTCGCCATTTGCCAACTGGATCAATCACAAATTGGAAAACCATGAAGACTACATTTGAAGGACATTTTAAAGGGGCTGATGATGAACATTCTTTGCTAGCACAATTAACACAAATGAAGAAAGAGATTCATGAGCCCATGAGAGATTATGTGGAAACATACAACAAAGTTATCCATAGAAAAACTATTGCCAAAAGACCGACCCCTGAGAACCAACAGTGTTTCTTTGTAAACTCTATGCCCCCGGACATAGGTTTTCACTTAAGAAGGAGTAGGCCAGCTGATTTAGCTGTTGCCCAAGAATAGGCTACTGAGTTAGAAGATGATCTTATTACAGCCAAGAAATGGAGAAAAGATGTTCACATTTCTCATTCTCAACCTTCTACTTTAGCTCCTACAGATCCAGTTGCTCAAAGACTCATGAATGATGTAAGTGCCTTGAAAAGAAAATTACCAAAACAAGGATCTTCATTCCCTTCTCCTTATCAATATATCAGCCGAAAGTAGCCTAATCAATGGCACAATAAAACTCCTCTGTTGCCTTCTACTCAACCAAGATTGTCCTTAGAAGCTTCACCAAAAGAAGCTGTCATGTGGTCTTTTCATCTAACAACAGATCATGATGGTAATTATTGCCCTGATATGAAAAGACATGTACAAATGGAGGCCACTAAAGATGTGTTAGCAGTATGCACTGTGGAAGAGCTCCCTCAAGATAGACCTAGCGACTCTATTTCATACTTTTTAGAATATGAATGTTACTCAGAAAGAGGAGATATTCTGGTCACTCTTGGGGATCCTGCTTGTGCTATGCTTACTCGAAATCAAAAGTTTTCAAAGAACACTTCAACTTCATCTAATCCTATCCATAAGACTCAGGATCCTGTAAGTAATGCTTCTTCTTCTAGTCCTTTGACTCCTGATGTTAAGGTTGTGCAAAAAGATTCTAGCATGTCCTCTTTTGATATTGTAGAATTTTGCAAGTCTTCTGCTATCCAAATCTCCCCTGCAGAATATCTGAGGTTAAATCACAAAGAACTAGATAAATTGGTCAAATACGTGAAAGGTGACCTTTTGGACTCGTCACATTCTAACCAATGTACCATTGACCCGAACTGATGATCCAGTTGATATTCCTGCAATTGTTTCACCATTTGTTATGAATCAGAGTGACACTACTATCACTCCTACCCCAGAATTGAAATGTAAATTTGATGAAACCAGGAAGCCTGACCCCTTTTATATTTCTCTACTCCTAAATGGTCTTAAATTGAGTAATTGCATTATAGATTTAGGTGCCTCTGATAACGTTATTCCCTCATCTGTAGCCAAACCTTTAGGTTTAACCATGACCAAAACTTTTGGGAGGTGCTATTCTATGGATGGGAAATAAGTGCCCTTAATTGGTCAAGTTAAAGATGCTCAAGCTGTTTTAGCAGCCCATCCCGATAAGAGACTCAAGCTAACTATTTTAGTAGCAGACATACCTGCAAGTTATGGTATGCTCTTGAGTATAACTTTCTGCAGAGACATGGGTGGGGAAATAAATATGGATTGGTCAAAATTCATCATCCCTATTGGGAAGAAAAAGGTCAAACTGGAACCTGAAACCAAGAAAAAATACACTATAATTCCATCTGATGATCCTAAGGCACAAATTTTATTTGAAGATTGTGAGTTTGATAATTACATGATTTTCTCAGATGAAACTCGTCCTGTCTATGAACACTCTAGTGGAAATGAGCAAATTTGGTTGATGGAGTTTGATGGTAGTTGCGCTACTGCGGGTTCTGGAGCTACTGTTGTTTTTAAGGGGCCTGATGATCAATATATTTCTTTCTCTTACAAATTGGATTTTAAAAATACCAATAATACCGCCGAATATGAGGCTCTGTTGTTAGGCCTGTGAGAAGCCAAAGCATTGGGAATAAAGGCACTTTTTGTGAAAGGTGACGCCGAGCTTATCATCAAACAAGTAAAGGGTCAGTTTACAGTAAAAAATGAGCGTTTGAGACATTACAAAAATTTGGTGTGGGGCGAAATGGATTCTTTTGAAGCTTTTTCCATAAAAGCTATTCCCATGAGTCTCAATACAAGGGCTGATTCCCTAGTTGTATCAGCATCTCTACTTCTCCCTCACCCCAATTTCAAAATAGAAACATATACGGTTGAGATGATATATAGACCAGCTGTCCCAGATGACATTGAACACCTACAAGCTTTTGAAGATGATACCCGGATAAAGGATTTTATGGCGTGTGTAGAAGCTTTCTCTTCCATGTACTTTGAAGGAATGAATGAAGACAGTGAAGGGTCTAATCCTAAATTCTTACCAGAAGAAGATGTTGTCCAGTTGAAGAGCAACAAAATTCCCAAAGGTTTGGTTTCCTTAGAGAACTTGTTTTCTTGAAAAGATGATAGTTTCATTTCAAGAAAAAATTCTCCATCAGATGTGCAAAAGGAATATAACAAGGTAAACATTGGCACTGTGGCCGAAACCAAATGGATATCTGTAGGTAAATCTTTTTCTGCCCAAGAAAAGAAAAACCTTCAGATCCTGTTAACAGCCTACACTAATGTTTTTTCTTGGGATTATATTGACCTTAAAGACTTTGGAAAAGGGAACTTCAGTCATCACATCCCTCTCAAGCCTGAATCAAAACCTTTCAGACAAAAGCTTCATAGTTACAACCCTAAGGTTTCTGAAGCGATCCTAAAAGAAGTTGACAAAATGCTAAAAGCTAGAATAATTTACCCTATTCATCACTCAACTTGGGTCGCCAATATTGTCCCTGTCAGAAAAAAAGAATGGTGAAATAAGAATCTGTGTAGATTTTATGAATTTAAATCAGCCCAGTATAAAATATAATTACGCCCTGCCCAAAATGGAACACATATTACAGGCAGTTGCCGTGTCAGAAATGATGTCTCTGCTTGATGGGTTTTCTAGATATAATCAGGTAGGTGTGGCTGAGGAAGATAAATAGAAGACTATTTTTACTATGCCATGGGGAACTTTTGCTTACAATAGGATGCCCTTTGGCTTGATCAATGCAGGGGCAAATTTTCAAAGGGCAATGGATTCTTCTTTTTCCGATTTGAAAAATAGAATTATAGTAATTTACCTTGATGATTTAACTGTGTACTCCAAAAGAAGGAAACATCATGTTCAAGATCTCAAATGAGTCCTCCAGAGGTGTAGAGATCATGGCATATCTCTTAATCCTAAAAAATTAGTTTTTGGTGTGACTGAGGGAAAATTGTTGGGACATCGTATCAAAACAAGGGATTAAGATCGACCCTGAAAGAGTGAGGGCTATTCAAAAAATCAGTCTACCTTCAATGAGAATAGGATTCAAATCTTTCTTCGGTCAGATTAACATTTTAAGAGCTTTTGTCCCAGATTTTTCTAAGTTAACAAGGCACATAGTGGGAATGATGAGTGAAAAACATCCCTTTAAGTGGACAGAAGAAGGTAGAAAAGCTTTTGGAGAAATTAAGACAGTTGTAGCCAATGCCCCATGTCTAGTTTACCCGGACTACAAAAAGGATTTTATCATTTATTGTTACGCTTCTGATCACACACTGTCTAGAATTCTTACTCAGAAAGATGTTTTGAGAAATGAAGCTCCCATTGCTTTCATGAGTACACCATTAAAAAAACATGAACTAAAGTATTCCCCCATTGAAAAATAAGCCTTTGTTGTGGTGAAATCAGTTAAGCAGTTCAGATTCTATATCCTTCATTCTCATTCTATAGTGTTTATTCCTCATTCAGCAGTGAAGGCACTTCTCACCTAACAAGAAATAGCCATGAACAAAAGAGCAGCATGGGTGACGAAGATTCAGGAATATGATTTGATAATAAATCCCACTAAACTGGTCAGAGGCAGGGGTCTGTGTAAATTTATTACAGAAAATGTTAATCATACTGAAAATACAGAATCTAAAATATCTCAAGTATTATTGGTTAGTTTAACAGATTCTTGGTTCTGTGACATTGCCTATTTCCTGACTTATGTAGAATGTCCACAAAGGCTGTCACCTAAAGAAAGACAAACTCTGAGGCTGCAAGTTGCAAAGTATGTAATATGGCAAGGTGTGCTATATAAAAGGGGTCTGGATGGTACTTTTCTAAGATGTGTTGATAAAAGTAAGCAATTGCAATTGGTCAAAACCTTTCATGAAGAGGCCTGTGGAGGCCATTTCTCATCTACTATAATGGCATTAAAAATTCTTCAAAAAAAAAATTATTGGCCAGGTATGTTCAGAGATGCTTATGCATTCATCAGGAATTGTGAAAAATGTCAATTATTTTCTGGAAGTCCTCAATTAGCTGCTTTGCCTTTAAGACCAGTTGTGGTAAGTGAACTGTTCAAACAATGGGGTATTGATTTTATCGGCCTTGTTATCCCCCAGTCAAGTGCAGGTAACATTTATATCCTAACATCGACTGACTACTTCACTAAGTGGGTCGAGGATATTCTAACCAAAAAGGCTAATTCTTAAGTAGTTTGTGATTTCCTAAAAGATAACATCTTGGTACGTTTTGGAGTACCTCAAAAGGTTGTAGCAGACAATGCCACTTACTTCTCCTCGTAGGAGATTTCCCTTTTCTGTTTTGATCATAATATCTCCCTGGCTCATTCGTCCAATTATTTCCCCCAAGGAAATGGGCAGGCCAAGTCAAGCAATAAAAATTTGATAATGATCATGAAAAATCTATTGGATGATAGTGGAAAAAATTGGCATAAGAAAGTTTTTGAAGCCCTTTGGGATAATAGAATTACGCCTAAAAGAGCAATTGGTATGGCACCCTTTGAATTGGTGTATGGAATTGGGGCACAAGTATCAATTCCTTTGGAACTCTCTGCAGCTAAGCTGCAAATGGCCATTGAGGATCAAACTTTTAAAGACTCCTTGGAGAAAATAATTATGTACTTGCATAAACTAGAAGAAGAAAGAGAAGCTTTGGTAGATAAGATTACTGAGCATCAAGCTCGAGTGAAAAGCATTTTTGACAGGAAAGCAAGACCCAAAAGTTTTCTGAAAGGAGATGAGGTTTTGCTATGGGACAAAATAAAAGCTCCGAAAGGAACCCATAGGAAGTTTGAATCACTTTTGAAAGGCCCCTTTGTTATCACTGAAGAATTGGGAACGAATACTTTTAAGCTGGCTTATCCAGATGGAACGATCTTACCATTTTCCTATAATGGGCAAGATCTCAAATTGTTGAAGCTTTAGTCAAGATCCATGTGTCTTGTTGTATATATTAGTTTAGGTTTGCTTCTGTTTGGTTTGTCTTTCCTTTCTTGTGAGTTTTCTTAGCCCTTTTACAGCAGCTTGCGAAACTAGAGTTGTTGAGTTCACTGGCTTTTGAGGAAAAGCTAGTCCGCAGTTAGAGCCGGCGTTAGTTCAAATCTTGATCTTTGACCTTTTGTTCAATTCAGTGAAAGCATCTCCCCTGTGTTTCATCTTTGCTTGTTAAAAAGAGAAAAATCTTTTGCTAACGTGTCTTTTGAACAGGTTTGAACAACTATGAACAACCTTGAACTCAGTTCAAGAGTGTTCAAGGGTGTTCAAGCTTGTTCATATTTTTATGAAGTTGTAGCAGGTGAATAGTGTTTTCACTAAAAGAGGTGTTTAATGATCACAAGATATAGAACTTTTGGTTGATCAAAGATGGAAGTTTATTGATTAAGCATGTGACTCCTTATACAAGAATGTAGGCAGGATATAAAGGAATAGGCTTGAATAGTGGTGAACACATATGAACAGCCTTGAACTCGGTTCAAGAGTGTTCAAGAGTGTTCAAGGATCTTAAAAAGTGACATGTGGCATAAATGAAGGACAACCATCATCTTTTCAGAGGTGGACCCCACTCGGGTAAGGCTTTTAATGAAGAGATATATTGGTAGCGGTTAAGTCATGTCTGAGCTGTCGAATTAATGAGGAATTTGTGCGGCATAAAAGTTTGCGCAAAGTGGCAATAAATGATCACGTGTGGGAATGGTCACTTCTCTCTTCAAGATTTTATTGCCTTAATTATGAGAAATTAATTACTCATTTGTGGTGTTTCTTTTAAAACCCTTCTTGGTGTTCATTTTTCTTTTGAAAAATTGTCACTGTCTGTATGCACAAAGAGTGGAGGTAAGAGTTTTTGGAGCTCTGGTTGTAGAATTTTCCTCAGAGATTAAGGTAAGTCAGGATGTAACTCCTCCAGTGTTTAAATTTATGAGCTTCTGAATTTTACGGGAGTTTCTGTAGCAACTTTCAGTCTATTCTTGTAAGAATGAAGTCAGCATTTCATTTCTTTGGGAGTGTGTCTAGTTTGGTCTGCGAAAATCCTACTGTAACAGACACATATTTAGAGGGATATGATGTTGAGGGAATAGCTGATAGACTTACTACATCTGTTGAGGAAAATGTTCCTTCTATGCAAATTTTAAGTAGTGGGTTGTGTCTAGCTGCTTGTTTCCCTCCTGCAGTGGTATGTCTTGAACTTATTCATGAGTGTATCAGACATTATGATCAGCGAACCAAATCAATTCTTAAAAGGAATGGTGAGGTATTAATGGCTATGAACAGAGGAATTGTTTCTTCGGCTTTCCAAATCCAAGAGCGGACCTTTTCTGCTTTCTCTCCCACCCAATCTCTTGTTAAATTTAAGCCAAATGCTGACGCAAACTGAACTGCAATAGAAAAACACTGGTTACTAAATGCCCAAAGGGGAGTTTCTCGCTTACCCAAAAAGATAAGTAGAAATCATGTGCATCCATACATTAGTGATATTATGGTAATGCTACATAGAGTCAGAGGGTCACCTGAGGCTTCCTTATTTTCTGACTGAATTTTCTATTATGTAGAAATTATTATAGAGGGAAAACACAAGTTGGATTGGGCTGAATTAATTGCAGAATCTATGAGGGAACAATTGAATAGTTCCAAGCTTACTGGCTATAGCTTTTATATGTCTTCTTATCTAATGTATTGTCTAGCATGTAGTAGGATATGGGATGGTATGATCCATGAGCCTTGGATTGATGGTATGTGTGTTTTTGAATATTTTCCTATGCTTCGCAAAGACAATGTGATTCAGAATTATAGGAGGGTTCATGACACCTTTATGGGTAAGCTTTGTTCTGAGATGTCTAGAGATTTAGCCAAGAGAATGAGTTCAGAAGCTTTGTAGTTTGTCACTAGATTTGGGAGTTTTTATATTCAGTTCCCTAGGTTCTCTTTTATAAGAATTGGTGGTTTTGAGGATGTCCCTACCAAATTGCCTAGATATGCATTTGATTGTTTCATCCTTGTTGAAGTCTATAGACAGCCTACTATTATGCTCAAATATTTCCTTCCTGGGGAACGAGGTGAGAAAATCTTCCCGTTATAGCTAGGAAAAATTTAATGCCTTAGCATTGAAGATGTAATAAGTATTGGTAGTGACCTTGGTCATTTTGATTTCAAGTACTAACACAGAATGAACAGGCTTTGATAACAAAAACTTTGCTAGTGGCAGCCTAGGTCTCAGGTCTCACATGTTTCCAGTTCCCCATTTAGATGATTTCTGGGAGGACTATGCAAATGAATCCCAAGCCATGACCAGAAGTCATAGCAGACTTTGCATTTCTAAAATTTTGTCCATGAGAATACAGTTCAGTATAGAGGGGGTAATGAATGATGGTTCTGATTTGATTGAACCATATTTCAAAGGACTTCTGGACACTGAAGAGATAAATGTTGATTGGTCAAAGGAGGAGGAAGATGACATTGAATGCAGAACACAACATGTTCTCAAATTAACTGAAAATGGCTACAAGCAAAAAGAGAGCAATCTAGTCCTAAAACGATTGGATATAATCTTCAATTTTATTTTCCTCCCCCTTTGTTTCTAATATGCCTAAACCATCTGGTAATGTAGGTTCCTCTGATAAGCAAGAGAAGAAAGATTCTGATAAGAATTATGTGGCAAAGCATTCCCCTGTGGTTCCTCCTCAACGCATTACCAGGTCAAGTTCCTGATCACAAAGGAAAGTGAAGATGACTCAGGAGCAGACAGAGACAGTTAACCTAGAGGATGACAAGTTTGGAGACTTGAGCTATCAAATAAGAGATGATGACCAAATCAGAAAGGATCTCTTTGACCTCGATGATGTAACCCTGGATTTAATGGACACCCCTACTAAAGTTTGTCCTCAACCAGCAACAACTAGTGATATTCCCAAATGGTTAACTTCTTCAGTTAACAAGAAGCGGAGTCTGATTCCTGTATCAATTCCAGTGCAAGATATTGTTAGTAAATATGCTCAAAAGACTCCTAAAGAAAAAAAGGTGAAGAGTACAGCACGCATGTTTGCTGATGCTAAAAATGGGAAGTGGAAAGCTGAGGTAGCTACTTAAAGACCAAAGGAAGAAAAACAAGATGTGGCAGTTGAGGATTTTGAAGTAACCAAAATTGAGTTAGGGACAATGGACAGAGCCGGAAAGAACCACCTTTTCAAGGAAACAGCTCAACAAATGTTGATTACATCGGTGCAAGATAGCAGAGAGAAGAAGGAATTAAAATAGACCATTGTTTCACTTTCTCAGTTTACTAATATATTCTGCAACTTCGATGCTACACCTTTGTCCCAATCATCTTAGGTGTTTGATCCCAATTTTGAAGAAAGTAAGACGTTGCTGAATCAAGTTCAGAGGGGGCGGACTTTGGTTTCTTCAGTTGATGAATGGATGTCTCAGGTGCTCAATAATGGCAGGCAATACATTAAAGATTCACATTCAATTCTTCATGATACTGAGATAGTGATAGGAGAGTTGCAAGCTCAGCGCCAAGTATGGGGTGCATATGAGGAAAAATGGGTGTCAGCAATGACCAAATTTATGGAAATTGAGAGGCGTGGATTTAATAAATTATGTGCAAAAAAGTCACTAAAAGGTGTCAAATAGTCCCTTTTCTTCTTTCTCAGGAAAAATATCAGTTGGCGCATTGCTCTGATAAGAAGTGCTATCACGGAAAATAAGGAATATGAAGCCGAAGCTAAACAGATCCAAAAAGCTGCCCTAACTGAGTTGAAAGTGATCAATTTCACTTATACCTACCCCTCCGTCTTCGGTGAGCAAGAACAAAAGGGCGCTTTGGATGCTTTCGACTCAGCAATTAAGACTATCAGAGAAAAGATTCATCCTAAAGCCTCTGACTTAACTCAGATAGCAAGGATCGAGTCTATGCTTTATTTGTGTGTCGATTAATTATCCAATGTCACTAAGAAGGTGAAAAAGTTGAGGTGGAACAAAGATGCCTCTATGGCCCAAATAGTAAACTCCAAGATTCCCCATCTGTCGCTCATGAAATAACTGGTTCAGGCTTATAAAGAATGGAAGCCAACTCAATCAGTTACCGATGAAGAAGGAAGTCCAGCGGGAAGCGAGGATGGTGCCACAGATACGGAGCCTGATTTGGCTATCTAGTTAATATTGAATTAGCATGCAAAACTTTTAGGACGTGTGTCCTCTTTCTGGTGGTTTAGTTATTTAACTATTTTCCTGAGAGGTCGTGTTTTTTGGGAGGCCTCTCGGTGCTCTTCTACTATTTATTTCAGCTGCTCAAACTTTTAAAGTGTTCGGAAAAACTTTTGACTGATAGATATAGTTTTTAATAATTATAGTTCAGATTCTTAAATATTATGAACAGAATAGATTACAGACATTTTATCTGTGTAGTAATTTTTGAAATATATGATAGGAACGTTATTGAATCTGTGTTGTTTATAAACTAGAGCAAGGTGTCCTATGTCGACATATTGTTTGGCATGTTTTATATATCTATCTGTTGTCTCATGATATCTAAATTCTGGGTTTTATCTATTTATTATTATCTATGGTCAAGAAGTCATTTATGTTTTCATGAAATTCTATTGTGGAAGTGACTGTGTTTCCTTCCAATTCATTATTCGGTTATATTTCCTTCATGTTTGCTTAGAACCATATCATCAAAGAATGATATTGCAGCCTTTATAAGCTTTCTGGTTAAAAGCTAATCAATTAAATAATTATCTAATTTCATTGAATATCATAGTAGGGAGCTGTACCTGTTATAAAATTCAGAGGGAAGTGATCACAAAAGATGCTTACCCAACTGTTAGAAATAGTTTGTCTTTTAAGGGTGATAGAGTAAACTTAAAAGGTTGTTTGTAGAAAGAAAAATATGTTCACTAACAGATTTTTGGTGACTCTACTGGGGAGCGCTTATGGTGTACACCTGTGTTTTAATAATCTATTTTATGAACAAGTTATGGTCCTACCAGCTATGATAATACCAAGTTTGGAGGAGAAGCCTCCTGTTATTCAACCAGATCTTAACTTTCAAAATACTTAAGAGGACATCATTTCTTATTTGAACACTGTTGCTTGGAATTTAAAGACCAGCTATCACTAGTATCAACAAGTTCTCCTAGTTTTAGAAGAAGAAGAAGATATAGGAGAGTGGTTGAGAGGACTCTCGATCGCCCAAGAGGAACAAGTTGTTGACAGAATTTCTCAGAGGCAATAAGATAAAATAATACAGGATTCTTCACCTTACACCAGGTCTCAGAGGAAGGAGGCTATTTTTTATAATTTCTTTGAAAGTTTGCAAAATCTTCATTTTTCGACCTCTTCCATCTTAAGACCAAAAGAAAAAAGTAGACCTTCTTCCCCTCCTAAAACTGCTCCCAATTCTTCTTTGTCCTCTAGTGTCTGGCAAGCTTTAACTTTGTCTGGTATTCAAGCACCACCTCTAGTAAAAATATTTCCAAGTGCGGTTATGGCTCAACCATGGGGTGCAGCCATTGGTCCTTTAAATTTGTGAGCTCATCATCCTCTCCCTAAAGGTATTAAAGAAGTCTTACCTAAATTTTCTGGAGATGGCGAAGTTTCGGTAGATGAACACTTGAATGCATTCAATGTAGCTACTGCCATTCTAGCAGTGCAACATGAAGACGTAGCAGTAAGACTCTTCGCTCAATCTCTCTCAAAAGGAGTTGTGGAATGCTTTGGCCATTTGCCAGCTAGACCAATCACAAATTGGCAAAGCATGAAGACCGCGTTTGAAGGACGTTTTAAAGGGGTTGATGATGAACATTCTTTGCTAGCACAATTAACACAAATGAAGAAAGAGATTCATGAGCCCATGAGAGATTATGTGGCAAGATACAACAAAGTTATCCATAGAATTCATGTTGCCAAAAGATCGACCCCTGAGAACCAACAGTGTTTCTTTGTAAACTCTATGCCCCCGGACATAGGTTTTCACTTAAGAAGGAGTAGGCCAGCTGATTTAGTTGTTGCCCAAGAACAGGCTACTGAGTTAGAAGATGATCTTATTACAGCCAAGAAATGGAGAAAAGATGTTCAGATTTCTCATTCTCAACCTTCTACTTCAGCTCCTACAGATCCAGTTGTTCAAAGACTCATGAATGACGTAATTGCCTTGAAAAGACAATTACCAAAACAAGGATCTTCATTCCCTTCTCCTTATCAAGATATCGGCCAAAAGCAGCCTAGTCAATGGCACAATAAAACTCCTCTGTTGCCTTCTACTCAACCAAGATTGTCCTTAGAAGCTTCACCAAAAGAATTTGTCATGTGTTCTTTTCATCTAACAACAAATCATGATGGTAATTCTTGCCCTGATATGCAAAGACATGTACAAATGCAGGCCACTAAAGATGTGTTAGGAGAATGCACTGTGGAAGAGCTCCCTCAAGATAGACCTGGCGACTCTGGTTCATACTTTTTAGAATATGAATATGACTCAGAAAGAGGAGATATTCTGGTCACTCTTGGGGATCTTGCTTGTGCTATGCTTACTCAAAATCAAAAGTTTTCAAAGAACACTTCAACTTCAGCTAATCATGTCCATAAGCCTCGGGATTCTATAAGTAATGCTTCTTCTTCTAGTCCTTTGAGTCCTGATGTTAAGGTTGTGCAAAAATATTCTAGGATGTCCTCTTTTGATATTGTAGAATTTTGCAAGTCTTCTGCTATCCAAATCTCCCCTGTAGAATATCTGAGGTTAAATCCCAAAGAACTAGATAAATTAGTCAAATACGTGAAAGGTGACCTTTTGCACTCGTCACAGACTAGCCAATGTACCATTGACCAAACTGATGATCCAGTTTTTATTCCTGTAGTTGTTTCACCATTTCTTATGAATCAGAGTGGCACTGCTGTCACTTCTACCCCAGAACTGAAATGTGAATTTGATGAAACTAGGAAGCCTGACCCCTTTTATATTTCTCTACTCCTAAATGGTCTTAAATTGAGTAATTGCATTATAGATTCAGGTTCCTCTGATAACGTTATGCCCTCATCTGTAGCCAAAGCTTTAGGTTTAACCATGACCAAAACTTTTGGGAGGTGCTATTCTATGCATGGGAAACAAGTGCCCTTAATTGGTGAAGTTAAATATGCTCAAGCTGTTTTAGCAGCCCATCCCGATAAGAGACTCAAGCTACCTATTTTAGTAGCAGACATACCTGCAAGTTACGGTATGCTCTTGAGTAGAACTTTTTGCAGAGACATGGGCGAGGAAATAAAGATGGATTGGTCAGAAGTCATCATCCCTATTGGGAAGAAAAAGGTCAAACTGGAACCTAAAGCCAAGAACAAATACACTATAATTCCATCTGATGATCCTAAGGCACAAATTTTATTTGAAGATTGTGAGTTTGGTAATTACATGATTTTCTCAGATGAAACTCCTCCTGTCTATGAACACTCTAGTGGAAATGAGCAAATTTGGTTGATGGAGTTTGATGGTAGTTGCGCTACTGCGGGTTCTAGAGCTGGTGTTGTTTTTAAGGGGCCTAATGATCAATATATTCCTTTCTCTTACAAATTGGATTTTAAAAATACCAATAATACCGCCAAATATGAGGCTTTGTTGTTAGGGTTGTGAGAAGCCAAAGCATTGGGAATAAAGGCACTTGTTGTGAAAGGTGACGCCGAGCTTATCGTCAAACAAGTAAAGGGTCAATTTACAGTAAAAAATGAGCGTTTAAGACATTACAAAAATTTTGTGTGGGGCGAAATGGATTCTTTCGAAGCTTTTCCCATAGAAGCTATTCCCAGGACTCTCAATACAAGGGCTTATTCCCTATCTGTATCAGCATCTCTACTTCTCCCTCACCCAGATTTCAAAACAGGAACATATAGGGTTGAGATGATATATAGACCTGCTGTCCCAGATAACATTGAACACCTGCAAGTTTTTGAAGATGATACCCGGATAAAGGATTTTATGGTATGTGTAGAAGCTTTCTCTTCCATGTACTTTGAAGGAATGAATGAAGACAGTGAAGGGTCTAATCCTAAATTCTTACCAGAAGAAGATGTTGTCCAGTTGAAGAGCAACAAAATACCCAAAGGTTTGGTTTCCTTAGAGAACTTGTTTTCTCGAAAAGATGATAGTTTCATTTCAAGAAAAAACTCTCCATCAGATGTGCAAAAGGAATATGACAAGGTAAACATTGGCACTGTGGCCGAAACCAAATGGATATATGTAGGTAAAAATTTGTCTGCTCAAGAAAAGAAAAACCTTCAGATCCTATTAACAGCCTACACTAATGTTTTTGCTTGGGATTATAGTGACCTTAAAGACTTTCAAAAAGGGAACTTCAGTCAGCACATCCCTCTCAAGCCTGAATCAAAACCTTTCAAACAAAAGCTTCGTAGTTACAACCCTAAGGTTTCTGAAGCGATCCTAAAAGAAGTTGATAAAATGCTAAAAGCTAGAATCATTTACCCTATTCATCACTCAACTTGGGTCGCCAATATTGTCCCTATCAGAAAAAAAGAATGGTGAAATAAAAATCTGTGTAGATTTTAGAAATTTAAATCAGGACAGTCTAAAAGATAATTACGCCCTACACAAAATGGAACACGTATTACAGGCAGTTGCCGGGTCAGAAATGATGTCTCTGCTTGATGGGTTTTCTGGATATAATCAAGTAAGTGTGGCTGAGGAAGATAAACAGAAGACTACTTTTACTACGCCATGGGGAACTTTTGCTTACAATAGGATGCCCTTTGGCCTTATCAATGCAGGGGCAACTTTTCAAAGGTCAATGGATTCTTCTTTTGCCGATTTGAAAAATAGAATTATAGTAATTTACCTTGATGATTTAACTGTGTACTCCAAAAGAAGGAAACATCATGTCCGAGATCTCAAATGAGTCCTACAGAGGTGTAGAGATCATGGCATATCTCTTAATCCTAAAAAATCAGTTTTTGGTGTGACTGAGGGAAAATTGTTGGGAAATATCATATCCAAAGAAGGGATTAAGATCGACCCCAAAAGAGTGAGGGCTATTCAACAAATCAGTCTACCTTCAACGAGAACAGCAGTCAAATCTTTCTTCAGTCAGATTAACTTTTTAAGAGCTTTTGTCCCATATTTTTCTGAGTTAGCAAGGCACATAGGGGGAATGATGAGTGAAAAACATCCCTTTAAGTGGACAGAAGAAGGTAGAAAAGCTTTTGGAGAAATTAAGACAGCTGTAGCCAATGCCCCATCTCTAGTTTACCCGGACTACAAAAAAGATTTTATCATTTATTGTTACGCTTCTTATCACACACTGTCTGGAATTCTAACTCAGAAAGATGTTTCGGGAAATGAAGCTCCCATTGCTTTCATGAGTACACTGTTAAAAAAACATGAACTAAAGTATTCCCTCATTGAAAAACAAGCCTTTGTTGTGGTGAAATTAGTTAAGCAGTTCAGATTCTATATCATTCATTCTCATTCTATAGTGTTTGTCCCTAATTCAGCAGTGAAGGCACTTCTCACCCAACAAGAAATAGCCATGAACAAAAGAGAAGAATGGGTGATGAAGATTCAGGAATATGATTTGATAATAAAGCCCACTAAACTGGTCAGAGGCAGGGGTCTATGTAAATTTATTGCAGAAAATGTTAGTCATCCTGGAAATCCATAATCTGAAATATCTCAAGTATTATTGGTTAGTTTAACAGATTCTTGGTTCTGTGACATTGCCTATTTCCTGACTTATGGAGAATGTCCACAAAGGCTGTCACCTAAAGAAAGACAAACTCTAAGGCTGCAAGCTGCAAAGTATGTAATATGGCAAGGTGTGTTGTATAAAAGGGGTCTGGATGGTACTTTTCTAAGATGTGTTGATAAAAGTTAGCAATTGCAGTTTCTCAAAACCTTTCATGGAGAGGCCTGTGGAGGCCATTTCTCATTTACTGTAACGGCATTCAAAATTCTTCAAAATTGTTTTTATTGGCCAGGTATGTTTAGATCTATGCTTATGCATTCGTCAAGAATTGTGAAAAATGTCAATTATTTTCTGGAAGGCCTCACTTAGCTGCTTTGCCTTTAAGACTAGTTGTGGTAAGTGAACCATTCAAACAATGGGGTATTGATTTTAGCGGCCCTGTCAGCCCCCAGTCAAGTGCAGGTCACATTTATATCCTAACAATGACTGACTACTTCACTAAGTGGGTCAAGGCTATTCCAACCAAAATGGCTAATTCTCAAGTAGTTTGTGATTTCCTAAAAGATAACATCTTGGTGCATTTTGGAGTACCCCAAAAGGTTGTAGCAGACAATGCCACTTACTTCTCCTCGCAGGAGCTTTCCCTTTTTTGTTTTGATCATAATATCTCCCTGGCTCATTTGTTCGATTATTTCCCCCAAGGAAATGGACAGGCCGAGTCAAGTAACAAAAATCTGATAATGATCATGAAAAAGCTAGTGGATGATAGTGGCAAAAATTGGCATAAGAAACTTTTTGAAGCCCTTTGGGCTGATAGAATTATGCCTAAAAGAGAAATTTGTATGGCACCCTTTGAATTGGTGTATGGAATTGGGGCACAAGTATCAATTCGTTTGGAACTCTCCGCAGCTAAGCTGCAAATGGCCATTGAGGATCAAACTTTTAAAGACTCCTTGGAGAAAAGAATTATGTACTTGCATAAACTAGAAGAAGAAAGAGAAGCTCTGGTAGATAAGATTACTGAGCATCAAGCTCGAGTGAAAAGCATTTTTGACAGGAAAGCAAGACCCAGAAGTTTTCTGAAAGGAGATGAGGTTTTTCTATGGGACAAAAGAAAAGCTCCGAAAGGCGCCCACAGTAAGTTTGAATCACTTTGGAAAGGCAACTCTTGGTGCGTATGGAAATCTGAGCATGGCTGGTATCAGCAGGGGTCACCTCAAGGATATATATTCATCTTCCAATTCCTTAAAGACTTTTTGTGGGAAGCTGTGGGACTATTTAGCATCAAAGCTTCCACAATTCGATAATTTAGAGGGAGTAAAATTAGGGGAGTCATGGAGAGGGACAACGTCAAGGTTACCCATAGGGGAGGATGGTGATGGGGCCGAGGGAGGAGAGCAATCAGCAGAAAAGGTTGCTTGTTTATTGGCTTTTCTTCTCCGCTTGTTGGAATTTTTAACTACAGTTTGAAAGTTGTCTGGCTGGATCGTATCCACCACAGAAAGAGAAGCTTGGATAGTCAAGATAGGGGATTGAGAAGCATGTAGAACTGGGGAGATATGGGTAGCGGTGGGAATAGCCTTTGTAGGTTCTTTCTGAGGTTAATTAATGGCTGTGGGAGGTTCCTAACTTGGTTTATTCGATAAAGGGGTTGCGGAAGGAGGAGGTGGTTTAACAAAAGGTTGATTTTGCTTAATAATGGGGCATCCTTCCTCAAATGGCCTTCTTTCTTGCACAAAAAACAGGCATTGAGCCCGCCCAGAATCTCAATAGGGTAGGTGTAAGTATCATTTGCGATGTTAATATCTAGAACGATTGGGATATCCATGTCAGGTCTCAAAGAAACAAGAGTGGGCTAGCATCCATGTGCGGAATGAGTCTACTGGTATCGTCCATTCTTATGACCTTGCCTAAAGGCTCAAGTAATTGGGGGAGAAAGCACCAAAGAAAAGGAGGAAATTATTTCAGAAGAATCCAGCACGGGGCAAGGAGGGCAAGCACTTCTTCATGAATAAATTTTGGAGTCCAGGCAAGAGCGCGGAAAGAAGTATTCCCTACCGACCAGTATAGTCTCTTAATGACAGCTTCCTGAGATTCAGGGTTAGTGAAAAAATAACAAACAATCCCTTTTGAATTTTTCCACGGAATGAAATGTGAAACCCTAACTTCAAATTCCAGTATTTGTGAAACCAGTCATCCAAAAAGTTTCTAGCTGGACATTTATCAATTTCAACTACAGCAAAAAAATGACAGAGTTTCTTAACCTAGTTTTTCTTTAACAACTTCATTAATCATTTCAGGGTTAGGAAAGATGGAGAATTTGTCAAAGCAGTCCCAGAATCCTTATCGGGTTTATGGACTCCATTCGCACCAGAGATATCAAACTTGGGACCGACGTTAATGGTGAATGTGGAGTGTGAGACAGCCTCAGAAAAGGACTTATGCAATGAAGGTGAAGATGGAGGGTCATTGGGTTTATTAATATCACCCATCAAATCAGGCTCCATAGGAGCCCTAATGGAAACCAAAGCAGAGGGAACGGCCTATGCCAAAGTGCAGAGAGAGAAATGAAATATAATAAACACCAAGGGAAAGCATTAAATTGGAGAGAGCAGACCTAGCACCTAGTGAAATGAGGCACGTGAATACCAAAAAAAATGAGGAGGCAGATCACCAAAAACGCCTTTTCCTCAAATTTTAATTAGTTAGCTAGATATATTAAAAAAAAAATCCAATTAATTATTGGAAACAATTTGAAGAATAATATATCTAATAGTGAATAATTTTTATTCAAGTTATCCATTTTGAATAATGTTTTAATGATTCCTAAAAGTCTTTGAATGTACTTAATAATTAATTTATGGAGTTCTTGGATATGCTTCAATTTGATATAGATTATGAAGGTTCTAAAGTGATTTGCATGTCTACATCATTGCATAATTGTATCACTCAAACATACTGACGTATTTTAATGTATGCAAATATTGACCAACTTTTTCCCTAATTGACCATCCACACCTCTTCGGTGTACCCATTGCACACATAGGTGCAATTGCTAGTATTTAAGTTCTAAGATAGTAAGAAGGCACTCAAAGGTGTTGCTCCATTACTTGTAAAGCGTAGCATCATTTTATACAATTGTTAACAAAATCATAATGCAAAAGCTATAGTCCACGATTTCAATGTGTGCACTCGGGGTTCATGATTTCAACGTGCACTCTAGAAAACTTCACAATGAAATCTATATGTATTATGACTAGCACGGAAGTCTGAAATATGATGGTGTAAATGGTCATTTTTTCACTTTTAGACTGTATATGAAGGCTTGATTATTTATTGGATCATATAAATTGACATACTATATTTTTATAAAACCATATATAGAACACTTGATATTATTTTTTATAAGATTGTCTTAAACATCAATATAAAAATTTCTAATAGTTATAAAAAAAATTCAGATATTTATTTTTAATAGATATGTTTATTTATTATTTATGATAAATATAAATTTAGAATCTTTTTAAAGTAAAACATATAAATTTAGAATACGATTTAAATGTTGATGGCCAGCGGGAGTCCACGGAAAAATCAGAAGGCATGCAACTGACGATTGACGGTGGTTAAAAACTGGAAAATAGGTTTACTCGTGTTGGACTGGAGTTAAGTATCATTGAAGTTAAATAGCATTGAACTCAGGTCAAGTTTTGCTGAGGTTATCAGCATCACGGGGTGTCGTGTGCAGTGATATTTTCATCTTATAAAGCGGGCCATTGAAACTTATAGAGCACAAACAGCAATGAATTCCTCCCACGTATTCACCCTTATCATAGTGGCTGCAATCTTGACGCCCGCCATGACAGTAAAACCCCAAGGCGGGGAATTCGTGAAATCCTGGTGCAAAATAACACCATTTCCGGAGGTGTGCGTGGCGTCGCTGAGATCGTACGCAGCTCGTCTGGAGGCCGACAAAAGCGAGAGCGAACTCGTCATCGACGCCGTCAAAGTGAGCTTCTCAAACGCCCAACCCATGACGCCCTGGGCCT
>MU226531.1:1314601-1368504 GCA_018584345.1 Thuja plicata
TCAAAGTGAGCTTCTCAAACGCCCAACCCATGACGCCCTGGGCCTTCACTCTCTACCGACGGAGCCCCAACCTCAACAAAACTGAACGCTCCGCACTCAAGGCCTGCGTGGACGATTTTGGTGACACCTCGGATCAGATCAAGCAGTCACTGGCGGAGCTGAAGCGTCTCAGTCCCGAAACTTTCAAGTTTCAGATGAGCAACGTGCAGACGTGGATGAGCGCCGCGCTTAGGAACGAGGACAACTGTCTTGATGGGTTCCAGGTTGTTCGTGATGGGAGGGTTAAAGCGCTTGTTCAGGAGCGTGTGCACAGGGTTTCTCAGTTCATCAGCAACGCGCTTGCTCTCGTCAATGCTCTTGCTTCCACTCACCAATATTCCAAGCTTTTTTGATATTCTATGTAATGTAGGGCTCTCTTATGTGTGTGGAGGGCCCTTATTAGAGCCTAGGGGATGTGGTAGTATGTGAAATTTGTGGGGTAAATTAAATAGCATATTTTAAGTTTTTTATTTGGTGTGTTGAAATCATATTAGTAGTTAGGTAGTAGCGGAGAAGCTAGTATGATTTCAGAAAAACTAATTATATAAATCAAAGTTTAGTGTGTTGTTTAAGTCAAATGAATTAGTGTAATATATTTTTAGTATGATAAATGAGAGATGGTTGCAATCAAGTATGGATTATGAAAGGTTAAATTTATATTGGGGAATTATGTGGTGATATTTTGATAATGGATGCACAGACACAATTGTAGAGTGTGGTTTTTTAAATACACTTTTCTTTTCTATTGTGTGCATTCACAATTCAACTTTCTAATATAGTTTTGGTCTATAATACAAAGATATAAAGTCAAACGAAGGTATATATAGTTGTTGCTCACAAGTCCATTAAATACAACGATAAGTTTTAATAAAACTCAATAAAGTCCTACAAAAGTGGAACTATATTTCGACACTTAACAAGAATTCTTTGAGAGTAAATTAATCGATTTTGACATGTCTATAACTTCCATTCTTAACCTTAAAATTAACAATTTAAATTGTTCAACATATGTTTAATTGGGTTGTTTATTATTCTAATAGTCTCTCTTAGTGAATAACTAAATTTTCTTGGACATCTAACATATCTGTGTATTACAAACTTGGTTTGTCATCTCCAACATCCTCCCTACAATCACACATACACTAAACTATTAAGTGAGCACACCACTATCCCTTTTGAGATCTAAAACACCTACCCTCCTCTAACATTCAAATGGGGCCATGTTGAGGAACCTACGTTTCCTTTGACAACCTTTTTTAAATGTGCTTTGAGGATTCTTACATATCTAATGATTTATTTGGGTGATTTCTTCTTCTTCTTGATACCTTGCAAGCCTACACAGCCAATGAGATGAATAGGGTTTCAAAGTTTAAAGAAACCAATCGCCCACAATATTAACAACAGTAGCCCCCTATTTTCTTGGTTGCAAAAACCTCTTCTTGAATGAAAAATACAAACATAATATCAAGTAGTAATTGAATTAATGTCATTATTATACAATATCCTCTCCATTTATTCACATTTAGACCAACAACCAAATTTGGTTAATGTGTAAAACATACCAATCGCTCTTCTTCACACTACACCTATGTTAATGTCATACTAAATCCATCTCTAATATTATGATAAAAATATATGAAGCAAAATAGTCATATTAACAATTTTTGTTCACTAATTCATTCAAAAAATAGAAATTAAAAATGAATTACTTCAATGAAGCTCAAATATGTTCTACAAAAGTGGATTTGCACTTAACACCTAAGTAGAAGTAATTGATAGAAAATTAAATAATTTTGACACATCTACAATTCTATTGCTACCACTAGAACTGGTTACCAACATTATTCAACATATGCTTAATTTGGTTATTCATTGTTTTAAAACCCCCCTTAATGAAGAATTAGATTTTCTTGGACATCTAGCATATCTTTACATAGTACAATTATTATTTTTTATCATTGAAAGATCTCCAACATCCTCCCTACAACTTGTTGGAAATTAGATGAGTAAGTGAGAGGGAAGGGGTGAATTAGTTACTACAAAAACAAATCCAAGTCCCTTAGATGTCTTAAACAAACCAGTCACTGTTGCTCGGTCAACATAGATATTTCACTGTCACTCGGTTAACATAGCAAATCTTAATATATTAACTATGATTGTCTTTAGTAATTAATTTGCAAAAACATAAACCATAAAGAAAATGAAATGTACAATGATAACACCAAGATTTAACGTGGAAACCCAATATGGGAAAAACCACCAATTGCAACTAGTTACTGATTTTCACTCTTCTGAAGTGAGCTCTGTTAGGAGCCAACCCTGTTAAAGGTTACAATAACACACTGTTAGGTGTGACCCTATTAGAGGATTTAATCACCTTGTAAGGAGTGGCCTTGTTAGAGTTCTTTAAACACTTCAATATAGAAATCTCACCTTGTGAGAGGATTTACAAAAGACTGTTAAGTCTACTCTGTTAAGAGATTTGAATCATTGCTACAATTGTTGGAATGTAACAATGGATTGACCTGATTGTACATGCAACTATCCTTGTTGATTCAGATCTTGCTTTGTTTGTAAACTGGATCCTCACTGATCAAATGTTCTATTGCAGCTCTGTCCGGATGATCTGTCCTTAATCAAAATCCCATCTGATTTTGCCTCTACTCTTCATATCATGTTCATCCACTAATTCAATTGCACCCACACACTTCTCAATCCAAACTTGACCTTATATATATATATATATATATATATATATACCTTGTCAAGTCGGCCTCTATAACCTTCCAACTAAATAATAAACTCAAATCTGTCGGCCTCATATGCCCAATTAAACATAAAATGTAAACATTTGTTAGTCGGCCGACACTAACTGTTTAACTCGGTCAACACTGAAATTCTTCAACGCCCGACCAACACTGTAATGCCCGAGTGAACTCGGTAAGAACTAAATTTCTTCAATGCTCGACTGAGCTCAAAGAACACTGAGATTCACTTGGCATACACTAATTGTGCTCAGTTTGGATGTAGACATTTGTGTAACATCACTACATAAGTGCATATACATGTGTAACATAAATGACAATACACAATTGAATAATTGTCATCAACAATCTCCCTCTTTGGCATTGATGGCAACACAACATGTCATAATACAAAGAATTTTAGAGCAACAGTAAGATGAATCAAATTTTATTAATGTCTTTAGCTTCATTCTGATTCACATCCATAAGACTCTTTCTGTCAACAATAACTGAGATAAAATTCTCCCTCTTACATATGTCTCTGTCTCTGATAAAATTCTCCCTCTGTCATCAATCTCTCCATCAGTAATATTTACTATCATACAGTAATCTCTCCCTCTTTCACTGATCATTATGATATGTTGTAATATCTCCCTCTTTGACAACCAATGCCAAAGACATCTACTGATATATCAATTAAGTTGTAATGTACCTGAGTGTACTGATTCATATGCAATGAGCTCTAATAATCTGCATCAACATGTTTGATATGTTCTGTAGCTCGGTTGATGCATCACTAGACTATTCTTTAGTGAGCCTCAGTTAGGGGGATCACCCCTAGCTTCCCTCCAAGGTACAGGAATGCATCCTTAGGTAAAGGCTTGGTGAATATGTTTGCAACTTGTTCTTTAGTATTCACATATTCCAACCTTACTTCTTTATTCTGAACCAATTCTCTCAAGGAATGATACTTTATTGCAATGTGTTTGGTCTTGGTATGCATCACTGGGTTCTTTGAAATGTTAATAGCACTAGTGTTGTCACGGTAAATAATAACTGGTTCTTTGATTTCTTCCTTCATACCTGACAATAGCTGTTTGAACCATATGATATTTGAACTATTAACTGCTGCAACAACATACTATGCCTCTGCTATAGCCGAGAAATGCAATTATATTTCTTGCTAGTTGAGGAGACTAACCTCTTTCCAAGAAAGAATGCTCCACCACTTGTGTTTTTCTTGTTGTCAACACCTCTTGCCCAATCAGCATCAATAAAAGTCCTCAAGTCAAAGTTTCCTCCTTTCTTATACCATAATCCATAATCTTCAGTACCTTTAAGGTATCTCATAATCCTCTTGATAGCCATCAAATAATTTTCCCTAGGATTAGCTGAAAACCTTGCAAAAATACCAACTACTAATGCAATATCAGGTCTCGTATGAACAACATATTGTAGTTTGCCAATCATGGACCTGTACGTAATCTGATTTACCTCATTTGAATCATCATCCTTAGACAACATATGTCCAGTAGATATAGGTGTCCCAACTGGTTTGGAATCTTCCATTCCAAATTTCTTTAGTATCTCTTTGATGTATTTTGACTGAGTAATGTAGATACCATCCTTCATCTGCTGAACTTGTAAACCAACAAAGAATTTGATTTCACTAAACATAGACATCTCAAATTCCTTACTCATAGCTACAGAGAATGCTTTGCATAAATCATCATATCTAGTGAATAATATATCACCAACAAATATCTATGCTAATAGTATCTTGTCTTTAGGGCCTTCTTTGATGTACAAGCTAATATTATCATTAGTTCTCTGAAATCCAATACTTACTAGATAACCATGCAGTCTTTCATACCAGGCTCTTGGGGCTTGTTTTAGTCCATACAAGGTTTTGTGCAGTTTGCATACCATATTCCTTTTATTAGGATCTACAAATCCTTCAGGTATCTCAATATAGACTTCTTCTTCTAGGATTCCATTCAAGAATGCAAACTTTACATCCATTTGATATACCTTGTATCCTTTGTGTGCAACATATGCCAGAAGAGTTCTGACTCCTTCAAATCTTGCAACAGGAGCAAAATTTTCTCCATAATCAATACCCTCTTCTTCAGCATAGCCTTTACATACTAATCTGGTTTTATTTCTAGAAACTTCACCTTTTTCATTCATCTTGTTTCTAAAAACCCATTTAGTACCAATTACATTCTTGTCTCTAGGTCTAGGTACAAGATTCCAGCTCTTGTTCTTTTCTATCTTCTTAATTTCTTTAGTCATTGCTTCTATCCAACTTTCATCATTCAATGCATCATTGATAGATCTAGGTTCAATTTCACTAAGCAAACATGTACCTTTAATTTTGTTCCTTGTCATTATACCTTTTGTCTGATCTCCAATTATTTTCTCAGGTGCATGATGCCTTCTGACATATTTGGCAAGTACAGTATCCTTCCTTCTTGATTTTGGGCTTGCACCACTATGTTCACCATGCTCAAATATTTTGTCCCATTCTTTTGTCTGATGCTCAGGTTCCACTGTCTGAGACTCGGGTGTCAATGTCTTACTCGGAACCCTCTATTTGAGACTCGGTTCCCTCTGTCTATGATTTGGTTTTCTCTACTAACAGCTCGGGTTGTACAGTTACAGTTTGTATTGATGAATTCAATGGTTGACAAGATTGTTGTCCAATTACCATTGCTTGTGTCTTAGGTATAGTATCAGGTTCATAGTACAGAAAATTTATGTAGTCCTCAGGCTCTTTACTGCTTTGTTCTTCAAATCTTTCTGCAAACTCATCAATCCTTACATGCACACTTTCTATGACTTTGTGAGTAGCAATATTTAAACATTTATATGCTTTGCTTTCACAGGAGTAGCATAGGAATATGCCTTCATCTCCTTTTACATCAAATTTTTCATTTCTTGCTTCTTTTAAGATATAACATCTACTTCCAAATACTTTGAAATAACAAACATTAGGCTTATAGCCATACCATAATTCAAAAGGTGTCTTCTCAGTACCTTTCTTCAGTTGAACTATGTTCAAGGTGTGAATTGCAGTGTTGATGGTTTCTTTCCAGTATTTGGTAGCAACACTCTTTTCAATCATCAAGGTTCTTGCACAATCCATGATGGATCTGTTTCTTCTTTATGTTATTCCATTTTGTTGTGGTGTACCAGGGGCAGATACTTGTCTCTTGATTCCTCTTTCATTTCCAAATTCATTGAATTCATTAGAAATGAATTCTCGTCCTCTATCAGATCTTAGGCACTTCAGTTTCTTTCATGTTTCCTTTTCAACTCTGGCATGGTACCATTTGAATTTCTAAAAGCTTCTAATTTTTCTCTGAGAAACATAACAGTCATCATTCTGGAATGATCATCAAAAAATAGAATGAAATACTTCTCTCTAGTGTAACTTGTTGTCCCAATTGGTCCACACAGATCAGTATGTACCAATTCCAATACTTCTTCAGTATTAAATTTCTTGCTCTTGAAACTAGATTTGCTCATTTTCCCAATTTGACATTGTTTGCATGTTGCTAATTCAGGTTTCTTTAAAATAGGAATACCTCTTACTCTTCTATTCTTGCTAATGTTAACCAGGTTATCAAAGTTCACATGACACAACCTTTTATGCCATAACCAAATTTCTTCTACTTGTGCAATAAAATATGAACTTTCATTGAGATCAAGATAAAATAGATTACCTTTTGTTTGGCCAGTTTCGAGTAGGTTTCCTTTACCATCCAAGAGCTTGGCCTTACCATTCATGAATTCTACCTTGAGACCAATGTTATTCAGTTGTGCCACACTTAGTAGATTTCTCCTTAGTCCTTCAACCCAATAAGCATTATCACATTTAATTCCTTCAGTTAGAGCAATACAACCTTTACCCTTCACATAGCAAGGTTCATTATTCCCAAAACTGACACTCCCTCCATCATAGTGCTCAAGGGTTTCAAAATTTGTTTTATCACCAGTCATGTGGTGAGAACAATCACTATCAATTAGCCAAGTGTCATTTTTTATAATACGAGAGAACAATGCAGTCTTTTCATCATCTTCATTATCTAACTCATCCTTAATAGTAATGTAAACCATTTCATCTTCATCTTCATCACTATCAAAATCTTAAGCAATATAACAAGATTTCTTACCTTTGTCCTTGTAGTTTTTGTAACTGTTGAAATATTTCTTGCCTTTATATTTGATGAAATTTCTCTCATCTTTTTCATCTTTGTTAGGACACTTAGCAGAAATGTGACCAACCTCGTTACATGAAAATAAAATTGATGGTATTCTTCCTTTGTATTGTCCTTTTCATTTTTCAGTCCTCCTTGCAAGTAGTGCTTCAATGATTTCCATATCTTCGTCATCAGATTCATCATCAATATCACTGTCAGTCTATTTATTTTTAGAGTATCTATCCTTCTTTCCTTGGTTTAGTTTAGCTTTGAATGCAGACTCAAGATTGGTAGTGTTAGGAGAATAATTGTCAATAATGTCTAGCTCAAATCATGTTAGCCTTCCAATCAATGCATCTAGAGATATATTATTACTGCAACTCATCTCTTGAATAGCTAAAAATATAATTGCATAGATAGGAAGTAAAGTTCTTAATACCTTACTAACCAATGTAGTATCTTCAATTGTTCCACCTGCTGCTCTGATGGCACTTACACTTTTCTTGATTCTATCATTGTATTTTGTAATGTTTTCTCCTTCTTTCATTTTCATCATATCAAACTGACCTCTGAGACTTTCTGCTTTAGCTCTCTTTACATTTTCATCTCCTCCATGAATATCATGTAGTTTGTTCCACATATCAAAGGTAGTAGGGCAGTCCTTGACTTCATCAAATTCCAAGTAGCTGAGTGAAGAGGCTATATCAATCATCATTATATTATGATTATTCCTGTCCACCATTTGTTCCACAATCAAAGGTACCGGTGATTCCATATATTTTTTATCAAGGAATTGCAAACCACTATCTCCAATAGTAGATAAATGTAGCTTCATCAGCTCCTGCCATGTCTGAAAGGTATCTTTGTTAAGCTTGGGGATCTCCCTTCTGTAAGACTTTTTTAATCTTTAGCTTAACCTTTTAAACCTTCCCTGTAAGCACTTGATTCTCTGATACCAATTTTTGGAAATGAGATGAGTAACTGAGAGGGGATGGGTGAATCAGTTACTACAAAAACAAATCCAAGTCCCTTAGATGTTTTAAACAAATCAGTCAATGTTGCTTGGTCAACATAGATATTTCACTGTCACTCGGTTAACATAGCAAATCTAAAGATATTAACTGTGATTGTCTTTAGTAATTAATTTGCAGAAACACAAACCATAAAGCAAATGAAATGTACACAAATAACACCAAGATTTAACGTGGAAACCCAATATGGGAAAAACCACCAATTACAACTAGTTACTAATTTTCACTCTTCTGAAGTGAGCCCTGTTAGGAGCCAACCCTGTTAAAGGTTACATAACACACTGTTAGGTGTGACCTTATTAGAGGATTTAATCACCCTATAAGAAGTGGCCTTGTTAGAGGTCTTCAAACACTTCAATATAGAAATGTCACCTTGTGAGAGGGTTTACAAAAGACTGTTAATTCTACTCTGTTAAGAGATTTGAATCATTGCTACAACTGTTAGAAAGTAACAATGGATTGACCTGATTGTACATGCAATTGTCCTTGCTGATTCAGATCTTGCTTTGTTTGTAAACTAGATCCTCACTGATCAAATATTCTATTGCAAATCTATCTGAATGATCTGTCCTTAATCAGAATCCCATCTGATTTCATCTTTGCTCTTCATATCATGTTCATCCACTAATTCAATTGCACCCACACACTTCTCAATCCAAACTTGACCTTACATGTGTGTGTTTATATATGTATATATATGTATATATATATACATATATATACATATGTATATACATATATATACATATATATATACATATATACATATATGTATATATATGTATATATATATATAAATATATATATATACATGTATATATATATATATATATATNCTCCTCACTGATCAAATGTTCTATTGCAACTCTATCCGGATGATCTGTCCTTAATCAGAATCTCGTCTGATTTCGCCTATGCTCTTCATATCATATTCATCCACTAATTCAATTGCACCCACACACTTCTCAATCCAAACTTGACCTTATGTACACACACACACACACACACACACACAGATATATACATACATATATATATATATATATGTATATATATATATATGTATATACATATATATATACATATATGTATATGTGTGTATATATATATGTATATACATATATATATACATATATGTATATATGTATATATATATCTCTCTCTATATATATATACATATATACATATATGTATATACATATATATATATATATATACATATATATATATAGACCTTGTCAAGTCGACCTCTATAACCTTCCAACTAAATAATATACTCAAATATGTCGGCCTCATATGCCCAATTAAACATAAAATGTAATCATCTGTTAGTCGGCTGACACTAACTATTTAACTCGGTCAACACTGAAATTATTCAATGCCCGACCAACACTGTATTGCCCGAGTGAACTCGATAAGAATTAAATTTCTTCAATGCCCGACTGAGCTCAGAGAACACTGAGATTCACTTGGCATACACTAACTATGTTCGGTTTGGATGTAGACATTTGTGTAACATCACTACATAAGTGCATATACATGTGTAACATCAATGACAATACACAATTGAATAATTGTCATCAACACAACTAACCATCTTCTGGCCTATGAAATGAACATGTCATTACCACTTTTAAGACCTCAAGTACCTCTCCTCCACTAACACCCAAACAGAGACATATCGAGGAACTAAAATTTCTTTTGACAATCATTTTAAATATTCTTTGATGGCTCCCCACAAATCTAATTGTCATTCAAATAACTGGATGATCACTTCTTCTTCATACCTTAAAATTCTAGCTAGCCAATAAGATGAATAAAATCTCTTATGTTAATTGCATTAAATAAATTAATCACTTGAAATATTACCTATGTAATAACTCCCTCTTCGGTTAGATGCAAAAACATATTCTTTAGTGGAAAATACACCTAATATATATTAGCAAATGCATTGACAACAAATATATAATGCATTAGTATTGTCCTCATAGAATTCTTCTCCATCCATTCATAGTTAGACAAACAATTAGATTTGGTTCATCTAACAAACATAAGAATTACACACAAAACTTATGTTATTATTTCTAAACAAACTATATTTCCTACCTTAGGAGAATAACCTCTCAAGATGCCTCATCTTCTTCGGAACTCCCCTAACTAAGTGACACACAGTCTAGCTTTAATACATTATAGAGACGTATGAAGCTGTAACGATCTCAACTAACTGGTGTTCAAACTTGACTGTCAAATTTGCTGATTAGGGGAAGTTGTTGTTTGTTTTAAATCTTATTCTGATTGGAGTGTGCCTTTCCGTTGCCAAGTTTCTCAGAGCATAAAGGTAAACATATGAACATATAGATACTAAGCCACTAATACTGGAAATATTTCATCAATCGTCTAATGCCAATAAAGACAATGCAATATCAAGTAAGACTGTTTCAACGACCCACAGCATAATTGTTATTGATTAACAGCAATACCAGTTTCAGTTCTGTCATAGAATAATATTCAACCCGGCCAAGTCTTATTGCAGTTATATATATAGCTATCCGTAAAAACTACAAGTAAATATGCACCTGGTATATGACGCCTGGAATGGATGGAGGATCCGTTGACTGCAGCTGTAAGTTTGTCGCGCCTGGAGTATACGTCTTCCCCACTGACTGTGCTAACTGCATACAATACACACACCCAGCACCTTCCGCGCGGGCCCCTATTGGTGTGGGGCCAGAACTATACACGTCCCAGTCTGGACGGCTTGACAGTCATGGGCGAGGTGAGTATTTAGACGCCGCTGAGTGGAATGCTCCCGCACTACACACAGTCACTCTGTGATTCTGCTGGAGTTGTGCCACCCGACTACTAACTCAACCGCAGCCAATATGGGTGAATCGATTCCCTACTACTGGAGTGATTTAATCAATGTATACACTCTGCTATTATGGCGTGAGAACCAGTTAAGTTGTGAAACCCAGCCAAGACACGATAAGCACCAGTCACTACCATAAGATGAAGGTTCTATTAAATGCGTGGAAGACACTTCCTTATACTTCGACTGCAAATATATGCTGAAACTGTTGTTTACAGATATTTCGAGCTGATACAGTTAAATCTGGAATAGTACCTATTTCCTTGTATGTTGCGCCTGTTTAATGTAATTCTTCAAACACTGCCACACATTCAAAATCTCATGTGAAACCTGAAAATGATTCCACAAATTTGAGAAAGGCTATGTCCTCAAGAATACTCAGTCACATTAAAGCAACCAGTTATAATTCTTAATTTTATAAATTTTTGTTGTACTTTCCCGAGGAAGATCTCCTTCCTTTATCACCTCGAAATGAGAGTCATTACATCCGAATAGGCAGTGTGGGATAAAAAAGCACTTTCATCTTTTAGTCACTTAAGTCACTTTATGAAATAAAGTAACTTAAAATTATAATATTAAAGTGACTTTATAACAATACTTTATGAAATAAAGTGTCCCAACTATAGAGTCTAAACTCAGATATAAAATAAATGCCCGAGAAACCCTGTGACTGACTGACATCCTCTGAAAAGTGGCCATTAGACTATTCGGATGGCTAGATAGGCTAATCAGGCATAAAATTGCATTACTGCAGAAAAGGGGACAGTACAGTCCTCCCTTCCCGGAATTGCTTGCCCTCAAGCAATCTCAAAGTTGAGTGCTGCAAGATAGACTCACCCTCCCAAGTGGCATCCTCAAACGGCAAGTCCTTCCACCTGATCAAATATTCTCGGACAACCCTGTTTCACAGATTCCTTTCCCTGACCTCAATAACCTCCGCTGGGACCAAAGCCAATTTACCCTCCTCATCCAATGGAGGTAAACTACCTGAAGCGACTACCTGTTGTCCAATTGCCTTCTTGAGGCAAGAAACGTGGAAGACATTATGAATTCTCTTATCTGCCGAAAGCTCCAACTCGTAGGCCACCTCGCCAATTCTCCTCGAGATGCGATAAGGACCATAAAATCTGAGCCTGAGCTTCTCTGACCCACTCTTCTTCAGCGAACTATGTCTGTAAGGCTGTAGGCGGAGATAAACCATGTCCCTTGTCTCAAAATTCTGCTCTACCCTATGACGGTCAGCATACATCTTCTGCTGATTTTGTGCCCTCTCAATATTCTCCCTTAGAGAGCGGAGAATGTCTTGGTGATCCTGCAACCAGTCACTAGCTAACGGAGCCCTGCTGTCCTATAGAGCCAAATCCAAGATGGATAGCGGCTCGTTGCCATAAAGTGCCCTGAAAAGAAACATGCCTATGGTCATATGATAAGTGGAGTTATAACAAAACTCCCCCAAGTATAGCCAACGGACCCATGCCCTCTGCTGCCCCGATACATAGTTTTGGAGATAGCCTTCCACCCATTTATTCACAATCTTTGTCTGCCCATCTGTCTGTGGGTGGTAACTGGTACTGGGAGTCAGCTCCGTGCCTGCCAACCTGAAAAGTTCCTACCATAAGGTGTTAAGGAACTTGTTGTCCCTGTCACTCACAATGGTCTTAGGGAGACCATGTAGTTTGAAGACCTCACGAAAGAATAACCCAGCCACCTGTGAAGCTGTCCAGTCTACTGCAATGGTGAAGAAATGAACAAACTTGGTAAGTCTGTCGACCACCACAAAAATACGGTCCTTACCCTGTACTTTCAGAAACCGAGTGATAAAGTCCATAGAGATGCCCTCCCATTTCTGAGCTGGTATAGGAAGGGGCTGCAGTAAACTTGCTGGACGAGTGTGCTCTGACTTGTTCTACTGACAAGTCTGACACTCCCTAACATACTGGAGGACATCATCCTTGAAGCCTTTCAATGAGAACCTCTCCTGAATATACTTGTAAGTCTTGAAGAACCCTGGATGCCCTACTGTGGGAGTGTCATGCACAGCCCTCAAAATCATAGCCTTCAGCTTCGACCTTGGCACTAAGTAGATCCTGTCCTTGTAGAGAATAATGTCACCATTTACTTTATACCGGTCATCTGGAAGCTGCCTGTCCAAAATCTGACAAGCTTGAGTATCCTTAGAATACTCAATCAACAAGAGAGATTTCCAATTTGTGGAAACCTCAGATAGCACACGACAAGTTACCTCTGAAGGTCTCCTAGAGAGTGCATCAGCTACAATGTTATTCTTTCCTTTGACATACTTGATATCAAAGTCATATGCCTATATCTTGCTGACCCACTTCTGCTGCCTCTCATTAAGCTCTTACTCATCCTCTAAAGCAACCTCAATGTAATGTAGCTTGTCTTTCCCAACGCACCTATGATCTGGAGTCCAAGGCTCCCTGCAAGTAAAGCATAGTTTTCGCCTCCTCAATTCATTCCTCGTCTCGAAATCCAGCCTAGGAGGTGCACTCTTATTCTGAATTTTCCCTTTCTGAAATGAAGAAGACCCCTTGAAGGGTTTCTTAGATGGCTGTAAAAGGGAGGATGGTGAATCTAAATCATGAGCTAACTTAATAGCATCATCCAGGGTGTTAGGTTTGAGAACTCTAACCAGCCCTCTGAATTTATCATAAAGGCCCTCAATAAATAACATAACCTTCCTCTTCTCTTTCATATCCGAGACCATGATGGAGATCCTCTGAAACTCATCAATGTAGTGTTCCAAAGATCCGCTCTGCTTAAGCTGGGCTAGCTCCCTATAATAGACCTCTATATCCTTCCCGTCAAAGCGAGATATTAATCTCGTGCTGAAAATCTCGTATGATGTAATCAGTCCGTGGTCCTGGGTGACTAGGCCATGATGCCACCAATCGTATGCGAACCCCTCTAGATGCGTAGTGGCAAATTTAATTGCCTCCATCTCTGACATAGGCTTGAGAGTCAAGAACGTATCGAGCTTGTGGATCCAAGCTCTAGCGGAAGTCCTACCACTGTCATCGAACGTGGGAAGAGTCAACTTGTTCATGGCATACTTTAAATCCCGATTCGGACCCCTGGGTCTCCTATCCGGTTGGGCCTTGCTAAACTCTCTCTTCTGAGCCATATACTACACAAATGTCAAATCAGCTTTGACATGGTCGGGTAACATGTCCCACTCATCATGCATCGTCATAACATTCTCTGGAAGAATGTCTGCCGGTCCTGGTTGTGCCACCTCCTCCTCTACAATATTCTCTGTGAATGTAGGCATGAGGGGTCTGTCGGTGGTAAATGTGGGTACTCTATCAGCTCTAGGAGATCCTGCTCTACTGTTACCACCACTGTGCTGGCTAGGGGACCTCCTGACTATAACCAACAACCGCTCGATAACCCCTGTAAGCTGTTGTAACACACCAGCAATATTGTCCTGCCCAAAACATATTTGTCTCATGGTTTCCCTGGCTTCCCTATCTATCTCCTCAGCCATGTTCTCACCTAGCATAGTTTGCTCAAAAACAAACTCCTTGCTATCCGGATGACTGGACTCAATGTCCACCTGTACCAAAGAATCTACCTGTTCTGGTTCCTCCCTGTTATAATCAAAACCGGGTACCCTGTGCCTGCTATGCATACCTGGCTAGCATGGCTACTGCAGCAATCAACTGAAACTGAAATGATGATCCCACTAGGATGGCAAGATCAAAAGCTCTGATACCACTATAACGATCTCAACTAACTGGTGTTCAAACTTGACTGTCAAATTTACTGATTAGGGGAAGTTGTTTGTTTTAAATCTTATTCCGATTGGAGAGTGCCTTTCTTTTGCCAAGTTTCTCAGAGCATAAAGGTAAACATACGAACATATAGATACTAAGCCACTAATACTGGAAATATTTCATCAATCGTCTAATGCCAATAAAGACAATGCAATATCAAGTAAGACTGTTTCAACGACCCATAGCATAATTGTTATTGATTAACAGCAATACCAGTTTTGGTTCTTTCATAGAATAATATTCAACCCGGCCAAGTCTTATTGCAGTTATATAAATAGCTATCCGTAAAAACTACAAGTAATTATGCACCTGGTATATGACACCTGGAATGGATGGAGGATCCATTGACTGCAGCTGTGAGTTTCCACGCCTGGAGTATACGTCTTCCCCACTGACTGTGCTAACTGCATACAAAACGCACACCCAACACCTTCTGCGTGGGCCCCTATTGGTGTGGGGCCAGAACTATACACGTCCCAGTCTGGACAGCTCGACAGTCATGGGCGAGGTGAGTATTCAGACGCCGCTGAGTGGAATGCTCCCGCACTACACACAGTCACTTCGTGATTCTGTTGGAGCTATGCCACCCGACTACTAACTCAACCGCAGCCAATATGGGTGAATCGATTACCTGCTACTGGAGCGATTTAATCAATGCATACACTCTGCTATTATGGCATGAGAACCAGTTAAGTTGTGAAACCCAGCCAAGACACAATAAGCACCAGTCACTACCATAAGATGAAGGTTCTATTAAATGCGTGGAAAACACTTCCTTATACTTTGACTGCAAATATATGCTGAAACTGTTGTTTATAGATATTTTGAGCTGATACAGTTAAATCTGGAATAGTACCTATTTCCTTGTATGTTGCGCCTGTTTAATGTAATTCTTCAAACACTGCCACACATTCAAAATCTCATGTGAAACCTGAAAGTGATTCCACCAATTTGAGAAAGGCTGGGGCTACGTCCAGTTTTCTCACTTCTTCCCAAGGGGCTACGTCCTCAAGAATACTCAGTCACATTAAAGAAACTAGTTATAATTCTTAATTTCATAAATTTTTGTTGTACTTTCCCAAGGAAGATCTCCTTCCTTTATCACCTCGAAATGAGAACCATTACATCCGAATAGGCAATGTGGGATAAAAAAAAGCACTTTCATCTTTTAGTCACTTTATGAAATAAAGTAACTTAAAATTATAATATTAAAGTGACTTTATAACAATACTTTATGAAATAAAGTGTCCCAACTATAGAGTCTGAACTCAGATATAAAATAAATGCCCAAGAAACCCTATGACTGACTGGCATCCTCTGAAAAGTGGCCATTAGACTATCTGAATGGCTAGATAGGCTAATCAGGCATAAAATTGGATTACTGCAGAAAAGGGGACATTACAGACAATAGGTCGACAATCAACACCTAACTCAAACTAATTAACATCAAACTACCTACTTTTGATAGATCTACAACTCCTATTGTCACCATTTGAACTTGATGATGATGGAAATTGACAACCTAATTTGAGAACCTAATCAAGCCCAACCATAAGCCCTAGATTCACAAAAATAACCAACATCCTATCAATGGAACACTTCTTCATAAAAATACAACAATGAAAGTAAACACAAATATACCCATATACCTCCAAGAAACACTAAATTCCATTTCTCTCTTATCCTTTCAGATCTTGTATTAAAATGGGTTTCTCTCAGATTTGTAAACACATGCACAAGAGGCAATAAAGGAATGGAGTATGGTTAATTGATGCAAGATAGTGAAAGTATGAAGATGATAACGATGATATGGAGATGATAATGATGGTAGTTATGGCTCTCAAAGATCAATCGTTCAAAAATGCTCATTAGGATTCACAAGAGTGGAGAAAATGTTATTTTATAGAAGTCCTCGTGAAAATCAAGGGATGGGATTAAGATTTGTTAGAATGAAATGATAGGATTAGAGAGTGGGTAATGATAATGTCAGATAAAATAATAATAAAAGAGACTAAGAGATGAATGGATATGGAAGGATGAGATTTAGTGGTAGGTAGAAGATATTGCCTTTTGGTAATACATCACAAGTTGCATTTAATCTAGACCTATTAGAGATGTGAAAGTGAAATGGAGAGATAGGTGTCATTTGTCACATGTCTACAATTTGAGGAGTTGATCCATGTGAGTGGAGATGATTGGTGGAAATTAGAAAGAAGAGGTTAAATAATCTATAAACTAAATAAAGGTATTTATTTGATAAATAGTAGAAAAGGAGGTGGAAATGAAATAATTAAATAAATGAACTATTTATTTAATTATTAGATAGAGAAGACTAATGAATCAGAATTTAAAAAATAACAGAGGAAGAGGCTAATGAATTAAATAAATAAATAGAAAATATATATTTAATTAATATATGAATTTTGAATATTTGTTTATTTTGCATGAGGATATTTTTAGGTGTCTATATTTTTCCCCTCTTTGAAACAATTCAGCTTGACGCATTGTGTCAAAGAAAAATGAATAAGTGAGTGACAGAAAAGCTTTAAGATCTGGTCAAAACAATAGAGAGATAAGTTCTAAAAGAAAGGAAGAGGGGTAAGGAGGTAGAGAGATGTAGAGAGGGTAATAACTAGAGAGGAGAGAGATATAGAGGTGAGAAGCGTATAGAGAGAGAGAGAGAGAGAGAGAGAGAGAGCAATGTTGAATATTGAAATTTGACCATGTCTAAAAATTTATATGATCTTCTAAAACCTATAATCTACATTATAACTCCTAGAGATCTAAGACCACTGAAACATCCTGACTTGAGTTTGAAACATTGTATCAAAGTGGGAGAGAAAGAAAGAGAAAGTCATTTTTCCAATGTAAAATATTTGGTATGCACCAAATTTAGCACTTTCCATATTTGGTGTGCGCCAAACTTGACACTTGCCATATCTAGCGCATGCAAATAGGCTTGGCCACACCAAGCCTATTAGTGTTTGCTAAATATATGGCATGCCAAATCATTCAATGGGGGCCAAAAATTAAAATGGAAACTATTTGATCCCCCATCTTGGTGTGCACACCTGGATAATTAATAATAAATTATACAACCTTGTCAAAACCATAAATATATAAAGAGATACTTGAATTATAAATTAGATGTTACTTGAAAACTAATTTAACATAAATTCTGAGTGGTGTGAACATATTCAATAAAGAAAGAGAGAGTGTGTGTGTGATTAAGTCTAGAACTAGATGATTAAAATGAGAATTAAACCTAAGAATTTGAGAATCTAAGAATTTGAGAATCTACAACAAACCTAAGAATTTGAGAATCTACAACAAACCATGCCCAAAAATTTAGTGCACCTAACATGATATTATCCTAATGATAGTGTTTTGTTGTAGGTGGTCTTGGGAATTAAGGTGTCTCACCCTAATCATCCTATTAATAGTGTTTACCACCTAATCACCCTAATGTTTTTTAGTGTGACAATCAAAGTTATATTCACATTTCACGCAACCCATTTGAGCATCAAAGAATGAAGCACATTGAGATTCATGTGAAGACTTGAGATGATTAAACCTAAGAATTTGAGAATCTACAACAAACCATGCCCAAAAATTTAGTGCACCTAACATAATATTATCCTAATGATAGTGTTTTGTTGTAGGTGGTCTTGGGAATTAAGGTGTCTCACCCTAACCATCCTATTAATAGTGTTTACCACCTAATCACCCTAATGTTCTTTAGTGTGACAATCAAAGTTATATTCACATTTCACGCAACCCATTTGAGCATCAAAGAATGAAGCACATTGAGATTCATGTGCATTTCATTTTACAACTTATACATAATGGTGCTCTCTTCGTAGAGTTTTTGTCCACTCATGAGAAATTTGTCAATATTTCTGCTATAACTTAGGTATTATTTTCTATCTTGAGTTGCGATGTCCACTTGGGGTGAAGGAAGTTGCCCTTGGGAGATCTTGAGCCTCATTATTTTGTACTTAGATCACTTTTTTGGAGATTATTTTTATTATAGTGTTTTTTTCCTTTTCTTCATTTGTTAGAGACCTCTATTTTGTAAACAAGTATCTCACTAATCTTTGTTAAGACTCATTTTTTAGTGAATTTCTCTCTGGTTATCACCTAACACCCAGAAACTTGTCTAAATTAATGTAAAAATAGGTATTATTCATCTAAGGACAAGTCTAAATCAATGTGAAAATAATTATTATTCATCTACTTTATATTAATCTAGTTCATATACCTAGTGGAACTATTCACACTCTCCTCTCATCCTCCTAATCATCTCAACCAATTTAAGCACGTGGTCCTTCAAATTGATTTTCTCAATCCAATCCTTCCTCAAAAACTCTTTAAATTTGATACAACCCAAACCATTTATGTATTATCTTTGAATGCAATGTTATGTTGTTGACAAGGATGCTCACATATCATCAAATCAACACAATCTTTTAAAAGTACAATTACCATGGATTGGTGCAACAAAGGTTGGTATTAGTGAGATCTTGTATTTTCATTAATTTTTAGCCACCTCTTATACCTAACTAGAGTGGTTCATGTATGGTGAGTAGAGTGCCTAGTTAATATTATTTTTTAACTTTTTATTATCATGCTAAAGGTGTTTATTATTTTAAAGTGTCTACATAAAATTTGCATCTAATGGTGGGAAATCTTCCAGACACAACCAAGACCATTGAAACAATTTGAAGTGTTCATTTCACAGATGAGAAGTACAGAAAAGAAAATCAAATATCACATCGCTCCTCATCCATTCATCCATTCTCACCTTTTTGGTCATTCATGAGCGGTGTATTTATTAGTGATATCAATCATAGGTGAAAATGACATAACTAGTGAAGACATTATATTTTTCCATTAGTATATGCAAGGAAAAACATGATAAACACCATTGGTTTATACTATACCGATAGATAGGGCACATCACTACCTGACGCCAAGGTTACCGATATTGCCAAGTACAAAGCATCCCGATGCAACACTATTCAGTGTTACCCGATGACAAAAAGGACAAAGGAACCCGACGAGTAACCAACAGTACAACCCGACGAAATAGTCAAGAGTGGAACCCGACAGATGAAGGGAAACCCGATGAATATTTCAAAGAAGGAACACCGACAGACTTTTAGTGCACACTGATGATCAGATACCGAGAGTCAATTAGATCCCGCAAAAAGTGGATCTAACTTTCCACATCAGATAAATCATTGAAGTTTTATATTTAGCTTCTTGATTTGTTTTAAATCCATTACGTGAGGGAAAAGCAATGTAATTATTATTGTTTTTATTAGTTTAACTGATTTAAAACATGCAAACTAAAGGATCAAGGTCAAGTTGTATACCTTGGATCTAGAGTTAACATTGTAATGCGTGATTCTAAAATAGGTCAAAGAACTTGTATAAATAGATGCTCAACCAATTGTAAAGGGTCGACCATCAATTTTCTATTAGTCAGAGTATTTTTGCCCTAATTAGGTTAGGTCAAATATACTTGTGAAAAGGGCTTAGGGTTTCAGGATTTCATGGTATGAGGGATTTTCATAGCTTCCTGTGACAGTATTGAGTTGCAGGTTTCAGATTGTAATTACTGGATAAAAATAAAGATATTGGACTCGCTGTTGGTGGATGTAGCCTAGGGATTGGGTGAACCACGTTAAATCTTTGTGTCATTGTGTTCTCTTCTATGTGTTTATATTTGCAGTTTTTTGCTTATTATTCTAACAATTTGTACCAAGGACAACCTGGTTATCACCTCTTGACTATGAGATTAACATAGACCAAGCAACAAATGCAATTGATGCACTGTTGAATGAACCTCTTGATAGTAAGAAACCAAGAGTTGGAACATATGAAGAGGCAAAGTCTAAGATAAAAATAGGCCTAGTCATAAAGAAGACTGTCAACGAGAAAAATGAGATGGTGAAGAATCTTGAGAAGATGTTGTCAGTAAATGAGGAGGAGAAAGAACAAACAAAGGACACCGAGGAACAGGGTGCCATCAGCGAAGAGAAAGATGAGAAAGAATCAGATTCTGAGGCCACTGAGTCTGATGTACCTCCACCTCCAACCAAGGACCATAGCATCTTAAAAGAAAAGGAGCCAAACTGCAAAGAAAGATACTACACCTCTCAAGAAAGGTCAAGTGAGGACCTATAAGAGGAAGCATCAAACAAAGAAATAAACACCTACTAAAAGGAGGAGAAAACTCATCAGGGCCAAAGCTGACATTGAAGATTCAAAACAAGATGAGCCTAAAATAGAAAAGAAAATTTTAACCCCGAGAACAATTGATGAGACTGCTGATTCAATTGCTACAACAAGTACCATGACTGATAGTAAAATCAGACAATGGGTAAAACTGGAGCCCGAGGACAAAAATAAAATAGAAGATGCAATAATTAGGGCTATGGTAAACTTAAAATATGTACCACTTGAGTTTTCCAAAAAAATACCCAAAGAGTTGAGTAACATAATTTTAGCACAATGGTCTTATGCTTTGAACTTCGAAAAGGAAGCAAAGGAGAGGATACTTGTAAGACTCATGCCTCCCAAAGCTAAAATAGAAGAAATAAAAGAAGTGATGAAAAAGCATTCTAGTAAATTTGTGGCAAAGATAAGAGCCTACAAGGTGCTACAGGGGAAATTCCTAGATCTGGACAGCATGATAGATGCTAAATGTAGACAAATTCTTAATCTGCCTGCAGAATCAACAAGTTGTGAGAATCAATTACTTCTCACTGACACACCTCATACAGAGGAGAAGAAAGATAAAGCAAGTCCATATCACATTTCTTTAGATAATATTGAAGATATTGAGCCCATTCACTTAGATAAAGTCATGGATGATCTTGACATTCAAGATATCACTCACTATGATTCTGATAAGGATCCACAGAAGGATGATGATGTAATATTCATATCTCTTAAGCATCAAGAAAAGCAACAAGAATTGGAGACACAAGGAAATAAGGACATGGATGTTGCTGATGAGACATGGCCAGACACTTCAATCGTTGACATAACGGGACTGTACCCTGCAAAATAGATCCAAAAGGATGAAGATGTCACTTCTCAACAAGCTCAAACTGACGAGTAGGACACAATTCTAGATGCAGCACAGGTGGGCACACAAAACAATATGCCAGTATTGATGAAGGCCATCAATTTGCTAGAAGGAAATGAAGAATCTACTGCAGCATATACAAGCATACCTGAAGACAAGGGTGATGCAGAAACAAAGGATACAACACATGAATCAAAAGATACAACTGTAGAACAAGCTGCTACCGATGATCAGCAAGACAAGTCTACTTATCAGAATAAAGAAGGAGAAAAAAAAGTAGAAGAGAATAAGAAGAAGGAAAAGAGTGAAGAAGCAAAGACATATGAACCACAAAAGAAAACTGAAGAAAAATCTGCTGAAACACCCAAGGTTGATGAAGAGACGTCTTCACCTAACTGACAGGTGAACCCTGAGCAGAAGGCACAAGAGGTTTCATCTACAAAGCCTTCACCGAGTGCCTCAAAGATAACAAATGAACTAGCAATGGTAGTTCATACATCTGATTCTACAAAAATATCAAGGAAGAAGAAGAGCAAGAACAAAAATCCATTCACTCTGGATGAAATAATTGAGATTCCAGTATGTGATCCTAGAACATTGGATCCTACTGAGTTAACAAAGTATGCTAGACTTTGTGAGAGGAAAGATATCCAGGATAAACTAAGAAAAGCCACAAAGGAAGCAAAGGTACTTGAAGTTGCAAGAGGAATCCTTCAGCAAATTGCACCTGATACAGATGTTGATCAAATAGCTCCCATGCTTGATCAATTAGTGGTTCTCACTGACGCTATCACATCTCATAATATAGATGTTGAAAAGGCTATGGAAGCTAGACTTGAGTAGAAATATGAATTCAAATTAGCAAAGAAGATAAACCAAGAAGTGGCACTGCAAAAGGTGAAGTTGTCTGAAATGGTAAGCACATTAGACCTAATAATTTTAGAAGCTATAGCCTTGATACAAAAATTATGCACGTTGGATCAACTCACAAAGGAGTATACCGATAAGATAGCACAAATTGATGTTGATCTTCAAGCCAGTGCACAAGGTCTCACAAACAGTGAAGATGCAATCAAATTGCACAATGACTAGCTCAAGCAAGCTAGGAAGCAGAGACAGGATATACAAATTGTAGAAACAAAGTTAAGAGATGAGGTAAATGAGCTTCAAGCTCAACTATTACCAACTCTCACATTATTGAAACACCATATGACAGAGGCAAGAACACTTATTGCCACCCCAAAAATGTTTATCTTAGACAACATTTATGATATGCATGTCAGGATTGAACTAGAGCACATGGCACTGGAACTCCTCAAAGAGAAATGGGAGAAAATGATTGAAGATATCAAGAACAGGCACTCCCACATTCTTGACACTCTGTAAGTTACACATTTTTGTCACATTTTCAACAACTTATAAGTTGTACATTTTTGTCATGATTATCAAAAAAGGGGGGAAATGATATGTACAGTCAATCAGTCAGTAAAAAGGGGGAAATGAAAGGAGGAAATGATATGTACATTCAGTCATTAGAAAGAGGAAAGAACAAAAAGGGAAATGTATAGTACAAAGGCAACTATACATGTACATATACTTATACGATACTGATACATACAGTTAGGGGGAGTCATATAATGACAAGGATATATACATGGTGTACATACTAAACACTTTAGTATTTTGCACATATCAATTTTTTATACTAATGTCAAGGGGGAGATTGAAGACATTATATTTTTCCATTGGTATATGCAAGGAAAAACATGATAAACACCATTGGTTTATACTATATCGACAGACAGGGCACAACACTACCCGACACCAAGGTTACTGATATTGCCAAGTACAAAGCATCCCAACACAACACTAATCAGTGTTACTTGATGACAAAAAGGACAAAGGAACCCGACAAGTAACCAATAGTGCAACCCGACGAAACAGTCAAGAGTGGAACCCGACAGATGAAGGGAAACCCGACGAATATTTCAAAGAAGGAACACCGACAAACTTTCAGTGCACACTGACGATCAGATACCGAGAGTCAGTTAGATCCCGCAAAAAGTGGATCTTACTTTCCACGTCAGATAAATCACTGAAGTTTTATATTTAGCTTCTTGATTTGTTTTAAATCCATTATGTGAGGGAAAAGCAATGTAATTATTATTGTTTAACTGATTTAAAACATGCAAACTAAAGGATCAAGGTCAAGTTGTATACCTTGGATCTAGAGTTAACATTGTAATGTGTGATTCTAAAATAGGTCAAAGAACTTGTATAAATAGATGCTCAATCAATTATAAACATGGTGTTCGATGAATATTGTATCCACTAAGAGCATCTAAGGATCAGACAAGAGAATTCATGTAGAAGCACAGACAAAGATCAAATCAATTTTCAAGAACAAGAACCAAGGCTACCGACAAGCAGGAAAAGGTATTAATCAATCACTATAGGTGATATTCATATACTATGAGTTTTAATGGATCTGTAATCAGAAATTATAGATTGCATACAGTCAGGTCAAAGATATTGTACACATTCTAACAAGTGTTGTACACTTAAGAAATCCTTTCAAGGAAGGTGGATTTAACAATCCTATTGTAAATCTCTTAACCGAGTGCACACTACATCAGTGTTGCTAAAGCTCTTAACAAAGTAGATCCTAACAGTTCTCCACATTAACACTCCTAATAGGGTAGATCATTAGAAGTGATCATATTGTAAGCCTTAACCGGCTCCCTTCCAATCTACAGATAGTGAAGTTTTGTGGGTGTCATTCCCACCGCAGTTTTTATTTCCTAATAGGAGTTTTCTACGATATCATATCGTGTGTTATGTGTCTATTACTTTCATGAATGTTTCTATGAATTTTGCATACAATTAAGTTTATGAATTAATATTACATGCATAAGAAAGAACATCAGATTTGGTCGGTAATACAATAAAGATTGATTGCTAATGAAGAAAGGTGAAAAGTGTTAAAAGTTTTAGAGGTACTGATTCACCCCTTCCCTCTCAGTACTACTTCCCATTAATCCCAACAAACTAGATGGGAAGACAAGTGTGTGGAAATTTGATCTGTTAAACTCAAAAAATACATGGTGCATTAAGAAAATTTGGAAGAGAGATTGATACGCAACGCTTTTATCTAACGTTAGTCAACCAAAGAGAAATTCCAGGACAATTGTACTCCACTTGAATTTCTTGTTCCTTCTCCTTTTCATCTCACATCACTCAAAATTTTACTATGGACGATATCATCAAGATTCTTAAGCAAATTTTATTTTCCATGAATGAGTTTCTATAATTTATTGACTGTGATAGAATTGAAATTAATGTATAATTTTTTGTTAATCTTATCTCTGTTGTTATCAGAAAATGATTGTGTATAGGTAGTGCATTGCAAGGGCATCCTGTTAGCGTCAGTTTTCCTTCATGATTTTTGGATCTGACCAAAATATGTTCTCCTGCTCATTATCTCTGTGCTTTTTGGATCTCCTTTATCATGCAATAAGCTAACTAAGGATTGTTTAGGTTTAGTTTAAGGTTTCTACCTCTTCCTTCATCGTAATGACATTGCTAACTGTAGTTGATTATGAGCAGTTACCTTGTATAATCATAGAATCTTTGCATATTATTCTAAGGTGGTTAATAAAATTTCATTGCAGTTATTTTCTTCTGTATTTTTATTTCTGCAAGTTTTCTTTTTTTCCTAGCTAGATCTCTATTTCATTTTACATTACTAGCTACAAAATTATACATGGTATCAAAGCTAAGGCTGCTAGGAAGGAGGAGTGCAATTTTTTGTTGATGCGGTAATATAAGATCAAAGTTGAAAAATGGAATTTCCAGCCTCTTCTATTCTAATGTCATTAAACTATTTTAAATTGAAGTCAAATATTTTGCTTCAGCCCGCAAGTAGAGGCTTGCATCAAACAATGATAGCAATAGAGGTTGAACTGAATTCAGCATCACAGAGAGGCCAATGTCATTCTCTCTTTGCATGGGCCTTGCCTTAATTTCTTCTTCAGTGACACCATGTCAATAGACCTATCATGCCTCTCTTTTCAACATTTTGGAGGGATTTCTACTATTCGTGTTGATGCTTCCTTGGTTCCATATTTGATCGGTTTTCTTTTCAGACAATTGACATCTATATTTTCAACTATAAATTTATTCTTTCATGGTGGAGTAGTGTCTTTAGGGTCACTCGTACATATTCATGTGTCATCTAAATCCTTGACTAATAGAGGTTTTGCTTTTTTTTCCATTTATTCATTGTTTGAGGGCACCTATGCAGATTATTGTCTTGTGTATCTTCGATTGACAGATGTTTTGCCTTTGTTTTCCATCTGCTCATTGTTCAAGTAGTGTCGTTGGGGGAACTCATGCAGACTGATCCTGATCTTTTTCTTGGTTTTAGAGGAGTCTCTTCATTCAACACTATGGCGGTTATCATTCGACAAATGTCTGCAGTTTTCTTGTCACAAAGGATTTTCAGTTGCATCTCTTGTTAATTTTGAGGGGGGGTTATGTTCCCATTGGGTTTTCCCTCTTTCCTCCTTTCTTTCATTAGTTTTTGTTCTCCTTAGTTAGACTTAAGGGGGTGTTAGCGTCAGTTTTTCCTCGTGATTTTTGGATCTGACCAAAATCTGTTCTAATACTCATTATCTTTATTATTTTTTGATCCCCTTTATCATGCAATAAGCTAACTAAGGATTGTTGAGGTTTACTTTAAGGTTTTTGCCTCTTCCTTCATCGTAATGACAATGCTAACTATAGTCAATCATGAGCACTTACCTTGTATAAATTATGCAATCCTTGCATATTATTGTAAGGTGATTAATAAAATTTCATTGCAATTATTTTCTTCTGTATTTTTATGTCCGCAAGTTTTCCTTTTTTCCTAGCTAAATCTCTATTTCATTTTGCATTGTTAGCTGCAAAATTCTACTCATCTCTTTTATCCATACGCTAGGGCTCCCTGAAACTATTTTGGAGCACCAAACACCAGTTGTTTTTCTACGGAAATTCTTGGTTTGAGCAATAATAAAAAGGAGAGGTATTATGTGAGTGCAACTTCTAGGGTTGATAATGTTAGCAAAATTTCCAATCACCTTCGTAAGTATCAGATTTGAATGCAACTACTTGTATTAGCGGTGATTTACATGCAGTGTCCTACAACAATTGTGGATGTGCAACGGTGAATTTCCCCATGATTTACAGAGTAGTGATGCATGTGACGTGCTTTTGTAAGCCTAACTAAAGAGAACCATACATTGGTTTCTTCACCTCTTCAGAAATTACATGCATTTACATGCATAATTTTTTCTCCTGTGATTTTATATTCATTGTAAATCTTTCATTTTTTAATTAATATGATCAATAGAATTTTCATTATTCATTTCTTTGTTCTTTTTCCAGCAATTTTTTATTTATTTTTCTTTCTTCTTAGCGAGATCTATATGTAGTTATAGCTGCAAATTTCTACATGGTATCAGAGCCTAAGAGCTAGGAAGGAGAAAAGTATTTTTTTTTGCAGGTACTGAAGATCAAATCTATTACAAAGAATGGAATTTCCAACCTCTGCTCTTCTTACTCCATACAAATATTTTGAATGGAAGCCTAAGATTTTTCTTTAGCTTAGAAGTAAAGGTTTGTATCGAATAGTCATGGCAACAGAGGTTGAACCAAATTTTGCAGTTGAGAAATCCAAATATTTCAATGACATAGATGAGGCTTTTGGTCTTTTATGCTTATCCATTTCTCAAGAATTTTTGTTTCATTTCGAAGCATGCATAACTCCAAACCAGGTTTGGACTACATTGGAGATTCTTTTTGGGAAGAAAGATGAGATGCGGGTTCACATCCTTGAAAATGAGCTCAACTCATTAGATCCGAGTAGTTTTGAGAATATTCAAGACTTGTTCACAAAGTTTAAGGCCTTATTACTTCAGCTGAAAGAATGTGGAATTGACAAATCCACACAAGAAAATAAATTAATTCTGTCTATTTTGACAAAATTGGGTCCACAATATGCTATATTTGTCTCTTCTTTTCACACAGTCAGGCTTACAACCAAAGCAAGTTGGAAGATACCCACTCTCAATTCTTTTATTGAGTCCCTAGTACATGAGAAAATAAACTCATAAAGATGGGTACTTAAAAAAGTTTCAAAGCTCATGCTCTTGTTGTGCATACAAGTGAGTAGAAAAATTCACAATTCAATCAACATTTGAAGACAGATAAGAAGAAGTTGGGAGAGCCTTGAAATATTTGTGGTAAGGTGGGACATGCAGTCAATAGATGTTGGATGAGACTAGAGGCTTTAGCAAAGGCTATGCGGCAGTATCAAATTCCAGCCCCTGAGTCTTCTTCATCACAAACAGTCCATGGTCATGCTCTTATTGCATGGGCCTTGCCTTCATTTTCTGTTTAGTGGCACTCATTTCAGTGGACCTTTCATGCCTCATCATGCTAATGCATCCTTGTTTCCATAGTTGATCATTTTTTTTTTACAATTGACACTTATATTATCAACTAGCATTTTATTCTTGCATGGTTGATTAGTGTCGTTGGGGTCACTTGTACAGATTCATGTGTCATCTGCATCCTTGAATAAAAAATGTTTTTCCTTTGTTTTCTATTTGTTCATTGTTTGGGCGCACCTATGCATTTTATTGTCTTCTGTAGTTTTGATTGACAGATGTTTTGCCTTTGTTTTCCATTTGCTCATTGTTCAAGTAGTGTCATTGGGGGCACTCATGCAGATTGATCCTTATCATCATCTTGGTTTTAGAGGAGGTTCTTCATTCAACACTATGGCATTTATGATTCAAAAAATGTACACACTTTTCTTTTCACATAATATTTTATTATGCACTTTATATAGTTGCATCTCTATTAGTGCATATTTTGAGGGGAGTTTTGTTCTCACTAGGTTTTCCCTCTTTCCTCTCTCCTTTCTTTAGTTTATATTCTCCTTAGTTAGTCTAATGGGGGTGTTAACGGAAGTTCCAATTACCTTTGTAAGTATCAAATATGCATGCAAATACTTGTATTAGCGGTGATTTACATGCAATGTTCTACATTAATTTTGGATGTGCAATGGTAAATTTCCATATAATTTGTGGAGCAGTGCGATGCATGTGATGTGATTTTGTAAGCCTAACTAAAGAGAACCATACATTTTTTGTTCACCTCGTTAGAAATAACATGCATTTACATGTGTAATTTCTTCTCCTTTGATTATATATTCATTATAAATCTTGCATTTTGTATTCAATATGATCAATAGAATTTTCATTATTGATTGCTTTGTTTTTTGCTCTGTTCTTTTTCCTGCAAGTTTTATTTTAGTTTTTTATTTGTTCTTAGCGAGATTTGTTTGCAGTTATAACTACAAATTTCTACATATAATGATGATGAAATGTGTTCAAGTTATTCAACTTTCCAATAGAGAATCGGTGCCACCATGTATGATGTAGTTCAACCCAAAATTTTCTTTAAGGGGAATTCTATGAAAAATATCTTTATTTTTCTTGGTATTTTTTGTCTTCAATTTTTGGGGGGCCTTGTGGAGTGGTGGATTCAGAATCTTAGGGAAAAAATCAAAATTTGTCATTTACTGGTGTAAATTTCTTCCACGAGAATGTAGATGGGATCTGTCTCAGTTTTGGTATTTTAGAACCTATAAATATGTCCCAAGTTGCCTTCAAGGCTTGATTTTAGATACCAAGTTTATCTTTTGGGTTATATAGTAGCTTTTACTTCATGTCTGTTTGAAATTGTAATGGATTTGGTGGCCTTGGTGATGTTTTATTCAGGTGGCAATAAGATGGGTGGCTGAAATTTGGATAACTATCATACCTTGGCCTCACGGATTGAAGCAGGAGAATCATCTTCTCCTAGTCAGGTGACCACATATGCTTGTTCTATTGTAAGCTTCTTGCAACATGGTGTTAAGAGACCATTCTCATGTGTGGATATTGCCCAGTTTAGTGTAGTTAATAACAATAATAATAAACAAAAGCACCAGGATTTGTAGTATGGGTGCTTAGATTCTAGAAATTATGAACTAACTGTTATGGAGGCACCCAAGGTTAACAAGTCATAAACTACCATAGGCAGTAGCTACCACTTCATGGCACCTAGATCTTTGGCTTCTGAAGAGGAAGTAGAGAAGGAGAATGAGTTCATAAATGCTAATGTTGGTTTCAATGATTTTCTGGGACTGGGAACTACATGAGATCATATCATATTAGGCTCATTAACTTACTTTTTAATGTAGGGATTGTTTCATGGGACCATTTATTTATTTTAATCCTCTGAAGACTGTAGTTCATTTGATGTTATTGTCATTGCATAAGAATAATTTGAAGTGATGTGTAGAGACACATAACTGAGAAATATTAATAATTATTCCTCCTACAATAAGGCATATGCAAGAAGCACATCATCATTATCTTCATAGTTTCTCCGTTATCTTGTGAAATAAGAATGTATCCATTACAGTTGTATATTATTGTTAATAATAATTGAAAGCTGAAATTATGGAAACACCAAACACAATTTCATCAGGCAATCTTCAAATGCATCTTCATATATTGAATATATCACATGTTTTACTTCTCTAATAACATGTCTGACAGAGCTTTCTTTAATCTCGTAGCTCACAAAAATCAATTTCCTAGTAGAGCTAGTACCTAGATCCATGGTTCTTCCTTCGTAATAGTAGTAATCAACTGAGGTAATTTTTTCCCTTGCAAAGTTTTACCATTATAACATCATTATGCAGGCTAAGTACCATGTCAGGAAGGAACAATCAATTTATATCAACAATTGTGCATATATGTCTTTCCAAATATTGACACATTTTGCATGGCTCTGAAACAAACCAAAAACTTACACAACAAAAACTAGACAACAAAGAAATCCCACAAACTTTAGACCACCATGGCATTTATTATTCTTCTTTTGCACAAAGTGCCAGTCTCTTCCACTCACAAAGTAGCATCACCTCTTCATAGCCATAGGTAATCCTATCATTTGTACATCATCTCACATAAGTTGGTTAAGTACTTTCATTCTTCAATAATGTGAGCACACCCTATCATATTGGTTTATTTATTATGAACCGAATTAAGGTAGGCTGACATGGTACCACAAAGATTTTAGGATCTCTTTGGGTACGATAAAGCACACCATAAATGAGCCATTTCTAAAACGAAGAGAAGTATTTTGTGAAAATATACCAAGTTTTTTTAGGCAGACTCCAACTATGTCTCACAAATTTAGACAGATGTTCTTTTTTTGGCTAGTTTATAGATATCCCCAATATAAAATCTCATGTCAGGTAAAATAATATAGAAAAGAAGATCAATGATTCATATTTTATTTGACATCATTGATGCTTCTTATTTGTATTTTTTTCTCCTTCTCAAGCTCTTCATTATTGGATCATGGAGTTTGATCTGAAATGTTATGAAAAAAAATCTCTACACAATTTAATCAAAAAATAATTGTATTAGTCACTATAGATTGTGTAATTTTGATATTACTAAAAGATTTCAAATTTTAAGTCTATGCTTTTATCATGTTCAAGAGAAAATAATATGGCTTACATTTTTCTCTAATGAGTGGCCATTTAAGTGAACCTTCTTATAATCATGAAAAAATGGGTGTCTTGTTTCAAATTAAACTTGGAATTGTGTGCATATGCTATAAATTTTGAAGCGTTGTTTACCTATTTTAACTCAACATCTTGTGTACTAGATTGAATATAGTTACATGCAAATGTATATCCTTAAAGTATGCTTAAATATTTCTATGTAATTCAATAAGAACATACACCCTTTCTCTTGTTTCATTTTTGTAAGAAACCCATGAAGTTTTGCATGGTTTATATTTTATTTTACTTTTAAAAAGTTAAGATAGATGATTGACATTATAAATGAAAGTGAGAAATTAGAAGGTTTAATTGTTCTATTTGTGTCTTTCCATGTCGTTAGGATTGACTATTTAAAATGTTAGGATAGAGAGATGAGGCTTGCAACTTGATTTGGAATCCATGATTAGGGACCTAAGACAAGAAGAATGTGAGAATTGTGTAGCCAATAATTAAGTCACAAACAAAATATAGCATACAAACATGATAATCCATAGGAAAACTAAAGAATTTTGTATAAAAAAGTTAATGGTTCAAGACTAGAACCAACTAATACACCAAAGTGCAAAATTGGGATCTAAAATTGTGAATCTTTAACATCCATACAAAGTGGCATAAAATAAGAAAGGAAAAATGTTACATATGCAGTCTACTTGTTAAGATACTTATGCTCTAACCTCTATTGTTAAGACTCTTATATTCTCTCTCTATTATTATGAGCATTGTAATAATCGTAGTTTAGTTATTTAGTTTTTTATTAAGGATTTGATCAGGTTTTGAAGGGGCCCTGAAACCCTTTAAAGTCAAATTTTGGTGGGATCTAGAACCCACCACTAGACAGATGCATAGAACATAGAATCACCCAACAAAATTCCTACCAACATCATTAGATTAGCACCCTAAAGGATACTAACAAGAAAATGTTCCCATTGCACTGACTATAGGCCAATACCCCTAAAAACATTACAATGGGTTTTTTTTCTTAAGGCACCCTCAACCTTGGAAAGGGTTTTGACAAGATCCCATAACCCAAAACATGAGTTTTACATGGATCCCATAACCCCTCATACTCCTCTATATGAAAACCCCTCCAGGTGACGAGTAATGAGTTGATGAAGTTGAGAGTGCCCCCACTGTCTAGCATGACTAGGACCCGCTATCCCTGGAGTGTACCATGAACCCAAAACACGCTGCACCTTGGAGTGCCAACCAATGTTGCAATGATGCCCCCTCTCCGTACTAGTGTGGCATTTTTCTCCACGTAATTTATTTCTCCTTTAGTTTCCTATTTTTCCTACGGCTCAGATTCTTCATTTTCCTCCTCACCATCAGACAAAACTTCAATGTAATGGATCTTTCCTTTGCCTAAGCATCAGTGACCAGGTTCCCACAGCTCCTTACATGTGTAACAAAGATTTATCCTACCGATTTCTTGCTTCGTTGCCTCATCCAGTGATGGTTTCTTGGGGTACGATTTTCCATCTTTCTCCTTCGGTGCGAGGGGTGGTTTGGAATGAGAGTAAATCTTGCTAAAAGTAGATGAGGTAGCCATGTCACGTGCCTTCTTAATCGATTGGGTGAGAATGCTAGGGTTGAACCCTTTGACCCAACCTTTTAGAATTTCCATCAACCCATCCATGAACAACACAACCCATCTCCTCTTCGAGATGTCTGTAACCAACATAGAAAGCCTCTGAAATTCTATGATGTAACTATCCATTGGTCTCGACTACTTCAGCTGAGTCAACTCTTTGAAGTTGAGTTCTAGATCCTTCATGTCAAAGCAATCTATAAGTCTCTCTGTGAGATCGACATATGAGGTTACTCGATCATGACCAAGGGTGACCATCCCATGGTGCCACCATTTGTGAGTGATTCCTTCCAGATGAAGTGCTACAAATTTGATTACCTCAACCTCTGGCATTGGGTTGAGCTAGAAGTAGGTGTCTACTTTTTGTACCCATACTCATGCTACTTTTGTCCCGAACCTATCAAAGGATGATAGATTTAGCTTGTCAATCTTCCATTTGATGTCAACATTGAAATAACCACGATCTCTATCATCCGAATATTTCATTCGCAGATCTACATAGCCCTTGAAGGATATATCTCCCTCAAGATCAACATCCCTCCAATCTTCTCTCAACTGCTCTTGCATCTCCTGGAAAGTGGGCTCTCAATCTCTATGAGGTGCTTTCGCTCTTTGGGGAAATGTCAACATCGTTAGTCGAGAATGTGTGTTTGCCCTTCCAACGACTGAATTTTTGCCATGTCCATTATGATCTCCACTTTTTCTACATTCTGCCAATCGTCGCAATGTCTCATCCATGAGATGTTGTCGTTGTTCCCCTCTGACCATGGCTTCGTTGAGCTGAGCTTGGATTCTAGTTAACTCACTTAACAATGTTGTGATTTCAGTGTTAGGTTCTTGTGGATCCCCAATTTTGTCCATAGAATGGTACCTCCTTCTATTGTATATTATGAGCTCGTTTCGCATCCACTACATGACACGCTAGCAAAATCACCGGCTCTTATACCACTGTAATGTTTTGTAATGTTATGAAGGTGAGACTTCCATCGAAAACTACCCGTACGTCCTCCTGCTGCACACTCAATTTGTATGACAACCATCTCTTACCCGCATACGGTAACTATCAAGTTGTATGGTGTGTGGGCCACACCTCTCACCCGTACAAATATCATAATGTCATACGGTGAAGATAATGCCCATAAGGTGATGTTATGTCACCCGTATGAAAACACCCACCGCAAATGGCACCTACATACTGTAATGACCATATGGTCACACTTCCATATGGTGACCAGGTAATCTGTATGCGTCCAACCCAAGTTTGATGTCACCCGTATGCCTTCACCTCTGTACGGTCAACTCTACCCTTCTGTCTATACGTTACACTCCTCCAGCCAATCTACTGTATGGTGTTTGGTATCATTGCAATGTATATTATTTTTGATAAATTAATGGGCATCAATACAAGCAGACAAACACGAGAAGAATGAATCGTTCGTATTTTTAAATAAAAATAAAAGTTAGATTACATCAATTTTGGATCAACATGCAGACTAGGGTGAGGATTTACTCCCACCGAAACTACAAATATAGAATAGGGAGGATCTTGCACCTCTGAAACTACAACAGTGTTGAATTCCAAGTGGGATTCAAAAATACAAAGAAAACATCAAATTTATCATGGGTACAACTATGTCAAACTCGTCCTTATAAATGAGATCCAAGAAGTTTCCCGATAGGTTACAAACGTGCCAACACCAAATAATTTAAAACTAACTAATTAATAAAAAGGGCCCAAAAGATATTATTAAGTTCAGGGCATACAACAATTAATTTTAATTGAACTATTTAATTATAAATTGAGGACATTATAGAATCTCATGTTAGGTAAAATAATATAGTAAAGAATATCAATGACTCGTATTTTATTTGACATCATTGATGCTTCTTATTTGGATTTTTTCTCCTTCTCGAGCTCTCCCTTATCATTCTAATGATGGATCATGGAGTGTGATCCAAAATGCTATGACAAATATCTACACAATTTAATCCAAAAATAATTGTATTATTCACTATAGATTGTGGAAATATGATATCCCTAAAAGGTTTCAAATTCCAAAGCTATGCTTTTATCGTGTTTAAGAGAAAATAATATGGCTTACATTTTGCTCTAATGAGTGGCCATTAAAGTGAACCTTCAGATAATCATGAAAAAATGGGTGTCCTTTTTCGAATTAAACTTGAAATTGTGTGCATAAGCTATCACTTATGAAGCATTGTTTACCTATTTTAACTCAATGTCTTGTGTAATAGATTGAATATAGTTACATGCAAATGTATCTGCTTAAATATTTCTCTGTAATTCACTAAGAGCATACACCCTTCTCTTGTTTCATTGTTGTAAGAATCTCATGATGTTTTGCATGGTTTGAGAGGAAACAATACAACTTACATTCTGCTCTAATGAGTAGTCATTGAAGTGCACATGCTTACAATCATAATCTATTAATGGGTGCCCTATCTTGGAATTAAACTTGTGATTATGTGCATAGGTTATCAATTTTGAAGCATTGTATACCAATTATGACTTAATGCCTTGTGTGTGCTAGATTGAATGCAGTTGTGCAAATGTATTTGCTTAGAGATTCCTCAATAATTAAAAAAGAATAGATACCATATTTTTTTTTAATTTTCATAAGAATTTCTTATGAAGTTTTGCATGGTTTGAGAGCAAGCAATAAAGCTTATAGTCTGTGCTAAGGAATTGTCAGTGTTCTCTATCTACCCCTCCCCTCTTTATATATTTTATCAGAATTGATTTTCATTACACACCAAGTACAATTGCTAGCTATATGCTTCATCTTATATGTACACGGTGTGTATCCAGAAATTACGTATTGGTAGTCTTTTTAATATTTTCATAGGATAAAATAATAGCTTATGATATAACTATGTTTGTGATTATAATAATGAAATATTATTTTAGATATATCAAATATACCTTATAAATATATTAAATATAGACTCTATGATCTTTTCCAAACGCACAAGTTTTCTTCCACTAGGCTACACCATCCAACTCTAACACACAATATACACCATACTCCTTAATGGGAATGCAAAAGGTCTGATTTCCGGTAGGATTGAAATAAAGTAATAAAAGACAGTTGGGGTAAGCACTACCTAACCAAGGTTGGTAAGCGATAATCATCTGCACTTGATTCAGGGCCCCAACGAAAAGACCCCTCTCGACATGTGGCAACCCCACTTACTTATTTTTACTCTTATAAACCCACAAAAACTATGCCGCACGTCCCGAGGGCAAATCGTAATGAATTCCTCCCACGTATTCACGCTTATCATAGTGGCTGCAATCTTGACGCCCGCCATCACAGTAAAACCCCAAGGCGGGGAATTCGTGAAATCCTGGTGCAAAATAACACCATTTCCTGAGGTGTGCGTGGCGTCGCTGAGATCGTACGCAGCTCGTCTGGAGGCCGACAAAAGCGAGAGCGAACTCGTCATCGACGCCGTCAAAGTGAGCTTCTCAAACGCCCAACCCATGACGCCCTGGGCCTTCACTCTCTACCGACGGAGCCCCAACCTCAACAAAACTGAACGCTCCGCACTCAAGGCCTGCGTGGACGATTTTGGTGACACGTCGGATCAGATCAAGCAGTCACTGGCGGAGCTGAAGCGTCTCAGGCCCGAAACATTCAAGTTTCAAATGAACAACGTGCAGACGTGGATGAGCGCCGCGCTTAGGAACGAGGACAGCTGTCTTGATGGGTTCCAGGTTGTTCGTGATGGGAGGGTTAAAAAGCTTGTTCAGGAGCGGGTGCACAGGGTTTCTCAGTTCATCAGCAATGCGCTTGCTCTCGTCAATGCTCGTGCTTCCACTCACCAATTTTCCAAGCTTTTTTGATATTCTATTTGAGTAGGGCTCTCTTTGGCTCTCTTTCTGTATGTGGATGTTGGGCTGTGGGGAAAAGGTAAGTGCGGATGTCACTTATTTGTTTTTAGAGTTATATATGGCTACAGTAATATGGGATATCTTTTATTTTTTGGGGTAGGGCACTTAATTATTCTACAACGGTACATACCGTCTTTTGTAATATTTGAATTTGTGACCTCTCTTTTGAGAGTACGAGTTCTCCCTATACATATCCTACCAAGAGGAATTTATGTTTAGTGCCTAGGGTGTAATCTATTTTGAAGTTGTTGGGTAAATTTAAATAGCATATTTTATGTTTTGATTTGATTTATTGAAATTAATTTTACTAGGTCGATTTTATTGGTGGAAGTGAATGTGATTTCTATAGGAACCAACTAAACAAATCAAAGCTTAGATTGTGTTGCTTGAGTCAAAATAAACTAGTGTAATGCAATTTTAGTACAATAAGGGATGGTTGCAGTCAAATATGGATTGCAAAGGTTGAATATAAGGTTGAATGTATATTCGAGAAGTGTGGAGTGATGTTTTGACGATAGATGCACACACACGACTATGAATCTGGATGGTTTTTTAAATAATTTTTCCTTTTTTATTGCTTGTATTCATGATTCAGTATTTTATATGGTTTTGATCTCTAAGAAAAGAGATATATGAAGCAAAATGAAGATATATTTAGTTGTTGTTCACTAGTCCATTCAAGCAATAAAAGTTGTGACTATAAGTTTTAATAAAACTCAACAAAGTCTTATAGAAGTGGACCTATACTTTGACACTTTACAAGAATTCTTTGAGATTAAATTAATCACTTTTGACATGTCTATAATTTCCATTTTCCTAGTGAAGAATTGCATTTTCTTGGGATATCATATCCCTGCATATTACAAACTCTATTTTTCATTTCCAACATCCTCCTTGCAATCACACATCGACTACCTATTTCCATGGTGAGGAACCTATATTTCCTTTGACAACCTTTTTAAGTGTACTTCGATGATCCCTTCACAACTAATGATCATTCAATTAGGTGGATGCTTTCTTTTTTATTCATCTTCATGCCTTGCAAGCCTACCTAGCCAATGAGATGAATAGAGTCTCTAATGTTATTAGAGGAACCAAACACCTATAACATTAACAACAATAGCTCCCTCTTTGTTTGGTTGTAGAAAATTTTTCTCTAGTGGGAAATGTACCCATAATATCCTAGTAATTGGATAGTGTGATGAATTATGACACAAATCATCTCAATTCATTCACATTTAAATAAACAATCAGATTTGGGTACTATGTGTAACATACAAATCACAAGTATGCACACTACACCTATATTGCTATTTCCGTAATATTTTTTTAATCTCCTATCCTCTGATAATAACCTCTGAATATGGTCTCATCTTCTTAAGCAATACCCTAGTGAAGTCACCCAATCTAGCTCAAATACTATGATAGAAATATAAGAAGCAAAACAATGATATTAACAACTATTATTCACTACTTGAATTCAAAAACTAGAGTTTATAAATGTATACCTTCAATGAAGCTCAACAAATCCCACCAAAAGTGGATTTACACTTGACACCTAACTAGAACTAATTGAGAGAAAACTAACCACTTTTGACACATCTACAATTACTTTAGCTAGTACTAAAATAAATTGCTAATATTATTCAACATATTCTTAATTCAGTTATTCATTATTCTAAGTTAATCCCCCCTTAATGAAGACTTGTATTTTCTTAGACTTCTAGCATATCTTTATATATTATAAGTTTTATTTTTCATCTTAAAAGATCTCAAACATCCTCCCTATAACCAAAAATCCACTAAGCTATCAAATGAGCACAAGCCCTTTTGAGACCTAAAGAACAAGTCTCCTCCAACACCTAAATAGAGTTATATTTTGAAACCTATATTTCCTCTAAAAACAAAAATTAAATGTGCTTTGATAATCCCCACACATTTAATGGTCATTCAAATAGTTGGACCATGATTCTTTCTTCTTCTTCTTCATACCTTGCAAGTCCAAGGAACCAATAAGATGAATAGAGTCTCCAACATTAATTGCATTAGAGGTTCATAAATTATCAACAACATTAACAACAATAGATCCCACTTTTCTCATTTACAAAAACACCTTCTTTATTGGAAAATATACCTCCAAATATCAAAGTAATAGCATTGACAACAAATATGCATTACATTAGCATCATTATTACATAAATCCTCTTCATTCATGTACATGTAAACAAACAATCAATTTTGGTTCATGTGCAAACCTACAAATCACACTTAGACACCATTCTTATGCAACTATCTTTACAATTGACTCTCTCTCCTATCCTATGAGAATAACGTCTCAAGATGCTCTTATCTTCTTGACACTTATCTAATAGAATCACACCCAATTTAACCTTGATACCATGAAGATATAAGAAACAAAACTGAGATATTAACAATTGTTATTCACTACTCCATTCAAGAAATATATGTATTCCTTCTATCTTAAATTCATTAACAACAAACAAACTAATTTTAACACATCTACAACTCTTATTGCCGACACTAGAATTTATTTCTAGTATTAGTCAACATATGCTTAATTTCATTACTCATTACTCTAATACATAAACATTTTTAATGGTTATCCCATTTCCATGTATGTATACCATATTTCTAGTTAGGTATTTAGAGTTGTTGATGCTTTGATGCAGGAGCATCCCGAGGAAGTTAGCAACCCTATGTCAACCAAAAAGATGTTTGAGTTAGGTTTTGGTGCTCGGTAGGTGGGTTGGCAGAGCTCGGTGGAAGTCTAGATGTTTTCGATCATTTTGATGGTCGGTGCTCAGTGGAAGGTGTGCTTTGCTTCACCGAACAGACTGTTGGCATTGATGCTTTACCGAATGGGCTCGGTGGCTTTGTTAGTGCTCGATACCGACTTGGAGTCTCGGTTGATGGAGTTCACCGAATGGCTGATGGAGTTTTCTAATTGGCTTTTACGGATTGGGCAGACATTGGAGATTGCATCTGCGATTGGAGGGGGTTATTTGGATCGTAAAGAGTTCTGAGGCATGATGCATTGGATCTTATGTGGACCTAAATCTGGATTGGTTCATTCTTCTATATAGTCATTAATTATTTGAGGTCGACTCGATCATTTACACGTTTCATCGTGGATTGTAATGGGTCGACTGATATTTAATATTGTTTGTAAAGCCGAATTGTGGCATGGTGTATAAAAGGAGTGTGTAGGTAGCATTTAGAGGGCAGAGGAAGAAAAGTAGAGCAAAGACAATAGTAAGTGGGTAAGAAGGAAAACTAAGGAAGATTGCTTGGTGGCTTGTGAGCACAAGTTTAGATCTTTCCTTGTAGTTTCTTCCACTTAGCTATAGGATTGATTGGTGTAGTTGGATCCTGCGAGATCTTGTTGAGCTTTCTATTGTATTGCCCATAACGGAGAAGGCCTTACAGTCCGACATGTGGCTTGTAATGCTCAGTTATTGAATAAACCTATTATTTGTTGTCCATATCTTGTGTTTGCATTGTGTTTTCGTTGTGTGGGTATTCGCTACTTTGATGGAAAGTATGTTTTCATACTCCATCATTGGCACTACATCATGCTTGACGTATACAATAGCAGTTTTACAGGTGGTTTTTTATTATTAAATTAAATTGGTTTTTGTTTAACAGGGCCCGAACACTTTAGCAGATGATTGTTGAACAAAGATTAAGAACTAATTAAAAGAGGGATTATACTAATTTTATAAGCTACTAGAACTCCAGCAACCTCACCTCTTCTTGACATTAGTGACTAAATTCTAGATGATATCTCCTAAAATTTACAACTCACAGAACAAACAAATACTTATTGATAAAAGATTTTACATAAAATCAATCAAGATGTGAAATTAAGAATTTAAAACTTGTTTGAAAGTACCCAACAATTTTTACTTTATATATAATATATTATAATGTTGACGCATGGAAAAAAGGAAAAAGGTGATGGATTCATGAGTACCTCTAAAATCTGAAATATTCAGAAGATGCAAAACCTTATCCTTTTGGTGTTGGTTATCTAAATGGGAAGCAACATCTATTTTCCTTGTGCAGTTCAACTCAATTTTTAATTAGCATGATGGAAATGCTTAAGATGTGAAGTCTCAGCCATTTTGTCTAACAATAATGTAGATTTCATGGAGAGTTTCTCTTAACAATAACAACAATATAATAATACATAGAGAGTAATAATATATAAAGAGTGTAATTGTCATTCCATGCTAAGAATAAATTTGATCAAGAGTGTTTGAGAGCCTCGAGAAACTTAAAATTCCTTGAAATAAAGAGAAAAAATACCCAAGATTGATACTCTATCTTAATATTATGAATTGTATGTATTTCAATAGTCTAAGGGAAATAATGCATATTTTACAATTAGTTTGAAATTTATAAATTGATTAAAAGAAATTAATATCATTCATATTGTAGACACCCAAAAATGTCATAATTCTTCTATTGATTAAATTATTTATTTAATTCATTCATTAGCCTTTTCATCTATTATTTAAATAAATTTTCCTATTTATTTAAATAATTCATTATCCTTTTCTTTCTAAAATTAAATAAATTTAAGTATTTTATCTAAGCATATTTCCTCTATTTATTAAATAAGTATTTTTTATTTTCTAAATCCATTAATCCTCTTCTTTTCATTTTAATCAATCATGTGCAATCATATGGATCAACTCCTAAAACTTTCTCCACATGCCACTTCTCATTCATCTCTTCATTTGAGCTCCCCCACTTAAAAAGTCAACAACTCCCTTCCACCTCTTAATCCTAGCCACCCATCCCTTTTGCCTCTTAATCTCCTTCACCCAAGCCAAAACCCTACCTAACCCTTCCAAAAATCTACAAAAAGAAGGTCTCACTCCTCATTTGCAACTATTGAACTAAAGCCTTCTTAAGTACTTGCATTTTGGAGCACTTGAGCACTTTTTAGCTTTCATTCTAGTTTAGTTTCTTTGACCATTTGCATTAGATAATCTAGATATTACATGTTAGGCAATAGAATGAAACTAGTTCTTTTCCAATCTGACATTTCTCTCATAGTTTAGTTTTGCATTCCTCCTTCTTAGATCAATCTTGCATCTTTCATTCTATCACAATCTTGCATTCTTCATCTTTTAGATCAATCTTTACATTTTCATTTGGTGAAGCTTGGGGCAAGTTCTTCATACTTGTTCACAATCACTTCACTCATCATAGCTTGCATCTTAAGATTGAATATTCTTTTGTATGCAAGCTTCATAATGGTATTATTGTATTGTGTTGGGAGAGCATGCCCACAAATTCACTAAGAGAAAATCAAACAAGGTAGATTGGGTGCCCTTGCTTTAGCTTGTTGGAGGTTGTAGTGAAAATTGTAATGTGTTGTGAGTTTATTTTTAATATGTTTAGTATAGGTTGAATCTTTGTTTTGCCTAACTTTACATGTTTTAGCTTGCAGCACACTAATAGATTTTTTTACTGCATGCATTTTGGCATGGCCGGTGGGACCCACATTTTGATTTAGCTTCATTTTTTAAATTTTTTGTCATTTTGTAGTCACATTGTTGAATTGGCATCTTTGCATATACAGAGGCATCTCCGCACATTTTCATCTTCGCATTAGTGCCTCTGCAGATTGGTGTCTCTGCATTTGCATCTTTGCAAATTGGCATCTTTGCCTATACATTGGCGTCTCTGACAAGAAAGAGTGTTGCATCTTGCATTTTGGTTTTAGGGCTCCCATCTTCACTTTCTGAGATTTCTTGGGTTGTTTACTTTCTGGTTTCTGGTAGTAGAGGTTTTTTGTGAACTTGCATGCTGATTTGATATCAAATTTCTCAAACCCTAGTTCTTTATTTGTCCTCTAGTCTACATTGGTGTCTTTGCTTGCACATTGGCATCTCTGCCTGTACATTGGCATCTATGACTGGAAGGATTGGTGTCTCTGCACATTTGTGTCTCTGTATTTGTGTCTCTGCAAATTGGCATCTCCACTCTGGAATCTATGTCTCCACTTGCAGGTATAATTTCTTAGATTTGATTATTTTTGTCACTTTTGGTCTCTATTCTAGATTGGTGTCTCTTCTATTATAGTGGTGTCTGCATAGTTTGAGTACTATTTGATACCATTTCAGATTTATTGGGTTACTAATTGAGTATTACTTGCAACCTTTGATCTTTTTTAATTTTCTAACAATGGTTTTGCAAGACATTTGTCCAAGACAAACAGTTTTAAAACTACTAATCCACTTGTTTTGTAGGATGCTTGTAGAAGGCTTAAACATTGAGACTACTCACATTTTGGTTTTGTAGGTTGTCTTGGAAATTCAATCAAACATTGTGTCTTCATTAGCTGATTTTTATAGGCATATAGTTTAATTAATAAGGTTCATTTCTTGTGGTTTGTTGAGTAGTAGGAGAGTATGCTCTTACCTCCTTAGAGGTAATCAGAAATCCAGACCTACTTGATTTATCATTTAGAAAAAGATCTTGGGTAAATGAACATGTGCTTGATGTGTTTGGGAGAAGCTATGGAGTAGGAGAGTATGCTCTTTTCTCTTGAGGAAAATAAAAAATATAGACCTCCATTAGTCATCCACTTTTCTTTTTCATTTTTATTGATCCCTAAGGATACAATGTTTTCCTTAGGACTAATCATCCTTTTTGATCCCTAAGGAGATAATGTGGTGCAGGAGCACCCAAAGACATAAAGACAATAATGACACCAAGGAGGCATGGTGGTATCTCTCAAGGGTCCAAGGGACTCAATTATAATATTCCAAAGCCTATAATGGCTTTTGGTTGTAATCCATTGGGCATAAATGATAAATGTCCTAATGGTCCTAATAGGACCATAGGACCAAATTGTTTGTAAGGGGGGCCAATAGTGCCTAAGAAGAAGAAGAAGAAGAAGAAGAAGATCCTAGATAGGGTAAATAGATCCCAGGATGAAATGAGACACAAGTTTGATAAGTTAAAAGGCAAATAAAACAATTAAACATAGCATAAAATTTAAATATTCAAATACCAACGACTAACTACCAATTTGGAGGGAAAAAACCAAAATGGTTGAAATTAGTATTTTTTAGTCATCCAACTAATTTGGATCAGTTGTGGAAGTTGTATGAACACTATATATGCCTTGGAATGATGCAAAAGTACATAAGGTACGAACTGTACAGACAAATTGAGAAATTCAATAAAAATTCAAGTTTTTCCTTGCAAAATCTTGTTGTTTTGATGTTTGGTCGATTGTTTTGGAGTTGGAACAGAATTGTGGATGATCTAATAACATAATAACATCATTTTGCATCTGTCTTGAATGCTTTCATAGTATGTTTTCTTCATATTTGAAAAGTTGTTGTACGTGACCATTTTGGAGCATTGAAATAACTCTATTTTGATCCTTTTAATGATGTAATGGGTCATTCAATGAATGTTTTGTTGTTTCTCATTGAATGGGACCTATGTAACATATTTATGATGTTACTAACCATTTGGATGTAGGCAATTTTTATTTAGTGGGTGTACACCACGAGGAAGAGTGGGAAAAGGGAAGGAAATTGATGTCATAAGTGTAGAAGAAACATATCTCGCTTAAGGAGGGTACAATTTTATGTGAAATATCAGAATCATATCAAAAATCAAAGGTGAATCCATCATTGGTTGTCTGAGAAAGTTCTTGGAAGGGAGACATTGAGAAAGCCCTAGTTTTAAAGGCCTAGAGGGAGCAATTTGGGGATTTTGGGTATAGAAAGCCTATAGAGTTAAATTAACTTCTAATTTCTCTAATTTGGACAATTTTAACATTGTGCAAAGTGGAAAAGTTGGGTGTTAATTCTGTAATACGGTTCTTTTGTAAAATTTTCCTATTAGGTCTAGGAAGGAAAGTGGAGTAGCAGTTTTTTGGGGGTTGTGTTCCAAAGTACCCCTACCTAATTCTGAAATATGTTTTGTAAGCCCATAAAGGGTATCTGAAACTATAAAGAGGTTGTTTAGTTGTTTGGGAACTTTTCACAAAAAGTCCAAAAAACAATGAGAATAGGGTCACTAGACCTTCTAGTCCAATTTGGGTGTTAGAGTGGATTGGGGTGTTTGAACCACACTAGAGGGTTGTAACCTATTGGAAGAAGTTGGAATAGGTGTTTAAAGATTTTATAAGGTGTTAGAGGTAGTGTATATGTCTATTGTTTCATTCTTCCCATTTGGAGCCATTGGATGCACTTAGGGAGCCTTGGTTCATTGTTCAACTTTTGCAATTGAAGGTCATTAGAATATCTTAGTTTTGTAAATCAAATTACCTCTACATCAAGTGGTATCAGAGCATAGAAGATACCTTTGGGAGAGGATAGGTTATATGTCAGAGGGAGAAGAGTTTGGAGAACTTGAGGAAGAGGCTCTAGAAATGCCTCCAAAGATGACAAGCGCTGAGCTTTCCAAGAAGAAGAAGAAGAAGGAGGAGGAGGAGGAGGAGGAGGATGCAAGGATGGAGAAATTTGCTAAAGCCATTAAAGGTAATGACTACAAGGGTAAGCATGACATCCCTATGTATGGCAGGAAGATGAATGATGAAGATTTAATTGATTGGTTCAGTGTTGTAGAGAATTTTTTTTATTGTGAAGATGTGGAGGATGGACAAAAGGTGAAGATTGAAAAGTCCAGATTGAAGGGGCATGCTTTACTTTGGTGGAATTGCTTACAATAATAAAAATGAAAGAAGAGGTTGCCTAAGATCACATCATGGTAGAGGATTATGGACAAGATGAGGGATAAATTCTTGAAAGGTATGAGACTATAAGGTTCAATTGTACAAAAATATGCAGAACCTAAGACAAAAGGACATGGATGTCCATAGGTATACTAAATAATTCCACAAGTTGGATATTAGAGTTTCTCATGATGAAGAAGAGGATGAGAAAGTATCAAGGTACATGGGTGGACTAAGATTCAACATAGAGGATGAGATTAGTTTGAATACACCCAATAGTGTGGAAGAGCGTTCCAAGTTGGCTACCAGGGTTGAGGACAATTTTAGAATAAAACAAGAAAGATAAGGAGGTGGAAGAGGATAAGAAAATAGAGGAAGAGGTGGACGATCTAATGAAGGATGTGAACAAAGAAGAAATGACAAGGGAAAGGAGCCTATGTTTGACCAGAAGAATGAGCAAATAGGAGGAGGAATATTTGGCACTAGTAGGGGAAGTAACACCTTCAATGGTAAGTGTTATAATTATGGAGAGGTAGGGCGTCCTTTCCACAAGTGTCCAGAGAAAGAAACAAGGAAGTCTGATAGGAGAGTTGGATTGACACAAGGAAAAGGTAGAAATGGAGAGGATGAGCAACAAGAGGAAGAAAGAGGGATGGATTGTGCATACCCTAAAGTTGGAGAATGTCTCATGGTAAGAAAAAGAGAATCCATGCAACAACAAAGAAGACCAGAGGTATCAATTTTTAAAACAAATTATTTGAATAATGGTAAAGTTTGCAAAATGATAATTTATTCTAGTTCATTTGAAAACTTAGTTTCATATGAAATGGTAGATAAGTTGAATTTGAGGAAGTTTGTAGACCCTAGGCCTTATACAGCCTCTTGGGTAAATGATGAGCAAAGCATAATAGTAAGGGAACAAGCATATGTTGATTTTTCAATTGGTAAGTATAATGATAGGGTGTTGTGTGATATTGCTCCAATGACTTGTTGTCATGTTCATTTAGGGAGACCTTGGCAGTCTTCAAGAAGAACTATTCATTATGGTTTTGAGAATACTTATGTGGTTCGTAAGGATGGTGAGAAGTGTGTCTTGAAAAATTTGCAAAGTAGTGGTTCATTTGAATCAAGAATAGTTTGTTTTGGAGAGAAATAATATGTTGATTTGTTGGGGTACCGGGATAGTGGGTTGATGAAGGAAGTTCATAAGATGGAGATATCCTTATTTGTGCAGAAGAAGGAGTGCTTAAGAAACAAAATGCAAGAAGAAAAATTGCAGATTTTAGGAGTACAAGTGGGGGCCATCTTGTGTCCTCTAGTGGAACCATTTAAGAATGGTGAAGATTTGTCCATGAAGGGAAGAAACATCATTCATTTGGACCTTGGGATGCAGATGAAAGGACAACATAATCAGGATTCTTATGATTGTTCCAAACAGAAAACATTTAGGATGGATGATGCATTTTATTTCCATGTTTCTAATCATGTGGTTGCAGGACCCAAAAGAGGAGATGAAAATTTGTCTCAAGAAAGATTAATTTGTAGAATTCCATCAAGGAAGATTGGGGGCGTGAAGAAAATACCTTTGAACTTTTGGGACAAAAGTTCTTTTTTCACCTAGGGAGTATGGTGCAGGAGAACCCAAAGACATGAAGACAATAATGACACCAAGGAGGAATGGTGGGATATCTCAGGGGTCCAAGAGACTCAATTATAATCTTCTAAAGCCTATAATGACTTTTGGTTGTAATCCTTCAGGTATACATGATAAATGTCTTAATGGTCCTAATAGGACCATAGGACCAAATTGCTTGTAAGGGGGCCAATAGTGCCTAATTAGGATCTAAATGGGTAATAGGGTCCTAGATAGGATAAATAGATCCTAGGATGAAATGAGACACAAGTTTGATAAGTTAAAAGGCAAATAAAACAATTAAACATAACATAAAATTCAAATATTCAAATACCAACGACTAACTACCAATTTGGAGGGAAAAAACCAAAATGGTTGAAATTAGTATTTGTTAGTCATCCAACTGATTTGGATCAGTTTTGGAAGTTTTAAGAAGGATATATATGCCTTGGAATGATGGAAAAGTATAGAAGGTACATATTGTACGGGCAGATTGAGAAATTCAATAAAAATTCAAGTTTTTCCTTGCAAAATCTTGTTGTTTTGATGTTTGGTTGATTGTTTTGGACTTGGAAAGAATTGTGCATGATCTAATAACATAAAAAAATGTCATTTTTCATCGTTCTTTAATGATTTCATAGTCTATTTGATTCATATTTGTAAAGTTGTTGTAGGTGATCATTTTGGAGCATTGAAATAACTCTATTTTGATCTTTTTAATGATGTAATGAGCCATTCAATGAATTTATTTGTTCTTTCTCATTGAATGGGACCTATGTAACATATGTATGATGTTACTAACCATTTTTATGAAAGAGAAGTTGATTTAGTGGGTGTACACCATGAGGAAGAGTGGGAAAAGGGCATGAAATTGATGTCATAAGTGTAGCAGCAACATATATGGCTTAAGAAGGGTATAATTTTATGTGAAACAACATAATTATATGAAAAATAAAAGGTGAATCCATTATTGGTTGTCTAAGAAAGTGCTTGGAAGTTCAACATTGAGAAAGCCCTAGATTAAAAGGCCTAGAGGGAGCAATTTGGGGCTTTAGGGTATAGAAATCCTATAGAGTTAAATTGACTTTGAAATTCTCTAATTGGGACCATTTTAACACTCTGTGAAAAATGGAAAAGTTTGGTGTTAAGTATGTAATAGGGTTCCTTTGTAAAAGTGACTTATTAGGTCTAGGAAGGAAAGTGGAGCAACAGTTCTTTGGGGGTTGTGTTCCAAAGTATGCCTACCTGATTCTAAGGTATGTTTTGTAACCCCATAAAGGGTATCTAAAATAGTAAAGAGGTTTTTCATTTGTTTAGGAAGTTTTCACAAAAGTCCAAAAAACAATGAGAATGGGGCTAATAGACCTTCTAGTCCAATTTGGGTGTTAGAGTGGATTGGGATGTTTAAACCACGCCATAGGTTTGTAACCTATTGGAAGAAGTTGGAAAAGGTGTTTAAAGATGTTCTAATGTGTTAGAGGCATTGGATAGGTCTCTTGTTTCATTCTTCCCATTTGGAGTCATTGAATGCACTTAGGGAGCCTTGGTTCATTGTTCAACTTTTTCAATTCAAGGTCATTAGAAGATCTTAGTTTTGTAAATCCACTTGCCTCTACAGCACAATGATTTCCTTAGGAATGATCACTTTTTGGATCCATAAGAACATAATGATTTTCTTAGGATTGATCCCATTTTGTTGATCCCTAAGGAGACAATGATTTTCTTAGAACTAATCATCCTTTTGGACCCTTATAGAGACAATTATTTTTGTAGTATTAGTCCCTATAAGCTACCCCTAAGTGCAAAAAAAATTAGCCTCCCCTAAGCGTAAATTTTTTCAAGCCGCCCCTGAGTGTAGATTTTTTTAAGCCACCCCTGAGTGCAAAGTTTTTCAAGCAGCCCCTGAGCGCAAATCTTTTCAAGCTGCCCTTGAGTGAAAATTTTCTCAAGCCACCCTATGCGCAAATTTTTCAAGGTTGAATTGACTAGCATAAAGCCTCTTGCCAGACCATCAATTCTCCTTTCCTCTTTCTTTGGGATAAGTGGAACTAGCATAACATAGCTTGCTAGACTTTCCATCTCCTTCTCTTCTTCTTCCATGAATCATCTAGTATAACACAAATTGCTAGACTATTGGATTCATGGTCCCTCTCTCTTAACTCCATCCTCTCATAGCTATGCTAGTGGGTTAGATCATGGAGTCTTGTCTTATCTTTGATGTGTGCTTTTCCTCTTTTTGGGTGACCACTTTGTTGACATTATGATGAATTTTGGTAGGGAAATGATGAGTTTAAGTTTTTCATTAATGGCAACTTATTAAATCTATTAGTTTTGGTGTATAGGTTACCCTAACCCATTGACATGTTGAATGGGTGAAGCAGATATGCTAAGTGTTCTGATCGGTGAGCAGGAAGACAATAACAGTTTTGAGTTTTGAGTAGCGCTTGAGATGGTGATAATATTGGGAGATATGATCATTACTTGAGTCTTATTATGATCAAAGGAGTACATATTTACGAATGGGAAAATTAACTCAACAGGGTGTGAAAGATAGTTTTTTTGGTAATTGTTTTATGTGAACCAGTTGAGTTATTGATTGATACTCATTGATCATATGGTTAAGGCGGTTAAGTTAACAATGATGTTTTGTATTCAATGTTGGTATTACATTTTTGGGCCGATATGTGAAGATTTATTAACACAAAGTTTCATGAGTTAAGTCAAATTGAGGGACGCCTTGTGGATTATTTTTATGTTTAACCAACTTAAGAAAAAATATATAAAGGGATGCTAAATCAGAGATTTAGGGTTGTTGATTGTTTTTTTGGTGGTTGCGACCAGATACAGACATTGTGTATTGTGTTAAGAGATCAAAGAATGAATTGGATCTTTCAGGAAAGCAGTGTCATTCCAGATCAAAAAAATTGAGTTCATTGCTCTTGAGGCTAACTATAATAGGTTAGCAAGGTTAAATCCCTTAACAGGGTGGATCCTAACAAATCTTATTATATAAATACTCTAACAACATGACTTCTAAGGAGTTCAAGATCCTCTAGCAAGGTAGATCTTAACAGATCTCGTTGTACTTCTAACAAGGTATTGGTCACTCCTAACAGGGTGAGCCCCTAACTGGGTATTGCAAGCTCTTAACTGTGAAAATCTTTTAACTATAGTGAAGATATTTTTGGGTGTCATCATCACCGTGGTTTTTCCCTCTTACAAGGGTTTCCACAATAAAATTAGTGGTTTTATGGTTTATGCTTTGTGGTTGATTGAATTACTTTACTTCTATTGCATAGTTACAATTACTTGTTTGATTTTTTGGAAGCTACTTAAAAGCATAATTAGATATTTGGTTGAATTAGTATATGTTTTTTTTCACCGATTCACCCCCCCTCTCTCAGTGCTTCTATATATCAACAATTGGTATCAGAGCTTTATGCCCTTGAAGAATTCTAACAGCTTGGGAGAGATCCTTCAGGGAGATATGGAGTTTTATAGAAGACAACTTGTTGAGGCTAAGGAGATGATAGAGAAACTTAAAGACCATTTTAAGATCTCTAGGGTAAGATAAATTAGATCCTTGAATAGTTGACTAAAAATTGAGATCTTATTGAAAACATTTCTAAACAAAGTGGATTCGATGAATCTGTAGTTGAAGTTGTAACTTTGGAGAATGAACAGCTTGCCAAGGATAACAAGGTCATGCACAAGATGCTTGAAAAGCTTAAGAAAGAAAAGAAAAACATGCAAAAGGAGTTGGAAAACTTATCATTAAGAATGGATGAAGAGCTAGAAGCAAGGAGAGCTACAAACGAAGCTAATAAAGTTATTGAGGATGCCCTAAACGCCAAAGATGAAACCATAGCAGCTAAGGTGGATAAACTTTTCATATCTGAGCAAGAAATTGCTACATTGAGGGAACATCTACATGATACTAATAAAGGAAATGTTAATGTCATAGGAGAGAGTGAACATCAAAGAGATGAGAATGCAAAGCTGAAAGAAAATTTGAAGAGTGGTAATAACCTGTTGAATAAGTTCAACAAGAGTTCTATTAAACTTGATGAACAACTCTCAAAACAAATGAGACATGGTGAAAGAAGGAATATTTTTTTCCAAATTTGAAGTCAGTGAGTCATCTGGTACTAAGGAAACTTATGAAGAAGAGAAGATTGCACCCAAGGTGAAAAACAACAAACCTAGTAAAAGGAATTATAGACCGGTATGTGTCTGTTAGATTTTTAGGATAGCTGCAAATGTAATAGCACTCTATGTTTTATGTGTTTTCCAAATGCCACAATCTCTCTCTCATTTATATTGGGAATGAGGCTAGGAAAGATATGTCCCTTCATGGGACATGCCTATTCATTATTATTTATAATAAAGGACATGTCTCTTCCCATTAATTATAATTTAATCAATCTTATAATGTTTCATCAATTAATTATTAATTAAGAATAATATAAAAATTTAATATTGAATATTAAATTTCATATGATTAATAATAATATAACATATATATTATATTATTATTAATCAACATATATTATATGTATTCTAATGATCATACGACTAAAGCTACAAACATTAACACTCCCTCTTAGCTAGGGAGGATAAATCAATCCAATGTCAACACTTATATGACACTTGACAACATCAATCATATTGTAAGCAATAAAAGCATCATCCTCATGATGTAATCAATAGAAACATAGTCTCAAGATGTGGATTGCCTCCATCGACAATTTTATACACAAGCTCTCAAGTGGATTGCCTCCATCGGCGATTCTATCCACAAGCTCTTAGGTGGATTTCCTCCATCGGCGATTCTATCCACAATCTCCTCAAGATTTAATGTGGATTGCCTCAATCGGTGATTCTATCCACAAGTTCTATCTATTATGATTTGTTTCAGCCATCATAAGATGTCTATCAAAATAGAAGATTTCCATCATTTGATATCACATTTGATATCTTGAGTATTGGCCTATCAGAGTGTCAACACGTGACATTCACCAAATACTCTGAGTATTGGCCTATCAGAATATCAACATATGATATTCACCAAGTACTCAATAAGGTATTGGCCTACAGAACATCAACACATGATATTCACCAAATACCTATCATATATCTATACAAACAACTCATATACCATCAATGACATCTAACACTTAGTTGTTGATTTACAAGATATGTCTATTCAAACAACTTATAGACTGTCAATTTAATGAAATCTAACACTTAGTTGTTGCTTTACAAGATGTATCTATACAAACAACTCATAGATCGTCAATTTAATGACATCTAACACTTAGTTGTTCTTTACAAGATATTTATGCAAACAACCCATAGACCGTCAATTTAATGACATCTAACACTTAGTTATTGCTTTAATTCATCATGATCTGTTTCAACATTATAAATAATGTATATCATGATTTAAGTTATTGTAAGGTTGTCACCTTCAAACAACTTCTACAAATATAAGTGATAATCATTTGGAAGTCATCACCTCCTTATGATGTACAGAGGAGGAAGACCCATTAAAAATCATATAGTCACACATATGGACTTTTGAACTCCCTCTGAATATCAACCATCTGATCTTCTCATCAATGATTCTTCTGATGGAGCATCAGACTCCATTTGAATATGACGTCAATTGTCCTTTTCCTACAAGAGGATCCTCAAAAAAGATCAGGGAAAGTAGCTTTTATAGTACATATAGAAATACAAATAAGAGAGATACAACAATAAGTAGATAAATTTAATATTCAAGGATGATAAATACTTATCTACATATCAACATCCTTGACACAAGTTGCTTCAATGAAGGTCCATATACATCAAATCATAAAACACCTTCTCAGATTATTTGAGAGACATCTCCCCTTTGAATTATCTCCCCACTAAGAATGGTTCAATTGGAAATGCAAAATTGGTTATTATTCTCCCACACAATGTACAATTCTCACTCTTATATCATTGAACAATTCTCTTGTCTTCTTATGAAATGATTTTCTTTCTCCAAGAGAGATGACACTCTATAATTGATGCTTTCTTTCTAGAAAGAGACACCCTTCCTTGAATGCATGCTTTTTTATTAATGCTTGACCACAATCATAACAAATTAATATATCTCTTTAATGAAATTCGCTTTCAAGAATTTCACATAGACCCGTACACATTCCGTTATAACTTTTGAATCCCACACTTTCTGTCCAATTGCTCCGATGAGATTCTTCCACATTTGATTATCCCCAACCTATCCATAATTCGGCAACATCCAATGGTGTATTTGTGAGATATGGTCCTCGTATTGCGACTATATTTTCTAAGATAGTCACACATTCACCATCAACAAACTAATCTCTTACATTTGCAGTCTGGCTCTAATACCATGTTGAATTTTTAAGATAGCTGCAAATATAATAGCACTCTATGTTTCATGTGTTTTCCAAATGCAACAATCTCTCTCTCATTTATATTGGGAATGAGGCTAGGAGAGACATGTCCCTTCATGGGACATGTCTATTCATTATTATTTATAAGAAAGGACATGCCTCTTCCCATTA
>MU226531.1:1383046-1395271 GCA_018584345.1 Thuja plicata
CTGCTTTATCTCTGGCTTCTCCTTGATTTCGTAACCCTGGTGGTTACCTGTCGAGCTTAGCCTTCCAGCTGTTCTCTGTTCTCCATTCTCGTCTGCAATCTGTCATCACCTTCTCTGCATGGTCGACCCTCTAGTCACCTCTTTTCCTTCATGTCATTCCTTTTCTATTTGGCGGTTATGACTTTTCAACGTCCTCTCCTATCGACACGTCAGCATGTTTGATCCTTTGACTGTTTTGCTCTTCATCGCATAGTCGCGAATGAAAATCACCTTTCATGTCTTGTTCTGCGACTGAGTGATTACCTGCTTGTCGCGCTCTCGCAATGCATTTACTTGACTTGGTTTTTACCTCGCGACTGAGCGATGATTCTTTATCGCGCACCCGCAATGCATTGTCCCGAGCTATGTTTTATGGTGCGACTGAGCGATGAGCTCAAGTCGCATACCCGCAATGCATTTTCATTAACTTCTCCTTGCTCTGCGAGTGTGCGATGCCTGTTAGTCGCGCACTCACTGCACGTTCATCCGAGCTGCCACTTCCTTCTGCGACCGAGCGATGATCACCCATCGCGTACCCGCACTGCTTCAAGACGCGTTGATGATGTCTTTGCGATTGAGCAATAACCGTGGTCGCACATTCACGCTGCTTCAACTCGAGCTGCCTCTTGCTTTGCGACCGAGCGATGAGCTCGTGTTGCGTACTCGCTAGGTGTTTCCCCGAGCTGACCTTTGCCTTGCGACTGAGCGATACACTGCTCGTCGCGCACTTGTCATGCTTTTCACTTAACCGTCAAGTCATCTGTGACCTTGCGATGCACAAGGTGTCGCTCACTCGCACACCAGGACTGAACTATTTGTCTTCGCGATTGAGCGATTGATTTCACCATCGCGTTGTCACACTGTGTTTTCTCTGACTGCGAATTGACTTGCGACTGGGCGATGAGCTGCTCGTCGCATTGTCGCGCACTGTCTTTCCTGCTAGCCGTCTGCGACTGAGCGACTAGTTCCTCGTCGCGCACTCGCTCACTAATAAGTGAACTATTTTCCTAGCTCGCGAGTGTGCGATGCATTACCTTTCTGCTCACTGCTGGCTCCGCGACTGAGTGACTAAGCAAAACATGACTTGCTCGTTGGAAGACTTGTATCAAAACTTGTTCAAAATTGCTGGGGCTAGGGTTTTGAGCTAAACCCTAGGGTGCTCTGCACCACCTCTCAAGCCATTCAGGTATCTTGCAACTCTTTCCACTTCATCTTCAACATGTCCAGATCTGATGTCCAATCTATAGAATTCTTCAGTATAGTCTTTGACTAATTTTTCCTTCTGCTTCAAACTTTGCATTTGCTGGATTAGGTTAATCTGATAATCACAAGGTAGAAATTTGCCTTTCAATTTGTTAACCATCTTATCCCATACCTTGATTTTGTCTTTACCTTTCTTCTTTCTGTCCAATTGCAGGTGTTCCCACCATAAGGATGCATGACCTTTCAGTTTTGTGCTTGCAATCTTCACCTTCTTATCTTCTGCAACATTCTCATATTCAAAATATTTTTCCATCTCAGTGATCCAGTTGGTCAATTCATTAGAATCTAACTTTCCACTGTACTCAGGAGGATTGAACTAAGGTGTAGATTTCAAACTTGTCAAGGCTCTCATGAATCTCTCTTCTTCCTGGTCCATCACAGGTGCAGGTGTAGCTTCACCTTGAACCTCTTCAAATTCATCATCACTAACATCTTCAAGATGTCTTCCTTTGCATTGGGTTGTCTCAACAGCTTCCAATCTTGCAACCATCTGTCTAAGCATATCAGCCAGACCTTTATCAACATTTCCTCTCCCACGAACCATCTTGAAACTCTCTACAATTGTAGGTCAGATCACAACCTGCCACCCTACAATAAATATCTTTAGAGTTTACAAGAAGGAACCACGAATCTCAACTCGCTCTGATACCACCTAATGCAAGGAGGGAAGGAGACGGGGCCTAGGGCACACCCAAAACCATCCAACTTGCAAATACAATGCGGAATTAACACAACACACCGTAGGAGAAGAGAAATGCATAGATATTTATTATTAAATCATCAAACTTAATACATGCCATACTATAAGGCCTTCCTAGTTACGGCCATATACGAAGAAATGTATTACAATTCAATCTTCTTACAACAGAGATCTTAGATCTTCAATATCTTAACATTTTCCTTCTTTCTCTAAGACTTGCTACCAAACTAAGAACATATAAAAGAATATATACAAGAGACCAACAAAGAGGTCGGCGCTCAAAACCAAAGGAGAGAACCAGATTTAGGTCCACAAGAATCCCAAAGATAGATCCCAAATAAATCCAGCCATGAAAATTAAATGAAGAAGTCGGACATAGCTCTAACTCCCAAAATAAACCAACTCGATAAGGGCATGACTGAGCAACAGAGCACTCGTCCAAAGAAGAGTCAAGTAACAACAACAAGCATGATCGAGAAACTCGGCAAGCATGCCGAGCAATAGAGAACAAACTAAGGAAATGAAAGTAGACATATTTTTGGTTGAGCAAGATTTCTAAGGACCCAAGATGCTCCTCCATCATGTTAGCCAACTGCAAAAAACATATTTTAACATGTTGGGGAGAGGACCATGCCATCCCAATTTCTCCTTGAGCATATCCCAGCATTGTGAAGTGATCTTGCATGTTAAAAGTAAATGATTAACATCTTCCTCATCTTTTTCACATAAGAGACACCTGGTTGGTCCCTGTATACCAAATTTATTTTTCCTAATCCCTGTTAAAATTATTTCCTTGACTGCAAGCCATGCAGAATCTCCTGCTTTAGGGAGGCACTCCTTACTCCAAAATAGTTTAGAAGGTTGATCCCCAATATTTCTAGGTCTATCTAAAAGTTGGTAACCCAGTTTGACTGATTAATTACCACTTTTAGCTGCACACCATTTTATCATATCATCTTCTTGATTTATAAGCACACTTCGATGTTCAAAAACATCTTTCATAGCTGCTACTTTTTATGCATTAATCTCTAAATTATCTATATTTTTTCACCCCCATACTTGACCCAAAGGTCCCTGCTGTAACTCCACATAATGGCATAACTGCTCATCCCATCTATTAGAGAAAAAGGTTCTCAGATCTTGATATGTTGGGTTTGAAGAAAGCATCTGATAACGGTTCCATGAGTCATCCCAAAACTTCACCTTATGTCCATTCCCAACTTTCCATGAGAGGTGTTTTATAATTATTGGTCTACAACTCATGATGAAATTCCAAACAGCATAACCTTTTGGTGGATTTGGCATTGTGAGAATTATGTCATTGTCCATGGAATCCATATATTTAGCCTTAATAATCTTTAACCACAGTAATTCTGGATTTTGATAAATAGTCCCTAATAATTTTGCTCCTAAGGCCTCATTCATTAAGCTCCAATCCCTCAGCCCAACAGCTCCATTTTCTTTGGATTTATATATCTTTTTCCATGCAACTAAAGGTCTTTTATCTTCCACACTTTTACCATTCCATAGAAATTTTATCATCCTTTGTGCAATTATTTTGTGATGTTTTGGGGATCTTGAGACACATCATTGAAAAGTCTGGAATGGCACAAATAATTGATTTTAGAAGAAGGATCCTTCCAGCAAAGGTGAGCCATTTTCTCTTCCATCCTTCCAATCTTTTGGAACATTTTCCTACAAGTTACTTCCATAAGCTGGCCTTAGAAGCACCACTAAATAATGGGATACCAAGGTATTTGCTCAGTAATTTGCCTACCATAATGTCTAGAATTTTGCTTATGTCCCTTTGTTTTCGGAATTCCACATTAAAGAAATAGATCTCTGATTTATGCCAATTTACACACTGTCCTGAAGCCTTGTTGTAAATGTCTAAAGTTTCTTTGCTAATTCTAGCTTCCCTAGAGGAGGCCTCTCCCATTAAATTTGTGGCATCCACAAACTATAAATGAGTGATTGGCTCAAGGCCTTCTGTCATTTTAATACCTTTCCACACACCTTCCTGTCTTTTGAATATGATTAACCTTCCTAATACCTCTTCCATAATAATAAATAAAAATGGAGATAACGGGTCTCCTTGTCGGATGCCTTTATTGGAGATAAAAAGGCACTGTGGGCTTCCATTAACTAAAACTGAGATTCTAGGAGTGTTTATACAGCTTTCAACCCATTGTATCCATTCTTTTTAGAAGCCAAAACATTGGAGGACTTTAATGAGAAATTATTTGTTGACTGCATCATGAGCCTTCCTAATGTTGAGTTTGATCATCATCTTCTCAGTTTTGTCATGTTTAAGAGTATATATAACTTCATGGGCTATAATAATACCTTCATATATTGATCTATTAGGTGTAAATCTACTTTTTTCCTCAGATATAATCAACTGTAAAACCCCTTTCAATCTATTCACCATCACCTTTGATTTAATTTTATAAATAGTGTTGCATAACGAAATTAGTCTAAAATCCCCGTAATAGATTCTTTCCTCCTTTTTGGGAATAAGGGTAATGAAGGTATTGTTAAAATCTTGGAAGATAAAACCTCCTTCCCTTGATTCCTCAATCACCTCCCACACTTCAACACCTACCATGTCCCAAAACTTTTGGAAGAAAATTGCTAAAAAACCATCAGGTCCAGGAGCCTGTGTGCCTAAATAAAAAAAAAGCCATCTTGACTTCTTCAAAGGAACATGGTTGTTTGAGCATATTATTCTGATCAACCGTGATACATTCTGGGATAATAGTTAGGAAGTCTAGGTCTGTGTTCTGGTCAGCTGAATCCTCCTAGAAACAATTCCTAAAGTATCTTATTGCCTCTTGATTTATCTCCTCTGGATCATGCACCAAGTAACCATGACTGTTTTGTATAGAAAAAAATTTGGTTTTTGACCTTCTAACTTTGACTAAATTATGAAAAAAGGATGTTTTCTTATCCCCTTCATTGATCCATAGTTCTCTATATTTCTACCTCCAATAAGTTTCTTCCCTGGATAAAACTTCACTGTATAGTTTACTCAATCTGTTTTCTTCCATAAAATCAGTTTCACTCATACCATTTTCAATTACTTGGGAGTGTAGGGCTTCTAAGTCCTTTTCTATGTTTTATTTTTCAGCAAAAAATTTCTTAAACACATCTCTATTCCATATTTTATTTTCTTCTTTCATGAATTGTAACTTTTTAAAAATAATAAAAACCTTATTACCTCTTTTAAGCGGTGCCTGATTCCACCAGACTTTAACTTAGGCATCAAAGGCTCCATGTCGCAGCCACATGGCTTCAAACTTGAAAGGTGCTCTGTCTAGAGCTCTTTCCTCCTAAAGACTCAAACTAATTGGATAGTAGTCTGATCCTGTTAGTGGTAAAATCTCAAAATTACATGTCCAACTGGTGGTTGCCCAATTTCCAGCCAGTAGAAATCTATCCAGCTTTTCTACAATGTTCAGGAAACCACTGCATCTGTTTGTCCATGTGAATTGTTCATTTCTTAAATCTAGCTCTATCAGACCATTATTTGTCACAAAATCTGAAAAATCCATCTGGCTTTGTCTAGCCCAGCCAAGCCCCCTTTTCTTCTTAGTTGGATTAAGAATTGCATTGGAATTTCCTCCCATTAAAAATATCTCATTCAGATTTTGAATAAGAATATCAGAAAGCTCCTGCCAAAGAGAACATTTTAGAGCTGGATTGGTCGGGCCATAAATGTTCATTGCTTGAAACCCCTTGAGAAGTTGTTTTGATTTTACTTACACAAATCCAAGATCTATTCCTCTCAATGGCTATCAAATCTACAGTCACATCTTCCCATAAGATACTTAAACCCTCTGAGGCCCCAATTGCCTCCGAGAATCATTATCTCCATCGACTGAATTTATTAGCAAAACCTTGAATCTCCTCACCACTAAGCTTTGTCTCTTGTAAAAAAATTAGATCTGGTTTCACCTGATCAAAGCATCTTTTTATTAGGTGAATATTTTCAAGGGAATTTCAACCCCTGACATTCCATGATAATATTTTCATGTCTCTTGGGGAGGGGCGTAGCCCGTCCCTGATCTCAGCAATTTGCATTAATTTGTTGCACTACCAGCTGATGCAAGTGTCTAAGGTATGTTGATCCAATCACTGAATCCTTTATATCTCTATGAAGACTAGTAACCCTTGAATTTCACACCTTTACAAATTGATGCAAAACACAACCACAATACCCCCTATGAACCTATGGATGGCAGATAATGAGATGGGTTCATCTTGAATGATTTCACTAGGATTCAAACCACTAGCTTAGTGCAAAAGATGGCTACGAGGATTACAAGTCCACACAGAGGTTAATGGGGGACTTAAACATCATGGAGGGATCAAAATAGACTAGATCCAGGCACACAATCAAATCGATTAAGACCTTTAGATGCATTTGACAAACTGTCCAGTCTAATGCTTGTAGCCCTATCCAGGTAGTGTAGTCAAATTAACTTTGGAAAGTTCCAAATGACTTAGGGATTGAATAAATATTCAAATACCCTTTATAAAAATACATATAAACTAGGAGCACCAAGGATTTATGACTCATTACATAGGCTAGGTTCAAGATTTTCATACTGGGCTCGAGGGCTAATTAGGCCTCCATTAAAGAAGGATGTGCTAGAAAATGGAAGTGTTTCCTTCTGAAACCAATTGGTACACTTAGGTATCCACAATAAAACCTCAAATACACAATTAGGGCCCTTGGTTCTTGGTTCACTAGGAGTTATACACTACTGTGTATTTTTAGAATTGGTGCATATATGGAGCTATACACCTAGGGCTCGATCATATGGTCATCTCCATGCATCAACATGAAAACTACTTTCTGAATCATAGAAATCATATTACAAAGAATTTTTCCACCAGAGGTTATGCAACTCCCATGGTGGAAACGATTCCAATTTGAAAAACAATGTGAAACCCTAAAAAATGGACAAAAACCATAGTCGTAGAGACAAAAATAGCGATAAATGGAGTTATAGCTAAGATATCTTCACAAAACTAGTTGTATTTGAAGGCTAAGACATAGGGGGATCTGTTCCAATTAGTCTTCTACAAATTTGAATAGGTACATATCCGTACAATCCATAATAGCAGGAAAAAGATAGGAAAATGGTTATTTTTTATTGATTCAAGAGTCAAATTTACATCATTTGGTCTTCCACCCACTTTTAAGGGCTATGAAGACTATCCCCAATGGTTTTAAAATATTTTTTGAACCTCTTAGCTGTTGGGGAAGAATTACAAACAACTTTTTGAAAAATTGTCAATATTAAGCAAAGTTGCAATTAAGCAACTTTTGCAATTTTGCAACTAATGAGCAACATGACTCATATGAAAACTTAAGTCCCTAAAAGGAACCTATCTTATTATAAAACCATCCTAAGATACTAACCTATCCTAGAAACAAACACTTATTTGATCCTATGACCATAGTGTACCAAGTGGCTTATAAATGCCCAATCTTGGAACTAGGTCTCACAATTTGGATCACAATGGTAGACTAACTCTAAAACCTTGAAATACAAGATGTCTTGGGTCCCTTTGGGCCAAGAATTCACTGAGAACATCAAGGGTGAAGGAGATCTGCAATCTTCATGAGACTTCATGTGCTAGGAGGTGCTCCTGCACCACTAGCTAAGGCTAGTTAACCTTATTGTAGACACCCAAAATTGACCAGGTGTCTTAGTATCATCAAAATCAGCAAATCTCATCAAAATGCTTCAAATGCTTCAAATGCTTCAAAATGGATCAAAATCAATTTAAAGGGACATATATCAATCAATGTGGATTAAATCAAGGGATTAATTAATCATGAAATTAAATAATTAAATGCAAGCCTAAAAGGATCAATCAAATTATGCAGTTGATTTTAATCAATTAATTGTATAGTTTAAATCAAAAATCAAAATGAACCTATTCCCTACATGGTTAAATTAATTAAATGATTGAATTAATTAAATTCCTAATATCTTTTCAACACAAATAAAGGAGCCAATGAGAATTGAGAACACACTTGCACATGGATCACTCCAATTTTGCATCTCAACCTCTCATTTTCCCTTTTAAATCTCATCCACTCATATTGTCCCACCCTTTAAGGACACAATTTAAATGGTCCCCTTATTTGAAACCATTTGAGAGATCAAACTCAATCAAGGATTAACCCATGGTCAATTCACTCTACCCCCTACCCTTGGGATTTTACTATAAATATAAGTCATTTTCAAGCATAAGCAAATCCTAGAAAATTCGAATGCATAGCATCATTAATATAGGAAATTTGATAGAAATTCTCTAGGATCTGCTTATGCTTGAAAATGGCTTATATTTATAGTAAAGTCCCAAGGGTAGGGGGTAGAGTGAGTTGATTGATCCTTTTAGGCTTGAATTTAATTATTTGATTTCATGATTAATTAATCCCTTGATTTTATTTGATTTAATCCACTTTGATTGATAAATGTCCATTTAATTGATTTTGATCCATTTTGAAGCATTTTGAGCATTTTGATGAGATTTGCTGAGATTTGCATATTTTGATGATACTAAGACACCTGGTCAATTTTGGGTGTCTACACGTATTGGATTTTCTTCCTCTCCTCTTTTTTCCCCTAAGGATGGTTTTAATTTATCAGAAGGGTGCTTTTCAATTATTCGAACTTCCATCACATTATATGTGTCTATAATGCCAAATTCATCATCCTCCTCATCTATTTGTGAAATATATTCTGAATAAGAATCACTCACTTTGTCATTGTTGTCTTTAGCATTTTTAAAAGAATTTTCCAGATTTCTAATGGGGGAAATTTGAATGTATTTGAAACCTTCCTCTAAAAAATCATACACATTTGTATTTTTTTCCATAACTAGCTCTTCGGTATGTAGGCACTGAGGGAAAGCATCAGGAACAGGGCATTGTCTGCTATGATATGCAGGTAAGCTATTCTCTTTTGAGGTGGCTAATGTAAAATCCTGCTCATACCCTCCTGATCAAGATCCATACTACATTTGGTATGGATTTGGGCATCCACAGGTGGACTTCCCAAATTTTCCTAGTGATTAATCAAAGCATCCATAGGTGTGTAATCTGACTTATCACCCCCATCTGAAAGAACATTGTAAGGATCCATACTGGCTATTTTGAGCTCGGCTGAGGGTGTAGTCCTTGTCTTGGCATCATTTCTCTACCCCCCATCACTTGTTTTAAAATTAGCTAGGGGGTCTGCCATTTGTGTGTTGAATGTATTCTCCGCCTCTTCAGACAGGCCTATAGGTGGAGTTTGAATGGTATTCACAAATCTCCATTCATTTTCTAGAATCCAATCAATGGCCTCTTTGGAATTTCCTTGTGCTGTCCATCGGGGTGTTTTAGATTCCAACCTCTCGTCCATTTTCTCAAAGATAATTAGTTCAATTTTTGTTTCTAATTTCTAAATCCTGAGGCTATGTTTAATGATTTTAATAATTTTTTTATTTATCATATTTGCTTCACTGGTTTTTTCGTTTCTATTAGAGTTAGAGTCAACAAAAGGTGTGTGTGCCTATCTATGTTTTCCTCCTGAGGTTCAACATCTTTCTCAACTACAAGTTGTTGTGTCCAGACTCCTTTTTTAGTTATGATCAACAAAGTATCAGGCAGAGGGTGCACTTCTTACCACATAACCAGAATTTTAGGGCAGGTTGACAAATTGCTATCCAGTAAACATTCTTTAGCCCTGAGGAAGCTACCTAGGTGGTTTCCTATAATATTTAGGGTTTCAAAACCCCAATATTCATGTGGTAAATTAGGTAGCTTAACCCAAATAGGTAGTTCTTTGATCTTCTCCTTTTCAGGATCAAAGTTTTGAGACCATTCTATAATGTATAAACATTTACCATCAATCAAATAAGGGTTGTTTTTCAGCACCCATTCCTTATCTTTGGTAGATGGAGAAGTGACCAAATAAAATCCATTTTCTATTATTTTCAGTGTGAAAGCATGCCCCCATTTTTTATGATACCAATATCTAATCTTACTGAGAGATGGCCATTTCCCAACCCATTTCATAAAGAAAGAATGACTCTCTAGAAAGATAATAGATTCACACCACACCATATTTTCAATAGAAATGGTAGAAATATTTGCGGTTTCAACCCTAGGAAATACTTGTGAGGGTGTCTCCTTTGCATTTTCTACATCTTTAGGTCTCTAGAATTTCCTTTCTATCTTTTGAAAGTCGAAAAACCTTTCAGTCGGCATCTGATTCCATCTATTTTGAAATCTGAGATTATCAACATTGGAAAAGTTTCTTTTTTTTTTATTGCCCATTTGAAAAAGGGGGATTTGGACCTACGCAAGGTTTTGAAAGTTTTTCAGCTTAGATTGTTCTCATTCCTTCTTTTCGTTGTCATTTCTCAAATGTTTTCTCTACTGATTTCCAGAATATTCCAAGCCCACATGATTAATGAAAGGTCTTCACATCTACAACTACCCATTTGGCTTCCAATAGCCATTGGGACGAATTTTTTTTAATCGACCTCCTCTCGCCCATTCTCTGCATCTCTCCATTTTTACTTTTCAATTATTCATTGGATTTATACAACACATAATTATATTACCTATTGTTTTGTATATATTTTGGTATATGTTTTTCCATCAATGCCAAAGGGGGAGATCTTTGGCATTATGATGAATTTTGTAGGGAAATGGTGAGTTTAATTTTGTCATTTTTGGAACCTTATTAAATCTTTAGTTTTGGTGCATAGGTTACCCTAACCGATTGACATGATGCATAGGTGAAGCAGATATGCTAAGTCTTCTAATCGGTGAGTAGGAAGATAGTAACAATTTTGAGTTTTGAGTAGCACTTGAGATAGTGACAATATTGGGAGATGTGATCATTACCTGAGTCTTGTTATGATCAGAAGAGTACATATTTACGACCGTGACAGTTAACTCAACATTGTGTGAAAGATGTACTAAATAATGATGACATTATTTACTGATGACATTTTGTATTAAATGTACAATTGTCGCGGTAGTAAATATTTACTGATGACATTTTGTATTAAATGTTGGTATTATGTTTTTTATCTGACATGTAAATATTTACTAACACGAAGTTTCATGAGTTAAGTCAAAATGAGGGACGCCTTGTGGATTTTTTTTTAATGTTTAACAGACTTAAGAACATCTATATAAAGGGATGCTAAATCAGAGATTTGGGGTCTTTGATCATGTTTTTGGTGGTTGAGGTAAGAGAAACAGATTGTGTATTGTGTCAAGATATCATAGACTGAATTGGATCTTTCAGGCAAGTAGTGCCAATCCAGATCAACAAATTGAGTTCATTGCTCAAGGATAACTCTAATAGGTTAGCAAGGTTAAATCCCTTAATAGATTGGATCCTAACAGATATTATTGTGTAAATCCTATAACAAGGTGAGTTCTAAGGAGTTCAAAATCCTCTAGCAAGGTAGATCTTAACAGATCTCATTGTACTTCTAACAAGGTACTAGTCACTCCTAAGAGAGTGATCCCCTAATAGGGTATTGTAAGCTCTTAACTGGGAAACTCTTTTAACTATAGTGAAGAGATTTTTGGGTGTCATCCCCACCATGGTTTTTCCCTCTTACAAAGGTTTCCACTATAAAATTAGTGGTTTTATGGTTTATGCTTTGTGGTTGATTGAATTACTTTACGTCTATTGCATAGTTACAGTTACTTGTTTGATTTTGTGGAAGTTACTTAAGAGCATAATCAAATATTTGGTTGAATTAGTATATGTTATGTTTCACTAATTCACCCCCCCCCTCTCAGTGCTTCTGTTAGAGTAATTTAGCAATTGCTCTTTAGTGCTTAAGTTTCACTTAGGCAGTTTCTTTAGTCTTAGGAAAGTTTCTATTTCCTAGCAGTTGCCCTTTTAGGGTTTCGACATCCTTTATAAGGATTGTCCTCTTTGTATTTCTTAAGGAGTTTATTCAGTATTGTTGATAATATAGAAATCATTCTTTTCAACATGATGTCTCCTCTGGCTTTTTGGCCGCCTTAGATCCTTCCCTCTTCTGTCTTCTTCTTCTATGTAATAGTCTTTGCATGCAGGTGATCTTGGTTGCATTGCGTTTTAGCAATCTCAACATGGTATCAGAGCTCTCCTGCATCCGGCTGTTCGTTCTCTGTTGAAGCAGCGAGGGTTTGAAGCTCTCAG
>MU226531.1:1397111-1407751 GCA_018584345.1 Thuja plicata
GCCGGGACCCTTCTTTCCTGCTTTCTGCAGTAGTTTAGCAGTTTTGCTTCTCCCTAAGTTACACTTAAGGGGGGGTGTTAGAGTAATTTATCAATTTCTCTTTAGTGCTTAAGTTTCACTTAGGCAGTTTCTTTAGTCTTAGGAAAGTTTCTATTTCCTAGCAGTTGCCCTTTTAGGGTTTTGACATCCTTTATAAGGATTGTCCTCTTTGTATTTCTTAAGGAGTTTATTCAGTATTGTTGATAATATAGAAATCATTCTTTTCAACATGATGTCTCCTCTGGCTTTTTGGCCGCCTTAGATCCTTCTCTCTTCTGTCTTCTTCTTCTGTGTAATAGTCTTTGCATGCAGGTGATCTTGGTTGCATTGCGTTTTAGCAATCTCAACAGCTTCTATATATCAACACACTTGTGCTTTGACAATAGCTTACTGAGCATGATGCCAGTGGTTGAGACATTTTATTTAGCAAGGTGTCTTCAACTAGTTTACTTGGAATCTTAGTAAGCTTTAGGGATTTGTTGTTGTTTTATGTGTCCTTGAATATGGATGTATGAGTTATGATCCTTGGTTTGGGGTCTTGTTTCCTTAAACTTAGTGATATCTTATCTCTTTGCATTTTTATCACGGTCTTCATCTTTCTCTCTTTCATCTACTTTATCATGACCATGAGGTGGAATCATCCTTCCACTAAAGTGGGGGCTAAATGTATCATCCTAAAAATTAATCACCCTTAATTAGGTACTCATTTTAGCCCTATTTTAGTATGTATGGGTTCCCACATTGATTTCATGCTCTCCTAACACTTATTAGACCCTCAAACTAACATTATAATTCCTATATTAGCCCAATTTCTTCAAAACTCGAGGTTAATCCTTATTTATAAGTGTGCTCCTCTAGTTTTCCTCCAATCAAATAATTCATTTCATCTCCTAGGACCTATATTTCCATTTATGGCCTTTTTGTGCTCTCTCAACCTCAAATTTAGATGTACATACAAATCTAGCACCTGTTGACTACCCGGACCCCAGAATTCAATTTTTGGCTCATTTTCCCAGGCACAAGCCGCCATTGGTGACCTGTCCCAAGCATTTGGGGCCCAAAATATGCCAAAGGCCCGATGTTGGGGTATTGGCAGGGTTTCTTGATTTGTGGTTAGCCTAGATCCAATTTAAATCCTAAAATGAGAGATTAAAGTATAAAGGGACCTCTTCTCTCATCATTTTACAATCCATTACTAAATGTAAGCATTTGTGGTCAAGAATCAATCAAATAATCATATTTCAAGAGCATTCTCAAGGTCTTCAAGTATCCAAGTCTTCAATTCTTCAAAGCATTCTTCCTTCTTCATTAATCATTGTTGGAAAACTACAATATCCATCATTCAAGGCATTTATTTCATTATTTCCTTTTGTATCAATCTATTACACTAACATTTGTGATCACCTCCAAAGAGGCATTGCATCATTGAGGTATAAGGTTATTTATAATTCAAATTTGGTTTCTATTTCATCTTTCCTTATGCAATTTCCTTTCAATTTCAAGGTTGATTCCTAAATAGGGGTTTGACTAAGGAAAACCCCTTTTCCCAACCTTATTCCTCATTTTTTTGGTAGGAACAAGTTATAGAGCCACCGAATCGGGATCAGGGAGACTAGGTACAGTCAAGAGTCCTCAAAAAAATTCAGCCAAGATTGTCATGTATAGGTCACCATTGGTGGCTTGTCCCAGGGTATAGGATGAGTTTCATCCTATCCTTGGGTACAGGCTGAGTTAAAGCCTGTCCCTGCCACTTTCAGCTCAAATTTGGCAAAGAGTCAGATTACGGTCTCTTGTGCCTAGATCCGCAATTACAACTCATTCTAAATTTTTACAGTCAAAAATTTGAATCTGAAAAATCACTTTTCCTATTTCATTTCTAGGTGCATTTAAATCCTTCTCCATTCCCCTTTTCATCATTTTTATCAATTACATTAGATCAGATATATACTTATTTAGACTCTTGCATATTCCTATCTTTGTCAATTCTAAGCAACAAAGGAATAAAAACCCCTCAAGCACAGATATTGCATTAACATCTTCCAAATGTTAATCATGCTTTTTTTAAGGTGGGTTTGTATTCCAACGTGCCATAAGAATTGGGGGAAATACTCATTTTACCTATTGCTCCCCATTTTCTATTGTACACTTATATGTCTCATTTACCTGTCACTCAAATTCTAAAATTGTTATTCTCCTTGAAAAAATTTTGGGAGAATATGTGGGGAAATAGGGGACCCGTATACTCAAAATAAACTAGAATCAATATGAAGATACCAATCACCCCATTTATGATTGATCTGCATCTCAGGGATTATCTTTTAACCTTAAAAAACTTAAAATTTGGACATCAAATCTTCCTATATCTGCCACCAAGAGGTCCAAAATCCTTGCAACAAAATGATTGTGCAAAATTGTGTAACTAGCATTTTGATAATGCTTGTCCCAAATATAAGTCCAACACTAAACGAGTATCCTATGGGTGTGTTTTTAGGTCAAGGTTAGTGTGAGGGCTTTGTCCCATTTGTCTCTTCCTTCAAATAACAATAAGTTACACAATAATAATAACCACCAGAAGTTGAGGACCTTGTCATTCGTTTTCATTTTCATTAACTGTTTGTGCATCTTATATAAAATGTAGGTGTAAAAATCAAACTCAACACTCACCATTAGGCTCTAAATGTCCATATCCATGTACATGAGCTTAAATAGGATTTTAAACTTTGAAGCCCCTCCTAGAACTTGGCACAATGAATAGTAGGTTTTGATGAAATAGTCCTTAAAAGCAGTGACTATAAAGGGTTGCTTTTCATTTTGAGGGATGAGGAAAACTTTGTTAGTGTATCCCTTGAACCTATGTCTTGGGACAACTACATATTTGAGAGTCACTTATTATCTCTAGTTTTCTTAAGCTAAAATTAGGCATATAATAATTAATTTTTTATTAATTATTATCATGTAACCTAGGTTTCTCCCCCTTTTAGGGGTTTGATCACCTTTTATAAGGTTTGGTCCCTTTGTATTTGTTAATTAATCTTTATTTATCTTGAATCATATTGAATTCTCTATTCTATTATTGAATCAATTGAGGATGTTTCCTCTTTCACAGATCTATTGTTTCTGGCCTCCATGGCTTTTGCTTCTCTCTCTCTGTGATAGGTGTTTGCATGAAGGTGATTCTTGGGAGTTATAGGGTTGATAATTTTTAATCAACCCCAATATGGTATCAGAGCTCTAGATCTTCATGCCCATGTTCTCATCATGAGAGATTTGGCATTGTTCTTCAGATCTATGTTTTTCAACAGGTTTTATTTTTTGGATTTTTGTGGATCTAGGAGGGATTTTATTTTCTAAGCACTTTGGGCTCAAACGAACCTCACAATTGTGTTCAAAAGGCCCAAAAACCCCTATTTTCACATAATGCTCATCCAATTTGGACACAGTTAAAATATGGGCCCTATTTTTGCATGAATGACCCTGACATGCTTTTCAAGGCAAAAATTGCCTTAGTTTTCACGACACCATACTGGCAAAAAAAATCTTGGTAAATCTGTCAAATTTGGCCAAAAATTTAGCAGTCTCGCTAGATTTGGAGGCATCACCTGATTTAGTGGAGCTTCGCTAGATTTAGCAGAGTTTTCTTGGATTTCTTCTTGTTTCAGAACCCTCTTCAAATTTTCTCATATCTTGAGCAAACAGAGATGTTTTTGGCCAAATGAGATTTGATCTCCTGATTTTGTTGTCTTGTAGTTGTTTTTTCCAGTCAAAGTCAAGGTTTTGTTTTGCACTCTGGGAGCCATATCTTGCTCATCTGAACTCTTTTTTTTTACTTCCACATGTCGTTGGAAATTTGGTTCAGTGCTTTATCTTATTTTATGGGTCTCACATCTAGAATCTTCTCTCGATACATTTTATTTAAGTTTTTTATTTTTGCAATCTGGTGATTATCTTGGATGTTTTAGATCCTGGGATCATTTTCCTTGCATCGGATGATTCCCTTTTATCTTTTATTCATGTTTCTACAACTTTCTTGTCATTCTTGAGCATTGTAGACATCTATTTCCATATTTTATCTTGTTTACAAATGCCTTGGGATAAAGTGTCATCTAATGCATGCTTGGGATCTTCAACATTATTGTGTCTATTTGTACTTGTACTACATTATAAAGTGTCATGGGGGGTTTGATTTACCTTTGTGATGCAGTCAAGCTCAGAGGATCCAATAAAGGACTGTCCAAACTTGCAGCCAACAACAAGGCAACAGTGGAAACTCAACAACACAGAGATATAACAACTTATATCAATTCATATTCATTTTTAGATTCAATTACATGCAACATGTCAGGCTTTAAGGCCTTCCCGGTTAGGGTCAAAACAACAAAACCATCAACAAGATCTCACAGGATCCAACATCCCAGTCTACTCTATAGCTAAGTGGAAGAAACCAAATCTAAAGTTGTGCTCGCAAACCTCCAAGCAATCTGCAATTTCTATCTACCCACTTACAACTATCTGCAATAAATTAAAATCTTCAACTTATAGCTTACTATCCATCTTCTCCCTCTAATTCCCCCTGTCCTCCTAAACATCAACCTAGACTCTCTTTTCTACAAACTTTCCACAAGTCAGAATTACAAATGAAATAACATAAATAAACCCAATTCATCATAATGAACACACAACCAACGTGTTATCCAACTGTTGGCCTCCAACGGTCATTAAATCTACATAGGAGAGTGAACCAAACAAGATATAGGTCCTCACATCCCCCACATGTAACCACAAATTAAATGCACCACTCAGCCAGCCCAACAGATAGAATAAACCTTTTCGATGATCAAGAACACCAAAAATAGACCACTTGATGAGAGGCACAACCAAGCCGAGCTCCAGAAAATAGACACCACCGAGCAACATCACAAAACACCTACTCGATAACTGAGACCAAGCAACCAGTCACCGAGAGAAAACCACAAGTAACCGAGTCAACAGGTAACCAAGCACTCCAACAAGGAACTCCAAGGTAGTTACTGACCAGATTACTGAGCTCCCAAGCAATAAAACAAAATCAAACCAAAACATGTTTTTGGTGATACAGGATTGCCAACTACCCCAGGATGCTCCTACATCAAATACCAAGGTGAGAAAAGATGTTCTCAGTAGTTGGACAAACATATATTTGGATTCAACACGTAGATCCCATACTGGTTCTTGATATACATGTCCTCCAAGTCCTCAACTGACACACTCTTCCCTCAGTTCTTCTTTTGCTTCCTTTTTCCACTAGTACTCTATGATGTCCCTTCAGATTTTTGAATCTAAATGTCTGCACCAACCCCTGCAACCATATCAGATTTTGTACCAATGCTAAAGTTCCTCCTTCCTTTTCCTTCATCCTTCAAAGGAATTAAAATAGACTTTTGTCCATCTTTTAGGATAGTAAAAAAATTTCTTTTACTGTCATAAATAGCCTCTCTATCATACTTTCAAGGTCTCCCAAGTAAAATATGACAAGTACTCATCTCCACAATGTCATATAATACTTCATCTCTGTAAGAACCAATGTAAAAACTTACCATGCACTTCTCTTTCACCTCTACATGACCATCTTGTAACCAACTTATCCTATAATGACAAGGATGCCTCAACATTTTCAATCCAAGCTTATGAACCATCTCCTTAGAAAATAGGTTGTCAGTACTTCCCCCATCAAAAATCACCTTACAACATTTACCACCAGACTTACACACAGTCCTAAACAAATTCTTCCTCTAACAAGAATCAAATTGCTTTGAGGGCAGCAAAGTTCTCCTAAGAAAGAGAGTCACACCCTCCACCTCAGGTTCATTCTCAGTAACCTCATTCACCACAGTATTCTGGTGACTGTCAACCTTCTTATCTGCATGGGGACATTCAAATGATCGATGTCCTTCTTCACCATAGTTATAACAAGTACCTCTGAATACACTTCTACATATCCTTCTCCTCAGTTCAACAGGTTTCAGTTTATCTTCAACTCTTGGTTTATCTTTATCGATTGTTCTTGCTTCTCTTTCCCTCGGGAATTACCATGATGTCTTCTCTTCAACCTATCTTCTTCCTTCAATGCATACTGATAAGCATCCTCTATAGATTCAATCTTCAACATACCAATCTCATCCTGGATATTGAATCTCAAACCATTGACATACCTCGCCACCTTTTCCTTATAAATTTCTCTATGTCCAGACCAAATAGTCAACTTGTAGAACTCCTCGGAATAATATTCCACAGTCATCTCCTTTTGTTTTAGATTATTTAATTTCTTAAATAACTCAAGTTCATAGTCGGCAGGAATGAACTTAGCCTTTAGCTTTGTCACCATCAAACTCCACTGATTGATCTTCATCTCGCCTTCTTCTTTGTCCCTCTACAATTCTTTCCACCATAAAGAAACAATTCATTTCATCTTAGTCTGTGCCAATCTCACTCTAAGCGGATCTTCAATGTCTTCCATATCAAAGTAGTCTTCTAACTCACCGATCCAATCAATCAGATCCTCGGGTCTCAATGTACATGAAAAATTGGACACCTTCATTCATGAACGTGTACTCAACCGAGCTCTAGATCTCTGCAACCGATCATATCTCTATCCTCTAGATCTCTCCATCCGATAAGCTCTGTCATCTCCACTAGATCCAGCAACTTCAAAGTCTTCAGCAGCTTCTTCATAACCATCGTTTGTCCTCGAACCTCTATATAATCCAACATTTCTGATACCTTCTATGATTTCATTTTTCATTGTCACCATTTCAGATCTAAATCTTTCTTTTATCCTTGCTTCCACCTCCTCAAAAAGATCTATAATCGCCCTAGGGTCCAATCTTCTCGGAGGCATCTCTTCAGATCTTTGAAAACCCTAACCTCCACAAGAAATGAACCATCTCTGATACCACTTGATGCAATCAAGCTCGGAGGATCCAATAAAGGACTGTCCAAACTTGTAGCCAACAACAACACAACAGTGGAAACTCAACAACATAGAGAAATAACAATTTATATCAATTCATATTCATTTTCAGATTCAATTACATGCAACATGTCAAGTTGTAAGGTCTTCCCGATTAGGGCCAAAACAACAAAAGCATCACAAGATCTTGCAGGATCCAACATCACAGTCTACTCTATAGCTAAGTGGAAGAAACCAAATCTAAACTTGTGCTCGCAAGCGTCCAAGCAATCTGCAATTTCTATCTACCCACTTACAAATATCTATAAAAACTTATACCTTACTATCCACCATCTTCTCCCTCTACTTCCCCTCTTTCCTCCTAAACATCAACCTAGACTCTCTTTTATACAAACTTTCCACAAGTCGACATTACAAATGAAATAACATAAATAAATATACAAGAAGAAGGAATTGACTATGGAGATAATTTTGCACCTATTTCTAGACTGGAAGGAGTTATAATACTTCTAGCATATGTTTCTTACAAAGGATTCAAGGTATATCATATGGATGTTAAGTCTGCATTTCTTAATGGGATACTTGAAGAAGTATACATTGAACAACCTGAAGGATTTATTGAGAACACAAACAAGAATAAGGTATGTAAGTTACATAAAGATTTATATGGTTTGAAACAAGAACCCCGAGCATGGTATGAGAGATTGCACTCTTATCTGATCAAAATAGGATTTCAAAGAACAAGTGATAATAGTAATTTTTACTTGAAATGTGACAGTGATAATAAATTTTTGATTGCTGAAATTTTTGTTGATGATATTATTTTTGGAGGCAGTGACACTTTATGTAAAGGATTTGTTGATGAAATGAGAAAATAGTTTGATATGTCAATGATTGGAGAGATTAAGTTCTTTCTAGGTCTATAGATACACTAAGTTAGTGGAGGAATCTATATTACACAAGCCAAGTATATCAAAGAGATTCTTAAAACTTTTGGTATGAAAAATTTAAAACCTATGGAACACCCATGGTTACTCGATGTAAATTATCTAGAGAGGATGAAACACAAGATGTGGATAATACTCTTTACCGATCCATGATTGGTAAATTACAGTATGTTGTTCACAACAGACCTAATATAGCACACGTTGTTGGAATTGTTGCAATATTTTATTCTAATCTGAAGGAAACACATATGTCTGGAGTAAAAAGAATATTGAGATATCTGAAAGACACTGAAGAGTTTGGTTTATTATACAGAAAAGGAGGAACATTTGATATGCAAGTCTACACTGATGCAGATTGAGCTGGAAATGTTGATGACTGAAAAAGTACTAGTGGAGGTGCATTCTTTCTAGGTGAAAGATTGGTTACATGGTTGAGCAAGAAACAAAGTTGTATTTCATAGTCTACTGCTGAATATGTTGTTGCTGCTATGAATTGTGCAAACATAGTACATGGGTTAAGCAATTACTTGAAGGTATGCAAGAAGAGATCAGAGATCCAGGTTACTATTTTTTGTGATAATACAAATTCTATTAATATATCTCGGTTATGCATTCAAAGACCAAGCACATTTCTATCAAGTATCACTACTTGAAAGAACAAGTTAAAGAAAAAAATGTGAAATTGGAATATGTGAATTCAAAGGAATAGCTGGTTGATTTATTTACAAAGCCACTACCTAAAGATGCTTTTGAATATCTCAAAGGTAAATTAGGGGTTCTTCCCCTATCCAATGTTCACTAAAGAGCATGAGACATGTTGCATCAATTCTATATTTCACTAGCATATCTATTTCTGCATTGATGTTAGTATGACACACTTTAGGTGATTCCTGAAGTTGTGAAAATATTTTTGTATGTAATGATTTATGAGTGCATGTCAGGTATAATCCACTACTCGAACAAGTTTTCAGGGGTATGACTTTTTGGCATTGTTGTCAAAGAGGGAGAAGAATGAATTGATGACATTTATCCTTAAGGGAGATATTGATATTGAGATAGAATAAATTGCTAATATTTACTCATGAAGGAGATTCAGAATGTATGTTGCAAAAACAGAAGATTTATCCAAGAGGGAGATTCGTATCAGAAATATCAAAGTGGAAACACAAATATCAACTTAGAGGGAGTATAGTTATGTATTTGAGAGTTGTCATCATCAATTGGCCATCAATGCCAAAGAGGAAGATTGTTGATTATCTGATGAATATCTGATGGAGATGATGAACACTGAGTGATACTGAGTATCATGATTGTAGAAATGGTTAGATCAGTTATTGTTTTGTCATTGATGTCAAGCAATTGATTAATTAATTTTTATTATGTTACCATATCTTAATAGGAGAATTCAAATGGGTGACAAATACATATCAGACAATGATGATATAGTTTTCTACTATATATTTGATGTTATCAAATCGGTACAATTGATTGATGAAGTCAGAAACTGCAATGAATTAAGTTATGATTGAAAGAGTTACTTTATCGAGCTAGACTGAGTCAGTTGGTAGAATGTTATGTAATTCGGTCACAATTTACTGAGCACTGAAGATGAGTTAGACACCGAGCAGTGAATGAAGTCAGTTACCGAGTTGCAAAGCAATTTTTACCGAGTATAGGATACTGATAATAAATGATGATAAGATCAAATTTAATGTGAAGCGAAGATGAGCTGGATGAGGAAATGAATTAAATGAAGTTTGTTACAAGATCTACGAACGGGAAATTTAATGAGAAGATCTAAGGCAAAGATCAAGCGGTTAAACAGAATTGTGATGAGTTCCAAGAAAAGGTACAAGTTTCGAGGTAAAATTGAGATGGTTTATCGAGTTGTGAAATATGAAGAAGATGATCGAACGAATGAGCACAAATGAAGGAAATTCAAATTAAAGAGATTAAGAGGCAAAAGTATGTCTATATAAAGAATGAGAAACACACAGAGAACGAGAGGCTGGCAAATTGAACAAAGAAGAAGAAGAAGCTGAAGAACAACATTTACCGAGCAGAACAGAGAAATAGATATTGAAGAATCTACAGTCTGAGAAAGAGATCAACGGAGTATGCAATGCCAGTATTCAATTGAGCATAAAGGATCTGACACAAGAAAAGGTAGTTTCTATATTTACAGATCAAAGTTTACTTTTGCTTATTAATATTTGTAACAGAGAAATATCTTAATCGAGTGGATTTAACAGTCCTATTTGTAAAACCTGGACTTATGTGACATTCCAAAAGAGTGTTTAAAGACCTCTAACAAGGCCACTCCTAACAGGGTGAAGATCTTAATAGATCTGAGGTAAATCCCCTAACAGGTTCACATTTAGTAAATGTGTTTGTAATCTTTAATAGGATAAGTTCTTAACCGAGCGTACTTCATAAGGGTACAATTTTATTGTGGGTTACAATTCCCACAGAGGTTTTTCCCAAATTGGGTTTCCTTGTTAAAACCGGTGTCTACATGGTTAAATTTGATGTCAACTAAGTTAATCTGATGTTGCTAAGTTTGAATGATTGATTTACATATATGAGATGTATTTTTGCTTATGTTATTGAGTTATTTGGTGAATTGGTTATTTACTGTATTCAGTATTACTGAGTGAATCAGTGAGTTTAGTTTTAAGTGTTTAAGTTTTGATTTGTCTGATTCACCC
>MU226531.1:1407758-1425564 GCA_018584345.1 Thuja plicata
CCCCCCTCTCCTCTCAGTGGGACCGACAATTACAACCATGATGAGTTGGAAATCAACATTTAAGTGGATTAACAAAAGTAAAGATAGAAATTTAAAAAATGATTTTGAATCCTGTGTGTCTTGACTTTTATAAAGAGTTTTTCTAATATATTGTTATGTTTCAGGTCATACTATGTTTGTCATATTAGTTCAAAACAATGATGAAGGCATCAAATCACTCATCACTTGCCCCGTATTGTATTGTTAGTCCATTTTAATCTAGCAAGAAGCTAGCTCTGAGGGGGAGACGTGAATTTCCAAAGTCTAAAAATATAACATTTATATCAAACCAATCAAACTTGTTAGAGGAAGAGGTGTATTCCAACTTATTGAAAAATTCAAGTTTGTACCAAAGAAACAATTGAAGGTTTGAGTGAAATGAATTCTCATTAGCACTTTTTACTAGTTCTACTTATGAATGATATTTAAATAATGTATATTTTCTAGGTTTCAAAGGATTCTCTTGCACTCTAATAGTTGAATAAAAATGGTTATCAAGTCATATGTAGAAAATCATGTAATAGAGGGCAACATTTTATATAAAAAAAGATATTGATGGCACATTCTTAAGATATGTTTTCGATTAATGTAAAATCAAGTTTTGAAGGGGCCCCGAAACCCTGTACAAAGAAAAAACTTATGATAGAACATTAAGAGTTCCCAAAACACAACAGACCTGCGAGAACAAAAAGTCAGTAACCCCAAGAAACACACAATAGAACAATGCCATAGATTAGACTTTGAATATAAGAAAATATTATTGATGAACTTTTATAATGAGGAATGTGAACACATCTCGACATTAGTGAAAGATTGTGTGCTTGTTGATATTGGTTTAGGATATTTAAGGATGCTAATAATAGGTCCCCAAATACGAAGTGTGTCAACAATTCATAGGAAGGCCTAAACTTCTCACTTGGCCATTAAGACATATGATAATAAATGATTCATTTCAACAACGAGATCTAGATCCCATTGAGTTGTTGAACCTACATTTGAGGGCCAATCATAACAAGAAAAGATCTAGATTCCATTGAGTTGTTGAATCTACATTTGAGGACCAATCATAACAAGAACTAGTTGTTTTAAGAAGTCAGTGGATGTTATCCTAGTGAGGAAAACTACTAAAACAACTTGAAATTTTATAGAGACTATTTTCAAAGTCTCCACGAAAATGGATACTAACAATGCCTCTAATTATTCTTCTACTAAAACCAGATTATCCTATTTTGAATATGGCATTTCTCTCATTATTCTAATTATTACACAAGGTAATGTTCAAGTAAAATCCAACAATAAAAATATTTTAGTAATCATACGTAAGTTGGTGTTTGAAAACCGAAGGAATTGGCATAAAAATTTATTTGATACATTATGAGTTGATTACATTACCCCAAAAAGAATAATTAGAATGTCTTATTTTGAGTTGGTGTATATGGAAAGTAGTGAACTTACAATCTCTAGAGATACCAAACTTTCAACTAGGTCAAGATAGATTCTACAATTTCCTTGCAAATCAATTTATTTTCCACATTCACTTCAATTCCACCACCATCCAATTGTTGTCAAGGTACGTAATTTTCAAAACCCTAGTCACATTTTGTTCAAACAAATGTGTTTCACCATACATTTAAGGCTTATGTGGTATTTTTTTATTTAGATTATAATCCTTTTTTATCCTTACATTTATACTAAAGTCACCCAATCTTCAGAGATACCAAATCTTCAACTAGGTCAAGATAGATTCTACAATTTCGTTGCAAATCAATTTATCTTCCACATTCACTTCAATTCCACCACCATCCAATTCTTGTCAAGGTACGTAATTTTCAAAACCCTAGTCACATTTTGTTCAAACAAATGTGTTTCACCATACATTTAAGGCTTATGTGGTATTTTTTACTTAGATTATAATTATTTGTATCCTTACATTTATACTAAAGCCGCCCAATTAATTTATCTCTAAGCATCCACAACCTTCCTAGTTTTATATTTATCTTACTATGTTACACATTTTTGCTTTATGCTATCTCCTTGTACTTGAAATCTAAGATCTTGCATATACCTATTTGCACAAGCGTTTTAGGTTTTAGCTTTAAACTCTGAAAACTAAAAGTTTACTTTTTTTTCTCACACACGCACGCGCACGCGCGAGATTCCAGGGAAGTGTAATTGCTTCGTGGTAGGGTGGAAATGCACTCCTACAATATTCTCGCCCTAATGTTTGTGTGTAACAGGTGTCTGGAGATCCTATCAGGAAGGTCTTCTTGTTAGCATATTATAATTTCTTGTTATCGACTAGGTGGTCTCGTATAATGACATTGTAAACCAATGACTCATGTTAATCTCTGTGTCTTTTTATAAATTTAGTTCTTCTTGGTCGAAATTCTTCATAATTTGTTAGTCTTGGTTTGTCGAAGTTGTTAATGATCTTGATGTAATAATTCATGTGATATACTGTTAGTGCTTTCAACCGTGGGGTCGACACTTTTCCTTGTTGTAGACGCATTTATTCTTTTTGACAAGTTGCTTTAACCATGTACCTTTTTCACAAAAATTTTAATGGAAATTATTTGTTTTTCCAATATGTGGGTTCGACATTTAATGAGTTATGATGATGAATATTGTGATGATGCAATATTATGATGCTTAATAGATGCTTTATTTTATTATTACATGCATATATGAGGAATTATGATGTAATTTCAATAAAATGTGTTGATTTATGGATCATGGCTTTTAAATGAAATATTTTGAAATTATTGAGTTAATGTTAAATCAAGTACTAATATATCGTTTTGGGTTGAGTGTGAGTGGACACACACACACACGCACTTTGAGTTGTTTCCTTTCAATCGTTAATTTATACCAAACTTGTATATAAATTTTTAAATCGTAAAAGCTCTAAAATTCGTTTATATTTTAGATTTGCATGTTTGCTTTACACAATTTTTGGTATGTTGCATTCTTGTTTGCAAACCTTGAAATCTTATCTACATTAATTTCAAACACCTTTTGAAAATCAATTCATGACTTCTCCACATAAAGAGCAAATAAAATATGAATTTAAATAAGTTCCTCCAGTTTCTAAGACCTCAAAACTTGCTTAGGGTTCTAATGATTAATTGAATAATATCAATCTCTAGTAATTTCACACCTAAATGAATGAGTGTAACAAGAGTGCACTCGGGTCTAGTGTTATCATTGCAAGTGATATTGTACAAGTTGCTATATTTTTGTTTGTGTACAATTTCTAGAGTTACTTCTAGTGATACCAAGAAAATAAGAAGCTTACTATAAATACTCCAAACAATGTCAAAGTGTATAAAGAATTTTTTGAATTCCAAACCGTTAAAATATGTAGAGATAACCATGGAAATAGGGTTTTAAATCACAAATGGCTCAAGAAAGAGAACGAAGCTAGACTTCAAGAAACATTGTGCAGGGGTGATTATATAAGGTCTTGTTTAGCAAAGTGATGATATCATTTTTTGTCTTCAAAGAAATCACTAAGAAGAAATAAATGATATCATTACTCTACTAAATAAGGCCTAAAGTAATCCTAGTGCCAAATATTTTCACCCATAGATATTTCAATTCAATTCATTACTACCATTCTTGAAAACTCACAACACATTGATTGGGTATCTTTCAGAAGCAATACCTTGAATGATTGGTTGTGTGAATTTCAACAAACCAAGGGAGTTTACATGACAAACAATACTTCCAAGGGTTGAAAATTTGGGAAGAGTGAATTACATCACCCACAATTAGAGTTAAAGAAAGTAAGAATGGGGTGTATGTTTTCTATGGCATAAGACTACTTGAAAATGACTTGAACAAATGCATGTGATTGGATACAACAATAATAAGATGGAGGTATTGGTTTATTTAGTTTTCAACATCCAAATACATTATCTAACTAGTGGTTTCCCAAAGGCTCCTTCTTAGTTACCTAAGAATATCGGGATCAAGGTATTATTTGAATTGTGTGGAAAAATCATTTGTATAAAAGCTACTAACCAAGCAAACATAAAGTAGCTGACTATTTCCCCCTCTATTGATTGTTATACATGCAACACTTTTTGCTCGAGTCAAAAATTTAGAGACAAAATATCTTTAGTAACATTGTTGATAGCTCTAAATGTCATATACCAGTTGAATGATGTTATGTATTTAAATGAAATATTTAAGTTATTAAAGAAGTCAAAGATCAATTTTTAAAGATACCATTAAAATATTCTAATGACAATAATTTGATCAATTCTACCAATGTTTTAAAAGAACCGAGTTTTGATGCCTCCTCAATTACTAAGTTCATGGTTATGAATAATTCATTAATTAATTTGGAAAAATAATTAGTTGAATATAAGAAAGTTTATAATCAAATCTTGAAAATTTGATCTTCTCAAGATCTTATACTACATTAAAATGTTATTAAAGAGGTGATCAGTAAATAGAGAAAATCAACATCTCCATCCAATAAATAAAACAAAGTTCTTTACTATATTAGAAATACACTCCTCCATTAAAAGAACGTGATCTCAAGATGTTACACTAAAGATGTTATTAAAGTCATGATGAATAAATAGAGAAAATCAACATCTTCATCCAATAGATAAAACAAAGTTCCTAATTATGTTGGAGATGCACCCTCCTACCCTCCTCCATTAAAAGAATGTGATAGTTCAACATATCAATTTTAAGTTGGGATGTTTTGTTTACCCAGTTCATTTAAATAAATTGTTATAATGCAATGGTTTTTAGACCAAAATTTATGCACTCGTGTTGGACCATTTTCCTAAGCTCTCAAAAATTATAAGCTTAGTTACAGATTCAAACTCTCGTTTGTACTTGCTATTACCTCATTTCTTAAATGTGATGATATTATTTATATTAATGTTTCCTTACAACTTGTAAATTTGACCATTAATTTTTATTTCCAAATTCTAAATATTATTCCGAGTGTAAAGTTAACTCGCACACTTATTTTTACTTTATACTTTTAAAAGCGCTTCTTTTACAAATTTTGTTAAATCTTTCAAACCCCACACGTGAACTTGTGTGTGCAACATGTAAATATTTTCCAGTTTTGGCTTTCACCAAGACAGTATAAATATCTTTGATTTTACTTCAACTACTATTAGTGATTGCTGGGTGCTAATTTTGCTTATTAAACAGCACTTATTGTGTATTATTTTTTTACAATTATGAGGTATATATAGATGCTTGCCCCCCTAACATTGTCTTGCTATTAATACTGCTAGTTAACTGCAAATACAAATATCAAGTCATCATTCATCCCTAACTACATTGTAGTCTCATTCATGATGTATATCTCTATGCATGAGTTGGTACTAACCTTGCACTACTTAATCTATAGCTAAGCCCTATTCTCGGTACAACCCACAATAGATATTGCGATATGACGCCAACAAAATGGCTCTTACTGTATAGTTGCTTTTGTTGCTACTAGTGTGAATTCTTCCACCAAACCATTGTTTTTTTTATCAAATGCCAGCCATTGTTCCCTAGAGTTTCACGTATTTTTCCATTAATTAAAAGAAATTTTGAGCTTGTGTTATTATGCAGCGCAATATTTCCTACTTATATACCTTTTCCACAAGCTTGTCCTCTTCTTGCTGGTTATTACTAGTACGTGTTACTATACCAAATTAACAAAAGCAAGTCTGAAAACAGGATGAATTGCTGCATAAACTAAATTAACTAGAAAATGGGAAAAATTTGTTGAAAGACCGCAAATATAATTGAAGTTATCCTTCACAGGGCCAGGGAAAATAAGGAATGCAATCTTTATTTAGGAAAATAACTATAAGAAATACATGCATTAGGGTGGAGTTACAGAAAAACATGTAATGCTAATATGCATATTTTTGTGATTCTAACCATTTTTATGTTCATTTTACATGATGAATATGTGGTGAATGGCCGCTGACTATTTTGCTGATTCACAGAACTATTTATTAGAAAACATATGGAAAATTATCAGGGAAAAAAACCATGTATATGAGAACACTATAAAGATGTATCCAATAGCTTATGCACATCCATGTAATGCACCCAGATTACACGCATTCAACAGACTTAACAAATGAAAATACTGTTAGACGTTTGTCAAAAACAAATTATGATACTGAGGCGAGTAATTTCTCATTATAAGCCAAGCAATTGCCAAAACCTATTATGCACTTCTGTGACTCCAGCAGAGTAAGTGTGAATTCACCAACAAGATGATATGTCATAATTCCATATTCACCAAAAACTAAAACTTACTCATATTCCAACCTGTCTATAGTTGATGCTTATGCAAAAAAGTATGCATGCATTGTTACCTTAATGCTTATAGAAGTACAACACAAGATTGAGAACTTAACTCTTTAGAAATCTCTCGCTTTCCTTGGTTGGCAAAACTTTGAAATAGGCAAATAAACAGCATAGAAAGAAAAACCATTGATTTTCAACATAGACAGCTGACCAAATATTAAAGAACGAAATCTTCATTTGCTTTCTAAATTTTACTCTTTTACAACCATAAAACATTATGAAGTTAATTCCACACAAGCTCTCAGTCCTATAGCCTGTCAAGATTGTTCCTGGTCGGAGAACTGAGAAGTGCAATTTTCTGTTACAGGCACAGCTGATTTTGAAGGAGAGACTGCATCAATACATGCATTAAGAGCAGCACGCATCCAGGTATGCCTACATTGTTTATCTGCCTCTGCAATTGAGAGCTGCAAAGAGAACCTAGTTATACATATATAATGAGCTACAAAAATAAAAAATATAGCCATTCAAGCCCCCCACTGTTTAACCTATTTCTTCTCAGAAACTACCTTGTATCCCTACAATGTAACACAAAAAAATGCTAATAAAGCCAAAATCAAGGCTTAGTGTTTTCCTCTTCTTATCCAAGATTAACCCCCTTGTTACTTTTCCAAGTGCCACCATTATCTAAGATCCTGATACAACTCCATTATGAAATCAAATTTGAAATGAGAAGCACCCCTGGACTTCGGAAATTTCCAGATATTGGAAAGGTATATAAACACAAAACAAACAATGTGCCAGAACACCAGGATTCTAGGATGGCATACTAACCCACTGACGCTGTCGTTCATTTTGTTCAGGCCATGAGTCCAGCTGCTCAGTGACACACAATGCAAACATCTCTGCTCTGCAAAGGCCTTCTGGATTGCATTCATTTCGTTCACCTTTGCTTTTGAAGTCCCAAGTTCCCAGGCGTCCCTATTAAAGAAAGCACAAAAACAATGATGCTTTTTTTTTTCTCTACAAACAAAGAGTTCAAATTTCCTAGTCATTTTACTCATACTCTGGTTAAATGTCAAAAAAAAAGAGACTTGCAAGATACCTCAAAAGAAAGTAAAAGTTTTAATTTTATGTTTTTAAAAAAGATAGGAAACATAGTAACATATGTAAATGGGCTATTATACACCCTGAATATGCCACAACTGAAATTTCAAATGAACAATTTTTCTAACTGTTGTGTCTAACAAACAAGTTCAATCATAAGTCATAATTTATTTGTTCCATCTTAACAAGTTCAGTGTTTTAAAAGAAATAATATACAGCGCTTAGTCCACAGTAAAGTAAAATTCATTGGAGCCTGAAGCTCGCTTTATGCACAGATCAAGTTCCAAGAAAAAGGCCTCTATCAATTTGTCATTGACAATGAGAAATTGTCCTATATATAACCACCTTAGAATAGTTATTCCTCATCTATGCTACACAAAAACATAGATTGTCTTAAAATCAGATACAACTATAAAATGTGCCTTAACGCAAAGTCATTTGCCACCAAAACTTAATAGAATAACAAACTTGAGGAGAATAAATCCACAAATCTCTAATCAAATTTAGAACTCCTATGAATTGCATGTCATTCCTTGTAAGAAAAGCAAATTGTCAGCAATATGATTGATTATTAACTATAGTAAATAGCCCTAATTCCCTGCAGGTTCATAGGACTGGATTACACACAGATTTAATCTTCCATGACTAGTTCCTAAGGGAAAGGAAAATTGGAAACTAATTGTTCATTTAAGCACTCCATCAAAATACCTGCAATGCTTCTCTCATATTACTGACTGAACCTCATAGTCAAATCCTAGCTAGACTCCACCTCATGTCCCATGATCACGTGCAAATGCAGAACTACCATCTCTTTTGCACCTTAGAGCTCTTGGGAGAATGATCTACTCACTAACATTTAATATACCGTAGTTGCAATACAGAAGTCAATTCCTCCTTGTCAAAGCAGGGACTCAAATAGTCAGTATAATAAGCATAATTGTATACGAATCCCCAAAAAGGGCCCTTTTAATGCACGAAAAGTCAAGAATACACAGATAAGCAGGAGACATTTTCCACATGTTTGGAGCCATAAAAACACATTCACAGTCAAATGAATAACAATGCACACATAAAGATCAAATATTGCAGAAACACGTACACACGTTTGAACAATAAATCTTTACATGTTCCCGACTCTTATTAGTCAAAAACCGAAATAATGATAGGATACAAGTACTATATGTAATAATAATAAACAATAGAAACAATGAAAAATCATTGCAAAGTACAAAAGGAATCAAATAGAACATCGCTTACTAAAGCCAACTAGACCCAAAGACGGTACCTATGGCAGAATATATGTGCCCTAGATGGTTTCATCACAATTAAGTGCTGATCCATCACAGGGAGCATACAGATTCGTACTTTGTTGCATGGTGACATGGATAGCATAGTCATTTAATGCTTTAATCCATATACTGGTGCACTGAATATGCATTGCACCGAGGAAATGTCTTTCTAGAAATAATTTGAGATCTGGTGTGTGATCATTACAGCTGCACAGGTAGAAAGATAAAAGTAAAAAACAATAGATATTTTAACAATCTCTACAGTTTTCTCTATGGCAGAGTTGAATCGTACGGAATTAGATACCATATCTTTCACATAAAATCATGTTTTAAGTTTTTAATAGTTTACCGTTTACCTATAGAATTTATTTTAACTTTCTTCTTCTGGTTTTGATGTATCCCATATTTTTAGATCGGTGTGCCTTTGTTATTATGCCCACGACACACCCAAGCACATACACGACCGAAGCAGGAGCACTACGACACTTTCTGACTTGTGGTGAGGAAAAACTGTTTTCAATTTAACTTTCCTGCATCAACTAGCATACACGGATGGTTGTAATTATACTTCTGATTTTAGCAAATTACTTCTACCTAATGGGTTGACAGCCCCTGTTATGTCCTCCCTATACGGTTTAGGACAATTGACTATCCTGGAAGATATATATCAGAACACAAATTTATATATTTACTCCAATTTCCCCTGTTAATCAAAAACTGTTTACAATTTTTTTCTTGCTTAAAATTATCAAATGGTTCAGTTATTTTAATTAATAATAAGTTACAACTAACAATCATAGTGTTAATTTGAGTTTCAAGGAGGGAAGAGGTAGTTATGATGAAGGCACACTACATAATGTTTATACATGTAACTTCTCCTGAAATACCTCACACACTCAAGATACAAGCATTTCGCCATGAGAAGTGATGCTAAAGGAATTGTCTGTGTGCAAGCAATACATTGTGCCTTTGCCATTTATACTTCTCTACACTTCCTCGAAATTCAAATTCATTCCAACATTGCGATTGATAATCAGATTTTTTTGATGATTCAAACAAGTCAACAAATTGTTAAATTTAGGAAGACAAAAATTTGTCAATTGATTATAGCCAGGCAGTGAAAATCCAAGTAGTTCTGTTAAGTATTAAATGACAGCAATGAGGTTATTTATTCTGGGTATTTTACTTTTCTAATCCAAATATACAATACTACATATGCATCATGAGATGATTGCAGCAATCCCATGCAATAAAACCAACTGAATAGGGTTTCCTTCAGCAACCTTGGGGTTAAATCAAGAAAGTTTGTAATGTCCCCTATCTATTTTGCCCTAGAACTTTGCCTATGATTTAGATCTTTACACCAAGTTCAAACAATAACAATCACCCAAGTACTTGCTATCAAATATTGGTATCAAATGATACCTTTACCAAGATATGGATAGTCTGGAACTATTCTTAAACTTCTTTTCTTTTTATAATTTTTTTGTATCAATAGATAACTGATAATATGGATGTATTGCTATAAGTCTTCCTTTCTATTCTTATCTTTCTCTTTCTATATGTTCCGATATTAATCAAGTTATTGATGGTGAATCAGAAATGTATCTACAGATGCTGCTGTTTACAACTGAGCTGATATAAGTTTCCCTTGGTGCCGATACATATATAATTGAACATATGAATATATTAACGTAGGTCTCCTTTTATCTGTTGTCTGTCTTTTCTCCTTATCATTCAATGCTTGTATGTCTTCCTTGTTTGCTCCTTGAGCAATCCAAATATGGGAATGAAGTAAAATAAGAGATATTTGATGCAATCTGTATTAACGTATGTTAGAAGCTCCTATTCCCTGTTCTCCTGTATTTCTCTCCCCTATATATATTGTGTCTCCCTATTCGCTGCCCCCTAGTATGATTTTGATTTGTCATTCTTATATCTTGGAATAGGAGTGATAAGTCACTTTGTCAAAGGTCATATCTTATGGCCATTAATCTCCGCCACATCTATGTATTATAACCTTGATGAGGCTTAATCAATGTTCTCTTAATAATTTCTAAGTGTTGCATAAATAATTGATATGATATTAGTGACTTGGACTAATTGTGACTCCTTAAGGCAAGTTGTTTCTTATCTCGGGGATTGAGTTGTATGTTTATATGTTTGTTAGTGATGTGGCAATGAAACAGCTATATGTTTATCTGTCGTGATCTCCAACTTGCTGTTGCCACCGTATTCTTTACTAGTATATGGAACGAACAGTTGTAAATGCCAATATCTATACAACTACCGAATTAGGATGCCTCTGTAGATGTCCATACTGATCGATATCGTATTACAGCGACCGTTCTTATCGGCAGTATATTTCCCTTATGTTTGTTGACTTGGACCATGAAGGAATAGACAATGAATGTTTCTCCCCTGACAATGCTAATAATTAGTCGATTCCTTAATGCTACGTTAGTGAATAGTTGATGGCCTTGATTGATAATCATTTACCATCGATTATTCCATTATTTTATTTCTTGAAACATTATATTATTCTTTAAAATATATTATTATATCATTAGTTGGAGTGATATATTATTTTATTAATGTCTTTGTTTGATAGAATTATTTATTTATTAATTTTATTATTTGTTTGTTATTAAATCTTTTTTTTCAAAAGGGGATGATGTAAACGAGGGGATATGACAGTTTTATTGATGTCACTTATGAGAAACGCACTATCTTACCATAAGACAGGGGAACCTACCACAATAGCATTCACTCTTAAACGTTAGGTCAGACCCCAGATTCTTAGTCCCACATGGCCTACCCACAACTTTTCACTCCTATCCTGTGTTATTTTGAGTAGGGTAGCATAGAATAATAAAATAGGAGTAAACTGTGAGCAATTTAAGGTTTAAACTAACATTCATTAGCTTGTCCTTTCAATCCTCCTCGGCATAGCTGGGAGTACATACTGGGCTACTTCTAATACTCTTGTTGTTTCTACGTGTATATAGGGATGAAAGCAATATCGCATAAATCTGTATTTTTGCAATTTATGAGCTAGGAAACAGCATTCAAGCCACCCATCTCTGAGTCTTTTCAGGACACATATATTTATTGGCATACTTTGGTTGCTTTTTTATCTCATTCCCACTAAATGTGTTAAGACATAAGGCTTTCTTGGGATGATTACTAGTAATGGAAGCTCAAAACAATGTTAAGATAAAAATTACCTTGCCTTAAGCCTTAGACTAATATGGCCATAACGGTGTCATGATTGTGTGAGGAAGGGATAGGGAAAGACATTGTGCATGCTAACACAACACCATATCACAACATGCCAAAAAAGCAGTGTTACCTGGGGACGCATTTGCAGCATAATTTGACCCGTCCTAGAAACAGGGACGTCCCGAAAATTTGGAAACTTTCGGAAACCCATCCCTTGGCTGTCCCATAAAATTAATGTTTGAGTTTTGATGATTTGTTCGACTTCCACTCTCATGTGAACTCTCTATTTAAATTATTTAACACAAACATTAAGGTTATATAATGTATATAAGCATGCTTTATCCATGTTTTCATATGAATATTTAAAATTTCCCTATACATTTTAAATTTTTCCTATTTTTTATATAGCTGTCTCCACTGCCATCCCCTGCCGTCCCTTGCTCCAGGAAAAATTAATCCATCCCGGAAACCTGTTTCCCTGTTCCCCTGTCCTGGAAACCCGGGGTAACATAGTTGTAAATGCTACTTCTCTTTTGGAGTGTACATAGTCAGGCTTGCAAGAAAAGAAAAGGGAGTTGGCTAAGCGTTACCTGCAATTTTACAATCAATTGCATTGTATACACATCTTTATTGCTTCTTTCCTTATTACTTGCTTGTTAAATTCAACTTTATTATTTCAAATTTTCCTTATATCACATCAATGTCCTCACCTTGCCCGGTGCACTCTATGCTTGTAGGCTTTTTCTTTTGGCTGATTACATTTGCCTCACTTGTTAGAGCCACGTGCACATAATATATTTTTGCTTTTCTGAACATATACAGTATGTGATCAATATTTTATACTAATTATCATCAATTTATGGTTAAAATCCCAGCCCAACAAATGTCATACAAAGATCTCTTGAGAGCATGGTCCACGAACTAGCTAACAGATGACATGAATGTTGCAATACTCATATATTTGTCAAGGCATGTGATTCTGTTAGTCTAGCATAATCGGCACCCTTGTTCACTGAAAAATACAATATGCAACAGTTGAAGCCATATAGAAAAGGCTCTCAAACTGAAGTCTAATTCTATCAAAATAGAGTTTGATTCTGCAGTTTAAAAACACAACTACCTGATAATAGAAAATCGGTGCTGTAAGTAATACTTAAGTAGAATTCAGAAGCTACTTACAATATCAACTGCAAGGAGCTGCTTTCAAAGCATCATGAACCAAATTACTCATCGTCATCCTCTACATCAGAATATTTAGCATATACTTTAAGTTATAAGAGTTTTAATATTACTAATCTAAATATGTATAAACATTATACAATAACTGTAATAAGCTAGCATATAAATTTAGGTTGGAAATTTTACCGAAAAAACACCTAGATAGGGATACTCACAGCATTCTAGTAAATTATTATTTTAATAGTACAAACATACACTACAATAATAAATACATAGTTTTAGCCCCGTCAATGGGGTGAGTACAGCTCGTTAAAAAAAATCAGTATGGTTGAGGCTCCCAAGAAGGATTCTAAAGGAGTATCAAAGAGCAATTTAAGTTTTGCTGGTGCAGGTGTGGTGCTAAGAGATAAGCAAGGTGGCTTTATTCCAGTGTAACACAGGGACGCGTCCCCCCCAACCCCCAAGTTTCCGGTACGGGGACATCCCAGGGACAGGAAATTGGCGTCACCCACCACTGCCCACACGCCGCCAAGGACGTGGGTACATAGGGGTGCGCACAGAAGTCCCCGGGACGGTGGGGGATGCCCAGGTGTCCCTCGACCGTCCCGGAGACTTCTGTGCATCCCCCGTCGGCGCCACTTAATAAAAAGCAAATTTAAAAAAAAAAATTATGTTTTTTATTTTTCTTTTGGGTTCTATTTGAACCCTAATAGAGTGTGGGCCCCATCTTGGCCACTTCAATCACCGTTTTAACAATTTTATAATTTTAGTATTCTAATTTGTAATTTGTAATTCGATATGCAATGTTCCATTGTTCATTGTTCAAGTATTTAATATTTGGCATTTGCAAGTTTGCTATTTAGTACTTTACTTCTTATACTGTTATAAACTTATACATCTTTTCATAACTAGCATTTCAACTACTATATGGATAGTATATAGTATATACAGAACCCCCGCTGCCGTCCCACCCCCGTCCCCAAATTGGACCCCCTTATCCCCCAGCCCACCGTCCCCCGGTAACACTGCTTTATTCATGGGGGTTCTCATTTTCTTGGCTGCTTAACGGCTGTGGTTCCTGGGATTTCTTGGACTTCATCCCTTGGCTTTAAATAAGGTGTGGTTGAAGGCGACTCTCTTAACATCATAAACACTGTTTGTAAAGCCTTTGTCCTAATTGAAAACTTCTATCCTTTCAGGAGAAGAAGCAAGCTCTCTGCTCTTCCTTCAACAGTGGTTTTCTTGCATTGCTTTCTGGAGCTGAATTTGGCTGTGGAATTTTTAGCCAATCGAAGAGCCTTTGATCGTGTTATACAGCATGCATCCTGAATCTTGGTTGAGACTTGGGCAACAGTTGGAATTCAGATACCATAGTCCACTTTTTCTTCTTGCTTTGACCACATACTAGCATCCTAATTCATACCATTTGCTCTTGTTTTACTTGGACAACAGCTTGTGTAATTATTGTGTCTAGAGGGTGACTTGATCGCAAACAGTGTTTTAATGAATTCATTGCCTATTTCTTGATCGCCAGAGTGTGCAAAGGAGATATATTTCCAGATGACATGAGCTTTTGTTCATTGTATTCTTGTCTCTTTAAAACAGGTGTCAGGGGCAACATTGGCAAGTGGCTGTGTAGCTTGACATTGCATTTTCCTGTTGTGGGTTTGTGTTTTAATGGCAGATCTTCATGGCCTCATGATCCTTACTTCCATAATATCCAACTATCATTTGGAAGCTATTTTTCATTTATGGATGCAGTCATGCTTTGTTTAATTAAAGCTGTGTTGGGAGATGATGGGGTAGGCAACTCTACTCTTCCAAGGTTGAAGATCTCCACTGGGGAGGATTTCATACAGAAACTCGCTTCTGTTGTGTTGTCAGCAGCAACTAGGTTGTGGTTTTTGCCACTTCTACTCCCAGAGCATTTTGCTGATTCTGGGCTAGTTGTGGAGAAACCGAATAAGGATGGGAACAAGGAGGGGGATATTTCTATTATGGCAACTATGGTGGATGTCCATTTGACTAGAAGGAAACACTTTTGTCTATAGAGAGCTTCAAGAATTATTAGTGTGTAGCTCTAATTTGGGTAGAGTACTAGACAGCCTCATGGTGACTCATTCTTATGGACATCTGCAAGTGTCTACCACTTCAACATATAGAACTTGGTTTGAGACATTAATGAGAGCCAACTGGTGAAAGGTGTTCCATAGCATGTGGTGCTCTGCACTTGATGTACTAGGAAATGGTGACGTGGTTGGCTTTAGCTCAACTAGCCAGCATGAGGTCATGGTATAAAAGGAAATTAGGATGCTCCTTCTGGGTTCAATGTTGGAGGTTGGTGGCTTTGTCAATGATTTTTGGTTGTTCTCAAATTTTTTGGGAGGTGGTCTCTTTTTGTCATATTTGGTTGTTTAGTTGATTGGTGTCTCATTTTTTGACATATGATTTGTGACTTTTGTAATTGTTTATACTTTGTTTTGGGCGATGGCCCCACTTGATCATTTCATTCTTTAATTAAACAAATACACATAATTTAACTTCATATTAAAAAGACCAAGACATCTATATGCTATACTTCATATTCAAACATTAAAAAAATAGCAAAAGATCTAGGCCATTGCCTAAATCCCTCACTATTTAATCCAAAAAAAACCCACATCTTTTAGGTTCATATTAAAAAACGAAGTTATTTGTATGTAATAGTTTATCTCCAACTACTGAAGAGTAGTGAAAGATCTTGACCACCACCCACAAGCTACTAGATGTAGCCCTACTGGTCTTCTCAAACCACAACCAACAAGTATCTAGTGCTTTCAACATGTTTCCGTTTGTCTCTAAGACATTGATGAGAGCCAAGCAGTGGGAGGAGGTGTTTCATGGTGTGACTTTGCCCACAACTGATGCACCAAGAAAGAGTTGCAGGGTCAACTTCAACTCGGTTTGGCAAAATGAGTTGGTAGTGCAAGAGGTGGCAAACTAGGATGTCCCTTCTAAGTTTAATGCTGATAAATGAGAGACATGTACTTGGAAACAATAAAATTGATAAAAAAAAAAATGGTGTTGGTTTTAGCTCAGCTGGGCATGATGAGGTGTTGATGCAAGAGGTGGAAAAATAGGGTACTCCTCCTAGGTTCAATGTTGGAGGATGGTGGCCCTATTAATGATCTTTTGTTGTACTCAAGCTTCTTGGAGATGCTCTTTTTGTCGTGTTTTGTTCTTTGGTTGGTTGGTGTCTCAGTTTCTAACCTATTGGTCATGACTTTTGCAATTGTTTATAGTTTGTTTTGGGTGAGACCGTGATCAATCTCTCACTATTTAATCAAAAAAACTACGTATTTTAAGTTCAAATTTAAAAAACCATGACATCTATATGCTCTATCTTATATCCAAAAATTATAAATAAAAATAACGAACAGCTAAGTTAGCAAGGGAATCTTCAAAGTCCTGTTGTTTAACACTTTTATCAACAGCAAAAGCTTTTTCTGTAATACCAGAGGTACCATTGCTGTCATAGGATTCTTTCATAGACATCTTTGGGTTCATCAATCTATATGTTATAGTTTATTTCCAACCGTTAAAAAAATAGTGAAAGGTCCCAAACTCCCATTCTCCAACAAGCTTGCATTGAGAACTTTATACTTGGTTTGTGGTAGGCATAGTGGCGTAGTTCCCACAATATTTTTAAGGCTTGTCTATGCACTGTATTTTAAGATAAGTTCTCCCATTGCATGTTTGAATGTAAGATTTAGCAAGTTACAAATGACTTTCACTTGATCATAATTACTAACCAGGATAAGGAGAATGTAATGTATTCCTCTCATGGTCTCATCACTTGTGTGTGCTTGGCAATACACATGCAAGGAAGGTGAAGGAGTAATCAGATCTTGCAACAAGAGCAATGAGCCCAGCACTCATTTTTATTAACCTCCTCCACTTTCTTTTCTTCATTGTGATGTAGTAAACTACTTTTCAATTCAAGTCTGTTTAATTGTAATTCTTTTCTTAGACCCACATAATGAAATGTGTAATTTAACTTTGGGGCCTAAGTCTTTCAAAAATAAATGTAACTTGTAAATTTTCGACCAAGAGATCAATTTGAGATCCAAAACGACTAACGCTTGTAGGTGTAGTATTTGGCACACAAGATGGGTAGGGTATGTTGGATTCAAAAATACTGTTAAGCATTAAGAGACTTTCAGAAAGAGAGAAAACTATCAAATTTATAGTGTAGGCAATCATGCTAGAAGTTGTAATTCACCAATCATAAATCAATCAAAAGATCATGTCTACTATTGAATCTTCTCTTCCTTTGTGGTGATGCATCTTCTGCTTTATTTTCTTTAAGTTGAATCATTGGTGAAACCTTTAAACTGCTTTAGAGTGGGGTTGGTGTGCAGATCTGTGCATGTATATGTCGGTTTTCTGCACCTAACTGAAATATTTTTATTTAAATTCCTCAGAATCTTGCACTTATATTGTTTGTGATAAGGTGAAATACTGATCACTGCATTAAGATTGTTTGGATATCATCAAACGTTTAATCAAGGCTAAAACTTGTTAATGTTTATAGCTTCAGTCGTATGATCATTAGAATATATATAATACATGTTGATTAATAATAATATATTATATATGTTATATTATTATTAATCATATGAAATTTAATATTCAATATTAAATTA
>MU226531.1:1428962-1448362 GCA_018584345.1 Thuja plicata
TAGTTCAAAACTTCAAAGTTGAAACATATAATGATAATAATAAGAATTTAGAAGCGTGATTCTCATATGACATAATGATAAAATGATAAATCCATAATTGTCAGTATATGATTATATCATATTCATAATTTGCGAAAGTCTCAAATTGTCATTACATGCTGAAAATTTAAATCACAAGCATAAAAGGGTCGAATTAGGGTTTAGAAGGGTCAAATTAGGTTTAGTTTGACTTTATTTATTAAAAAAATAAAAAATAAAAGTCAATGTGGGCCTATTTTTGGATGCCCAGATTTTGGATTCCGGCGAATCCTTTTGGATTCCTGTGGATCCTCCCGGATTCCCCTTGGATTCCTCCAATGAGGAACCCACAGAGAACCCGGATTCCATTCCAAAACCCTAGAGGAATCCAAGAGGAATCCGGGAGGAACCAGGATCCGGATCGTACCAGAACCAGGATCCGAGCCTCAACAGAGGAATCCAGTAACATAGGGAAAATGGAAGTGAACAATAGTAAGACACCTTAAGAATTATGGAAGGTAAGGCAAACAACTGTTAGATACTTCAATGTTGATAAGTAGGAGATATTTTCCACAGCAAGGCAAGTTGTAATATTGCTATCAGAATTCAACTGTGTAGTTTTTGAGTTGAATTCATTGAACCATGTTTCATGAGTAGTGGTCCACAAGAACCCATCTCTCATGAGAATGAATGGAACACTTAGCACTCATGTCATCTAGGTGATGCTCACAGAGGTGAAGCACCAGGACTTCCCGGGAGGTCACCCATCCCAGTACTACTCCAGCTCAGGCACACTTAACCACGGAGTGTCCTCCAAGGTTAAGACCGCTTTGCTTGCAACCCCATTTGCAAAACCTTCAGCAAGTGTTGTGCCTTATGAAGCATTCATTACAAAGCCCCTTAAACTCATCAATTGATGAGTAGGAGATATTTTTCACAACAAGTCAAATTTTGATATTGCTATCAGGATTCAACTGTGTAGTTTTTGAGTCAAACTCATTGACCCATGTTTCATGAGTAGTAAGTAGTTCATAAGAACCCATCTCTCATGAGATGATGAGGATTTTTCGAGAATAAGTGCTACATAAGAAGAGATGATGAGGAATTGAGCAAATTTGACTCCGAAACTAATGAAGGCATCCTCCTTGTTTATTAATAAGGCTTATATAGATGTTACAATCAAAGGTTGTAGAAGATCGTAGAGAGTGCCTATGTAAAAGTGGATGAAGCAAGGCATCAAAAAAAAGCACAAGAAAAATATAACCCAAACTCCTTGTTTATTAAGAAGGCTTATATAGATGTTACAATCAAAGGTTGTAGAAGATCGTAGAGAGTGCCAATGTAAAAGTGGATGAAGCAAGGCATCAAAAAAAAAGCACAATAAAAATATAACCCAAAGGAATCAAGATACAAAGAAGAAAAAGAAGAAATAGAACAAAAAGATACAAAGGCACCATCCAAATTTGTCCAAAAGAATCATTCAGAAAATCTTATTCTTAGTGACAAAGATACTGGAGTACAAACAAGAAGAAGATCAGCGAGTCTATCAGAACATGCAAACCTTTCCTTGCTATCTAAAATAGAGCCTAAGGACTATGTAGAAGCCAGAGAAGACAAACATTGGATTGATGCTATGGAAGAAGAGCGAAATCAAATTGAAAAGAATGAGACATGGGAACTCGTTCCAAGACCAAAAGATAAGAAAGTGATTGGTACAAGTAGATCTTCAGGAATTAGTTGAATAAAGATTGTCAAGTGATAAGAAACAAGGCAAGGTTAGTTTATAAAGGTTATGCTCAAGTTGAAGGTATTGATTTGGAAGAAACCTTTGCTCCTATTGTAAGATTAGAAGCTATTAGAATGTTTTTGACATTTGTTCATTTCAATAACTTGAAAGTCTATCAGCTGAATGTTAAGTTGGCATTTCTCAATGGCAATCTAGAGGAAGAGGTATACATTGAATAGCCATAAGTGTTTCTATTATCAGAAAATAAAGGTTATTTGAGCCCCTTTCCTAAACAGACTTTTGAGGACCTCAACCAGATATTGGGACTGATACCCCTCTACCTTGTCACCTAAATTCTTTAGGATAAGCACAAATTCATGGGGAGCTAATGATTGCATCATCTTTCAGCTCCATGAAACCTTTATTGTTGATGTCAATGGGGGAGAATTACAAAAAGAGGGAGAACTAAGTCCTTGTTTCATTCATAGATTATATCTAGGTGAAGATAACTTTTGGATTTGATTGTGTTTTACTTTTGCATTAACGCTTCGGATCACACCCTGTGATCCATCATCATGATGAAGAGTGCTAGCAGACAAAAAATTGAATCCATTTTTTTCTCTAATAGCACTACTTCATCCTGATCATCGATCACAGAGTGTGATCCGAAACATTGATGCAATAATTAAAACACAATCGAATCCAAAAGCCATATTCATCAATTCATGGATTGTGGAAAAATAATGAATTAGATTTTTTCTTTGCAAGGTTGACATCAATGACAAAAGGGCAAATTATTGAAATATTGTCATATTGACATTGATGTCAAAGATATATAAATACAAGACAATTTATTGATGTCAACGGAGGATCAATATAGAGAATAAATGCTAACAAACATTAATCGAAAAATAAAATATATATTGAGATTAAAATCTAATTGTCTAAATTTAATGGGATGGCCAACGCCCATGTTGGTTGATCAACCCTCGTCTAATTTTGGCGCTTGCATCGCACGTTGTCCAAGATAAATTAAAATTATTAATATTTTATATGGGTCAATCTCTTTGACAAATCACCTCTTTTGGGGAAGCCACACCTCCTAGAGAAGTTGCCCCTCTTGGTTGAAGAGGCATAATGGGGATATAAAATGAAGATGCGTGGCAGTAAAAGAAAGCAAGCAATAAATGTGATATCATTCCAATACAAGCAAATTTTTGAAAAAGAGAAAATATATGAAAACGTTGCAAGAAGATTTTATGAAGGAGAATCTAATGATTATCATCCATTGAGGAAGCAATATTCAAGAAGGTGAAAATTTTGTTCATTTGGATGTTGGTGCCTCCTAGTAGAAGAGATTAGTCTCTTACTAAGTCAATGCTTAGTAGCGGGGATTGGTGTCTCTAGTGGGTTGGTGCCTACAAATATGTGTAAGAGGATTTCATTTTGTGGCTAGTTGAACAATAGATCCAAGCAGTCTTTCTTTGTGGTTTTCTCTCGAAAGGGTTTCCATGTAAATCTTGTGTCTCTTAATTAGATCTTGTGTGATTGTCATTATTGTGGTTGTTAGATTTTAGTAAGTGAAAAATTATTTTATATTCATTAGCACAACACACACACCCCTCTCAGTATAAGTGTGTGCTCATTATATAGATAATTATTTGATAACAAACATCACAAATAATGTCATAGGTAATCAAAATTTCAATCGTTAAATACTATCCATATATAACACATAAAGACCCCAATACTAATTATAATGTCATGACTCTTGGTTGAAGAATTCAAACACATTCAAATAGTAAAATACACATGCAAACAAACAAAAATCACAAGTCTAAATCCTAACATGCAATGGAAGAGGCACATCTCCTACATGAGCTTTGTCATCTATATTTGGGTCATATTCTAGGATGCTCTCCAAATAGTTATCACTCTCAAGATTGTGTTCCTCTATAGTTAAATGAACTAGGGATAAACCATTGTGATCATTCACATCAATCACTTCATCCTCCAAGAATGTGATTGTTCCATCTAATAATTCATCTCATCCTACTAAAGGACTCTCTTTGTACCAAGCTTTGTACAAGAGAGAACATGAAATGTGCTACAAATAGACTAGGTTCTCTACATTCTTTGATCTCAATCAATTCCTTTTTAATGGGCGAATGCAACCATAACTGTCAGTACTCCAATTCCTCTCACAAGACGAAGAATTGGCTACTTTTCAAAGTAATATCAATGCAAATTAAAGAAACATAAATCCTCAAAAAATCCCAAAATTTTTAAAATAAAAATAAAAAACTTCCACCAAAAAAATCCCAATGTTATCTGCCATGATTTTCAACAATTTTCAAGGCTTTAAAGCATGAAAAATCATGTAAAAATCACGAAAAATGTGTTTACTATTTACCAACTCATCATAAAACCCTAAACTATGTGAAAAATCGCTATTTAATCAGATTTTCAGCACAGCTTTGAGAGTCGGCTGCCGAGACATGGTTCACCAAATTTCTTCATGTTGCTAGGACAAACCGCAGGTGGGTGACCTTGAATGGACATATATTCCTAATAGATGCTAAGGATATTAAAATAGAGACACATTCTTTGGTATGCTTCTACTTTTGATATTAAGGGCATTAAGATTGAATGGTTAAGAGGTGTGCTGCTATTTTCTTATTATTCCACACTACTATCATTTTCCTTAGGCTCGTAGTAATGTTTTCCATGTAAATAAATCCAAAGACAATTAAATGGGAAATGGTAGATAGTATCATAAATATTATATAAGGTTTCTATCTAATTTTTTTCACATCTATGAACCTTATAAGAGTACTTGCCAAAAGTAAATAAAAAAAGTCAAACTATACGGAAACAAAACTCTATTGACTTGATATCAACTTAAAGAGGTTTGTTTCTAGAATTCGTGTCAACAATTCAAAAGAAATTTTACATTTCAATTGTCAACAATAATGCCAAGGTGGTTGTTTAGGTTGTCAACAATAATACCGTTTAGATTGTCAATGTTAGGTTGGTACAAATTTATTTTTTAAATGCTAACAAAGTGTGATAATGGAGCTTCAATTCGACACTAGCTACATTAATTAGTGAAACTCACTACTTATATGCATGCCTTGGACTTGTTAAGGAACTTCATTCCATTTAATCTCATCATATACATGGAGATTTAGAAGGCCTGCAAGGAGTACAATAGTAACTGTACATGAAGGCTATAGACATATATAGCATAGCATTTCACGCAGGTAAAATACGTATCATGCAAACTAATACATGCCTTGAGAGAAGTAATGCCCTAGTCTTGTGGGCTTATCTTAATCCCTCCTAAAGCGGGCCTCATATTTTCTCTTTAACAATCCCAAAAGATTTCAGCAGTAACTATTGTAATGTCCCCTATCGAGACTTTACTCAATTTACCCAAAATTTCCCAACTAGGGTATGGATTGTGCTTGGAAATGGAATTTAACTTAGTCATTGTAATGTCCTCAACTAGGAGGCCACCAATTCCCAATGATGTACACATCATTATATATTATCATTCCTTAAATCAGATCATTAAAGCTAGAGAACAAGTAGTAGTCATAATACAATTGACAGTTAACATACTTAAGCCCCAATTCCTTACTTCTCTCCTAAACATCAACCCTAAGAAGGATAGGGAATTACTTGTCATTAGGGCACTTGGAAACCAATCTACAAACATGCCCCCTCAAGGTATCGGGAATGCATGTTCATACCCATCTTGGGACTTTTCCCTAAGGCATTGGAATTACATGTCCTTACCCATCTTGTGACTCACCTACCTTGTGAGGAATTACTCTGCCTCTCCCTAACAAAACCAACCTATCCTCTTAAGAGGCTATAGCAAGTGATGAAAGAATAGGCTATGTATATATTAATATCTCAACATAACTAATATATATAATTCTGATTTCACTATTATTAATAGATATAAGATGAGGAACTACTCTGCCTCTCCCTGACAAAACCAACCTATCCTCTTAAGGGGCTATAGCAAGTGATTAAGGAATGGGCTATGTATATATTAATATCTCAACATAACTGAAATATATAAGACCATATAAGGATTTCTTATCCCTAATAGAAATTAGATATAACATTCTGTAAATCAGTATTTAATTCATAGGTACATTACAGCGTGACTTGCTGTCACCAATGCTTGTCGGCAATGTTAATGATTCATTTCCTTTCTCATCTCTGCCTTGTGAAGAGTATCAAATATATTTCATAATCCCTTATTCTTCCCCTTTATATCTTTTGTGAGGAAGGGTCACACCTTTTCACCATGTCTGCCCTTTTCAATGGTCACACCTTTTCACAATTACTGCCCTTTGAGAGGGTCACAACCCTCCATCTTTGCTGCCCCTTTGGAAGTTACTTCCTCCTTCCATTAATCGTTCCTTAATTCCTATGTTCCCTTTTTGCAGATCATAAGTATCTTATATCTCTGAACAGAACTTACTCTGATTACCTTCCTTATGAAGATCCCTTCTTCCATGCCTTCAACAAATGACTTTCCCTCCTATTTATATCTTCATGATGGGAGAGTCACAACCTTTCATTATTAGAGCCTTTCAAGAGAGTGACAACCCTTCATCCTTTATGCCCTTTGAAAGAGTCACAACCTTTCATAACTACCACCTTTTGAAAGAGTCATAACCCTTCATCAACTCTTCCCATTCCAATCTTCTTCCCTTAGTCCTTTCTTAGTTCCCATGCTCCCTTCTTTCTTCTTTTCTCCTTCTCCCACACTTCCAACTGAAGTTCTCTTCTTCCTTTTATATCTCATGTTTGAGGGCGTCACATCTTTTCATTTCATGCCTTTTGACCATTCTTACACTTTATTATATTTTAATTTGATTCTTTTATATTTTAATTTGAACTTAAAAGTTAATTTATATTCTCTTTATATTTTAATATTATTATTTATTATTAAATCCAATTTCAGAAAGGGGACATCACAACTGTCCCATTGAAAGGGAATTCCTTGTACTTTGACTTTCCATTGGACCTTGTACCTATAATCTCTCGAATTCTCAACTGAAAGTCCATCAATGTTTTTAACTCCATCATCCACTTATTCACAAAATCAAGGAAAATTTACTTGAATAATAATAGCTAAAAGTATGGCCCAAATAGTTGCTCTCTTCTTTTGTACTACCAAGTCTTTATTATCTAATGGAAAAATATTTAAAACTCCATTTACTATTTTACAAATCTGCTAAAATAGTTATCAATGAGAACATTTCAAAATCATTTATGGTCTTTTATATATAAGATTTTGTTTTAAAAGCATTTTTTATTACTCTATCCTAAGCTATTTGATTCAAAACCTAATTAGTTGAACTTTTCTTGTCATATAGTTTCCCTTTCACATTCATAAAATAGTTCCCTGACATTATTCTAGAAATTGCAAGCACTGTTAAATCACAAATATGAAACAGTTGGTCCCCATTTTTTAATTTATAATGTATGATCAGCAAAGGAAAGTTGTCTTTTTAATGACTTTCTTGAGTCTGAGGATTTTGAATCTTGAAAGCCAACTTGGATGGTCATACAGTTGAACGACTTGGGAGAGGCTTTGAAATAGGAGCTTCATCATCAAGACTTGGTCATTGACTATGTTTAATTTTTTGAAACTTCGTACATAGTTTATAGGTTGACTTTCTACAAACTATATTGTAACAGAAATTTTGTCAACTATAACCATCTAGTTATTATTTATGCACTATGATGTATGCTTTGTGCAATGCAATGTAATCAGCAATATGAATATAAACAACAAAATCCTATTTTCTACAATTCATGGGTTGAACTCTCTATTTTATTTTCCATCTATCTCTATGTTATTGAAATACCCTTAAATTCCCCCAAAAAAGTAGTTTGTCTCTTTTTACACAATTTTTTATGTTTTCTTTTTTTATGTGATTTTCCCCCTTTTTCTCAAATTTTCCCTGATTATTTCAAAAAATCTTATACTTTTGCTTTGCCATTTTTTTCCCCAAACAATTATTGCAGCTATGTTGCAAATGATTGCAATTCAAGGGCTTCAATTCTATGGTTCCACGATCACTCTATTGGGCCTTTCTTTGCATGCACATCATAGAAGGTTTCCACAATAGAAAATCAGCTTGTTCACATAAAAAATTATTCCGCTAAGTCTTCATCAAAAGCAATTTTTAATGCAGCTCAAAACACTTTGTTATCTCTATATCCTCATACCCCTTTTCTTCGAGTGGTTTGTATCATACCACCTATGATTTGAAGGGTAGGGAGCATAACAAAGAGATGTCTTAAGTTTGTTCCATCTTCATTGTATTTTTTCCTCTATCAGAGGATGTAAAAAAAGATCTCTGGCATCTGTTATTTTTCTAAATCTTTAACACAGTCAATTTCTCCATAAGTTTCTCCCAAACATGGCTTGTTTGAATCTCCAAATTTGATTACCTCCCAAATGATTTGGATAAGGTCATCAAAGAATTTAACATTGGCCAAAAGACAATCATTAAGAACCATCCACCATTGACCTCTATGGAAGACAACTCCCCTTTTGACTACATAATGATGATCAAGTAGTACAATATAAGAAGCAAAGTATGCATCAGCAAACTTGATGAATTCCACCTCGGAAAAGTTTCAATAAATGGCTTGTGTATGGTGATCGTTACATATGAAGGATAGTGTTTTCCTACCCTTTTCAATAAGTTATGAGATCCATTGAAACTTGTCAATGTCATTGAGTTTATTATTCAATGTATATACATGACATTGTGTCCTAAAAATATGATTGTACTTTTTTTGTACCAAACAAACAAGGGCAACATCTATAACAATTTCAACTATTTACAATGCCCCCCAACTCCTCTCAATGGCATCACATAGTTTTGAAGTAACCTCACAATTTTATCGTCCTTAAAAATTTCATTGCCTTCAAAATCTAATGCAAGTTACCATAATATTAAAAAGTAGTTGTTTTCTCACATCCATCTTACTATTCATCATAATGTTGCATTTCTCTAACAAGCACAATATTTTCACCAATGTAGTTTGTTCCTTTAGTTCTATTTATTCGTTATCAACTAGAGTCCTAAAAAACTACTCATATCCAAGTAATTCATAACATGCCAGCCCAACGTTAATAGCTTGGATCATCTTCTCATATTAAGGGAAGCATGCAACATTAAATGGAGTTTTGTTTACATAAAAGTAATGTGTAATCAAGGGATCAACCACATCTCAGCCACGCACATCAAACAATAATGTTGCATTTCTCTAACAACCGCAATCTCTTCATCGATGTAGTTGGTTGCTTTAGTTGTATTTGTTCTTTATCAACTAAAGTCGTAAAAATCTACTCGTATCCAAGTAACTCAACATGCCAGCCCATTGTTAATAGCTTGGATCGTCTTCTCATATCAAGGAAAGCAAGCAACATTAAATGGGGTTTTGTTTACATAAAAGTAATGTGTAATCAAGGGATCAACCATGTCTCAACCATGCACGTCAAACAATCTCCCAATAGGGTTTTAGCTTCCATTGTATGGTCTCTTGCGAAAAGTCCGTACATCTTGCGCCAATTGTGTCACTTCTCTAGAAACACATCTATCTTTGACTCTCTAGTTTCTCTTCTTAGTTGACACTAAGTTGCCCTTGTTGTTCAAGCCTGAGAGCTCAAATGAGGCACTCTCCCCTTAGTTCTTTCTTGATCCCCAACAACTTTGTACCATTAATTTCATTTGGGAAGGGTTTGACACCCTTTCCCTTTGTGTCAAAAAAATGAGCCTTCACCTTGAATTTACACAAAGTTTACATACAACAGTTTTCTCCACCAAACCACTTGGCCCTTGAAACATGATCAAACTAGCGGCTAACATTCAACCCAAATTTCTAACCGTAACCTAGAAGCTTTTGGACACCCACTAAACATAATTGAAAAACAAGATATGCACATAAAAACAATACCTTTGTACTTTAATTGTTGCATCCATAGTTTGCAAACGTTGTGGGTACTCTCCAAGCCACCAAGTACTCTATTTTTTTTTTGTTGCGCAATTTTTCACAAGTTATCTCTCACGTTTTTATGGATGCAAAAAAATGTGGGTAAAAATGTTGACACAACTAAAATGTTGGTTAAAATCGCTGTAACACGGGGACCTGTCCCCCCTGGACCCCCACGTTGAGGGACAAGGACAAGGCATCCCCCACCACTACCTTTTCGCCACCATTGCACCGCCTAGATGTCGTCTGGATGCCAAGACGGCACAGCGTCCCCAAAACGGACATGGGGACGCCCAAGCAACCCCACACCGTCTCAACAATGTCTGCACATCCCCATTCGGCGAACGGCCATAAAAGTGACTTTACAAAAACAATTGCATGTTTTTAAATTTTGTTCAAACACGTCAATTTTGGGAGAAAATGCTTCAAAAATAAAGAATCCAAAAGGCCATTCAAGAGGGAAAATGAATTGCCCTAGGACCCCGGAAGGGGCGTTGCCGCCCCTTCACCCCCGCTTTCAAATTTAAAAACAAAAGAAGAAATTGATGAGGAAATCACATCGAATCAACTTAATTTTTTACATCCACTTTACAAGTTTACTGAGTTCCAATGATGAGGAGTTTGCCTTGAGGGATGTTTAGAGGCCTCCCTTCACTACATTATGATATTTTCGATATAATAGAAATCTTCCATTCACTGATTCGCCAATTTTATTTAGAATTCTAATTTCTAATTAGTAATTCGATATTCAAAGTTAAATTGTTCATTTCTCAATGTTCAAGTATTTAGTATTTGGCATTTGCAATTTCACTATTTTATTATACTATTATACATATTTTCATAACTAGCATTTCAACTAATATATGTATAGTATATACAAAACTGCCCCCTCCAGACGTCCCCCTGTCGTCCCCAAATTGAAGCCCTTCTTCCCCTCGTCCTGTCGTCCCCTCATCCCCATGTCCCCTAGGGGCCCTATTACACTGGTTTAACTGCATCTTTCACATGTTTTTTCTATAAAACCATGAATTTTCTCTTACGATATGTTACTTTTCAATTTAATACATTTTGTAATTAATCTATCGAAATGGGGGTTTATCTTCTTCTACCTCCTCAAAGCAGGCTAATCAATTGGTTAGTGTGGCATGGATTTCTTTGCCTTCTAATTGGGCCAAAATGAGCTTTGATGGAGTCATTAATATCAAGAGTTTCAAATGTTAGGTGTTTGATTCATAATTGAGATGTGAAGCTTACTAAGGCATCTTTAAAGTAGCTATTAGATGGCTCGAACAATGAGGTTAATGCCCAAGCACTTCTTATGGGATTACAAACCTATGGGTGTTTGGGGTGAATCTTGTGGAAATAGCAGGGGATTGATGCAATGATTATTACCAATTTTGTTAGGAATCAAGGATCGATAAATTGGAAGATCAACATCTTATTAACAGTTTAGCCCTTATCGGATTCCCATATTGATTTTTCAATTCAACACATCTAAGAAAGGCAATGGTAAGCTAGACTTTTCAGAAAACTATGCAATTGACACGGAGTGTATCATAAGCAATGATCCCAAGAGTTTGGATTTGTTCAAATCCTTGCCAAACTATAATTTATGATTACATGTTTTATATGGCCAAGGGAAAAACGTTGTGCATCGAAGATTGTTATGTTTGCATTCATAAAGGGGATGGTTAGATTTTTGTACCTCACTTTTGGATTGCCTTCACAGTTTTGTCATTTCTCTCTTTCCTTGATGTGTTATGGATACAAATATGCCTCTAGTCAAAAAGGTTCAGCAAATGGCATCTTGGGAATGATTTCAAAGCTTCAACTTATGAAGGTTTTCAAGTCCCACCATGGTATTGTGTTGTATGTCATCCTTTGAATCCTCGAAGATTAGTTCATTTTTGCTCCAATTGTTATAAAGCGAACTCCAATATTGCTTCAAAGTTTTAATTTGTCACTACTTGGTTAAGGAGAAATTCTTGGGTGGTTTTGAGAACATCATGTAAGTTGTTGAGCTTGGTGTCAAGCTTACTCCCATGGTGGTTTCTCATAGTGTGACTTCAAGTTAGTGGCATCCCTTATTCAATGTGAGTGTACACTATAAGAAACCAACAAGAAAATGTGGGAGCAAAAGGGCGTCAATTTCCTTATGTTTCTCATGGGTGATAAATTATAGTGGCATCTTTTGGATGCTCTATTGTTAGATGAAAGTTTGTATGATAGTGAGGATTGATGTAGCATAATCCCTTTGCTACTATTGCCTTTTGGGCTTTTATACATGTTGCTTTTCCTCATAGCCTAGAAAAATATATGTGTTGTATCAATTTGAGCAATTTTGTTTTATGCCTTTTTAAACTAGACTATAAAAATACTATATGTTCTTATTGGAACACATACGAATGCAATTTTCTTGTGCTTTAATACATAGTGTGCAATCTCCAAGATCACAATATATCAACCAAGAAAAAAAAGGCCAACTGAAAAATATTAAAATTAATCAATTTGCATTCTAAAGCTTAAATTTTAGATAACTTTAATGTTTAAAAATTAAAATTGTTGTTTCATAGGGCCACGTCCATCTCAAAAATCTGTCATCTCTAGAGATAGGAAAGTCCTTGAAACTCAAAGACTCTAAAGAAACATCCCCCTGCTATCTCCCCAACACCCGCAACAAGGAAAAGGCATCCATGTGATGTTTCACTCAAAGAAAGGATGTTTTCAAAGCGTCCCAATTGATGGGGAGCTTAAGAGGACATAGGGACATCTTGAGATATTGAGGAAACTTGCCCACATCCCTTGAAAGTTTAGAAAATAATGCCCAGCCCCCAAAAGTAGCTTTTTTCTAAGGACATTTTGGAAAAGTCAAACACTAGCCTTAAACCTGAAAGTATTGGCCCCACCCACACCCTAAACATTCTCAAAACCTATAAAAAGGCATCCCACCTCAATCCAAATCACTATGAGGTATTCTTTACATTGAGCAATAATAAACTACAACTGAGTGAAAGATGAAGAACAAGTCTTCATTGATCAACCATCCAGCGCATTCATCAAGCCTTCAAGCTAACTAGCCATTTATTCATTGTCCAACATTTCTACTTCTTCTGCTACTAAGAGGAATTAATCAACTTATATCTTCATCCACTCTATTAAAAGGAACAAGCTCGCCTCTAGGAGAGAAAAAAAGCTTGTAATTGTACATAACACCTTGCATCTCCTCCTTTGCAACACACTTACATGCAAGGAGCGTCTAGCAGCCCAATGTGTTGTAAAGCAACAAGACCCAACATAGTTTGATAATGATGCATCAAAAACAAAGCTGGTTAATATTGATTTGGTGGAGCTTAACCCTAATGAAACCAACAATTCAAGTGACAAGAAGTCTGGCATGGACTTTGGTAATGATTAGAGGCATTTGGCCACAAGCATATTTTATTTTGACATTTTAAGTATAACATATTTGATACCAATATTCAATATTGCCATTTAAGTTGTTAAACACAATGTGTTTAGTTATTAGTATTAACACAATGTTCAATTGTTATTCCTTCTACATTTTTCTACAACTAACTTTTCAAATACTATATATATTTGCACCATTGTCGCCAAACCTAGGTCTCTAGTCTCATGTCCTTAAAACCCATCCCTTTGCCCCCCTATTCCAGGACTATGAAACTATAATTAAAATTATGAAATTACAAATGATTTGTTGTAAGCAAAATAGTAAATTATTTTGTATTGAATATTATCGATTCAAAGTTCAAAATTAAATATTTAATTTAAACTTCTAATGCTAAATATCAATACTACATGAAGAAAAAAAAAATCGAAGCTTCCAATTTAAAGTTTTACAATCTACAACAAAACAAGAAAGCAACTAAAGAAAACAAATAGAATTAGGATATCAAGAGGAACCTTTGCCACATCACTTCTACAGTGTTTGTCATCAACTCTAATAATGTTGCCTAAACACTTTTTATTCATTGGGTCTACTATCACAACACTTTGCTATTGTTGAAACTTGATTCTACTATTGCCACATTTACTTTTATTGTCTTATGCTAAAAACACGCTCAAAATACCAATGTTAATTGCAAATGAAGAATGGTGTAAATAATATAGTTGAAGGTCAATCTTTTAAAACATTTTTTAGTTTTTTGAATATCTACCACAAAAAGCGTATGCATTCTAGGGGGGTGTGTGACACATCACCCTACAATGTTGTCTTTCCACATTGACATACTTCAAGTATCATTTCTCCTTGCCCTATCTTATTCCTTTTACAATTCTAGGTTTTTCTTGTGTTCTATTGTAGAACATACACTTCTTGGAGCTCCATTGAGACTCCTAAACCTAGAAATATCCTCAATGCATTCCTATCTTGCAAAATTCTTCATTCCCCATACCAAATTATTGCCTTTGTATACCCTTCAACCACCATTCCTTATTGTTTTCACATTCACTACACATCACATTATACTAGCATGCCCTAGGTTTCCATTTTTACAACTCTTGCACATAGCACAACCTCACACTTAAAGATTACAAACCCCCAATATCCATAATAAAGATGCTAAGGCTAAAACATGTCATCCTAAGGGACAAATTGAGGCAATCTCCCATATGTATCCCACATTTTACCCCATCTAAACTTAAACAAGTGTTACATCTCATGTGAAGATGTCCAAATTACACACATAACCATGAAGGTAAGTTTGATGTGAACACTAAAGTGCAAGCACTTATTGGAGGTTAGAAGAGCACCTTACCAAACATGAGCCAAACCTATCATACACAAGCACCTAATACATTCTCTAATCTCTCGTGAATCTCAAGATACTTGTTTCAACCCTATTTTGTTTTTTGCAACCATCAGAGTACATCAACCTTTGAATCAAACATGCCTCTTAACCCTCTATTTGTCAATTTCAATTAGTATTAATCAATTCAACTTTTGCATGTGTAGACTTAGTTTAAAAATTAAATTTCTATTAATTTGTAGTTTATAAATGAAAATCGCATTAGCTTAGTTTACATTAATACATTGTAGGCAAGTGAGAATTAAACTATTAGTTTAGACTTAAATTGTATCTATTTTATCTACATTTTGGAACACCCAACATACCTACATTGAGTTTCTCATAAAATATAAGCACTACCTGTCAGACACGAGCACTTAATATATTTTATAAATCTCTTTGCATATCTCCAAATACTTGTTCTAAACCCTATTTTATTTTTTTCAATCATCAAACTACATCAACCTTTGAACTAGGCATGTCTCTTAATGCTCTAATTGTCAAATTCAACTAGTATTTATCAATTCAACTTTTGTATTTATGTAGACAGTTTAAATCTAAAATGTTTATTATTATATAGTTTATAAATGAAAATTATATTACCTTAGTTTACACAAATACATTTTAGAGAAGTGAGACTTAAATTACTAGCTTAAGACATAAATCATATCTATTTTATCTACATTTTGGTGTACCCAACATACTAACATTGTGTTTCTCTAACAATAGCCAACAAAACTTAAATCATATCCATTTTATCTACCTAGCCATGCAACATAGCTTCCATCACCTTAGGGCAACACAAACCGACTCCTTGCTATAAGGTCACAATGGATTTACATCATAATCATGTCTTCCCTAATACTCTTTCTAATCCTTTCTCTCTTGCATTTGTCACCCCTCACTTTGAAATGTACAATGGAAAAGGGGATCACATATTTGCTTGGGCATTCATTCATTGCTACTTCTTTGGATTTTGTATATGATAACTACCCTTTTGCAAAATGTTCCCCCATACACTCGGGTTATGCCCTTAAATTATTTGAATTTCTTCCCCACAGTGCTTCACAAAACTTGCACATGTTGTGCAACACTTTCAAGTCAACATTGGCTTGAAGCTTAATTTCAATAATTCGGCACAATGCAAGCATGACTCATGAGCATACAAATAATTTTGTAACTCGATTCCAATCCTTGCTTGCCAAAAAGCAATATCATATACCCAATCATGAGCTCTAGCGTCTCTTTGTCAACAATCTAATAGCACCTATTAAAAATAAGGTCCTTTTCAATTATTATGCTTCTTTCTTGAACCTTTCTGCCAATTTTGAAGACTATAAGAACTAGTTTTTTAATATAAATCTTGTCTTATAATCCCCCTTCTTTTATTTGTCCTCTTCACCTTTCATTTTTTCCAGTGTTCCATCACCCATTGGGGACAAGGGGATGTCAGGAGGGGTTTCCAAAATGGGGGGACAAAGGGCCTATCTTTGGGGACACCGAAAGGAGTGGCGGGGGAGTGGCGGGGGAGTTACTATATACAATACATATAGTACTTGAAATGCTAGTTATGAAAAGATGTATAACAGTATAAGAAGTAAAATAGCGAAATTGCAAATTCCAAATACTTACATTGAATATCAAATTACTAATTAGAAATTAGAATACTAAATAAAATTGGCGAATTGGTGAATGGAAGATTTCTACTATATCAAAAATATCATAAAGATGATTAGAATGAGTAGCATGATATTAAAACAAGTACATGTCAAAATGTAGTGAAGGGAGGCCTCTAATCATCCCTCAAGGTAAACTCCTCATCATTGGAACTACTGGACTCCTTGTGGTCAAGATCCGCCAAACAAACAGCAACCAGTCTTGCATCTGACGGCACTGCCTCCTCATCCTCGTCAATTTTTGATGGCTCCTCTAGCTCTACATCTTATTGTGTTGTTGGGCTCTCCGTGTACACACGTCTTACGGTCAATGATACGCAAGGCACTATGTACAACCACTAGCTTCTCTGCTCTCCTAGAGGTAAGTTTGTTCCTCTTAAGAGAGTGGTGAAGCTATAAGTAGACCAGTTCCTCTCTACAACTGAAGAACTAGAAACCTGAAATAGCAGACTAATGGCAAGTGTGATAGTCTTTGATTTATGTAGTCCATGACAGTTCCGCCACAAAATCAGGTCCTCCTATGCCATAGTTCTTAAATCCATCTTTGTTGCATCTGAATAACCCCTAAGAGTGGCAAATTTCATCCACTAGTGTGAATCTGGCCAGCAGTTTCAGCATCTTATCAATGCACCTAAAGAACCTTGCCTTCACCTCATCATCCTGAATTAGTATAATTCTACCAAGCCTAGGCATACACCACTTCGAATTCAATGCATAAGCAGTCATGTGCAAGGGAGTATTCAGCTTGTCCTATCTCCACTGAATGATTGGCCAAATGTGCTCATTGTAGAATGCTAAAGTGGGGTCCTCTCACATATCATCTCTCATCACATCAAACATCGAATTGATGCACTCATACACCTCTCCAAGCGTAGGTGCATCCTCGTCGACATATCTGATGACCTAGAAAAGTGGAGCAATGATAGAGACTATGTATTTTGCATCACTCCAAAATACATCACTCTTCACTATCTCCTTCAACGTCTTCCCCTGCTCTATCTTTGGCCTCCGCCCACCGATTTCAATCATTCGTCATAACCATGGGTTGCAATGCCTCTTGCAACTTAAGCATTCTCTCTAAGAGAATGAAATAGGATGCATATCTGCTCTCAACTAGTTTCAAGAACTCCTTCGCAAAGCTCGTGAAGAGTACATGTGAAGTGAAGTGTGGTAATTATAGATAAACATCTGCACATCTCTCGCATCGCTGACCACTCCTCTAATCCAGTCAATCTTCCCCGTGTCCTTGAGTGCATTGTTCATGGCATGCACAAAAAATGGAGTCTACCAAATATGTCTGTAGGCTGCCTCAATAAGATTCCCTATAGCTTTGCACACATGTGTTGCATCTGTCACCACTTGGACCAAATTTTGTGGCCCAAACTCCTCAATAGCCTCCTTAAGGACCTCAAACTGAAAAAATCAGCATCTTTGTGATGCCCTAAATAATCAACCACCTTGAGAAAGTATTGGCCCTCTACATATGTGACCGTGATGTTGATGAGTGGACAATGCCTAATGTCTGTCCACCCATCCATAACTATGCTACATCCAAACTCTGCCCAACATGCCTTCATCTACTCCATCGAAACATTGATCTTGGCATAGTTGTTAACCAAGATCATAGTCCTCAATTTATAATTTTATACTCATATGGGGGCACATATGATGGCCCTCCCTTCGCCATCATTGACATCATCCCCTTATAATAAGGAGATCAAGCTACATGAAATGGGATGTCATTAGCAAAGAACTTGCCAGTGGCATCACCAAACTAATCCTTGAGTTGCACATTGAACAAATCAGCTACAGGGTTACTTTGCATCTTGCATTTCCCCTTGTCAGTGCCCTCTCGTGATTCAATCACAACACTATGAGTGGATGAAGGTCCTGAGGCTAAGGCTAACCGTGACATCATTCATGATCTCTGATGCAATGTACGAGTAGAAACATGTGGCAGCCCCTACATCTGCTGAATAGTTTGAACCTGATTTATACCAGACAAAGTAGTAGGCATTGCTACTGCACTTTCTTTAAGAACGCCCCAAAGCTTGTTGAACTCAATTTTGTAGTGGATATTTTCAGAACACTTCAAAAATTTAAATGGATCCAAAACTTTTCCTATCCAAAAAAGGAAGTGTGCATTAACTCTAGTAATGCTCCCAAAACATTTTGTATTACAAATGTTGCATCTCCATTTCCTTGTGCCACCACCTATTGGCGTTGGGGCTGTTATTCTTGTTGAAAATTGTTTGAGAGGGGACTTGGGATCATGAAGACCCCTAGCAAACTTTCCCAAAAGCTTGGAGGTGTAATCTATAGCAACTGGTGCACTAGCCATGGAACTAGTTTGGCCTTCTAGATCAGCCCCATGCTCATCCCCCTCAGTCCCATCATGCTCATATTCTGATTGAATTTCACCTCGAGAATGAATTTCCATCTCATCCTCACTCATATCATGAAATATCCCTAACCGGTTGCTTGTCCAAGTTATCTAGAAATTTGTCACTTTGACTGCGAGTTTGGCACTTGTTTAAGGTATCTGGTGAAAATGTATGATCTTTCCTTTGTATATAATAATGCGGTTCATTCACACAGTAATATAATAATGGATGCTGGCCATTATAATTCTAATACAGTTCACTTGACAGCATATGTATAATAAAGAAATGTATGCCGATAAAACAATCATAAAATAGATTGGGGTCGAAATGAGATTACAACAACAATACAATCAGACTGATTATCTTTATTACTGTTCACAGAATTCCAACTATAACCTTCATATATAATAATCAAATAACAATTTATGAAGTTCAATATGGTAGGCACTTAGATATCGAGCTACCTGGAAACACCTTTGCTGGATAATAGGATGTGTAGGTGGCTGGCGCGATAATACCTGCTACCATCATTAGCTCGCGCTATCACTGGGCTTCAGCCAAAAACCGATATCACTCCAGGATGTCCCGTGGTGACCTTCCATTGTTTTCCGTAGTGCTGAGATCTCAGCACCCACTGCAGACACGCCAAGTACGCTGCCTCTCACGCGACTGCCTGGCAACTGGTGATAGACTGCTCGCGTAGCTAGGGGAAGCGATAATACCTGCTACCATCATTAGCTCGCGCTATCACTGG
>MU226531.1:1448765-1515108 GCA_018584345.1 Thuja plicata
TCAACAAAGTTTCAAACAGACTTACTAGTAAGATTGCTTCTCTAGGATAGCTGGGCTAAAATCGATTATCTCTCCTCCTTCCTCTGAATTTAAGCTCCACAATGAAATCTGAATGATTCCATCACAATTGAGAATGTTGGGGCTACGTTCAGTTTCTCCAAATCCTCAAGGGGCTACATCCTTAAGAAAATCAGTCACATTCAAGCAACCAGATATAAAATATTTAATTTTATAATTTCTCATTGTACTTTCCCAAGGAAGATCTCCTTCCTTTATTACCTCGAAATGAGACCCATTACACCAAATAGGCAATGTGGGATAAAAAAGCACTTTCGTCTTTTAGTCACTTAAGTCACTTTATAAAATAAAGTAACTTAAAATTATAATATTAAAGTGACTTTATAACAATACTTTATGAAATAAAGTATCCCAACTATAGAGTCTGAACTCAGATATAAAATAAATGCCCAAGTAACCCTGTGACTGACTGGCATCCTCTGAAAAGCGGCCATTAGACTATCCGGGTGGCTAGATAGGCTAATCAGGCATAAAATTGCATTACTGCAGAAAAGGGGACATTACATATCATGACTATGGGAGCTCATTGTGACATTGCATTTCACAAGATGAAAATAAATTCAATAAGCAGCTGGTTTCAGACTACTTTAAAAAATTTAAACTCTAAATTTTTAAATTTTTTAACAAGTTACAAATTTCAAATTCTAAAACAAACTACAAAAATTTTCTTAGTTCTATCTTGATTCTTGAGGATGAAATGAAGAATCATAATGATTTTTCATTTTGCCCTTGAGATTCAACATAAAATTTCATTTAGAAAATGAAAAAACATTGAAACAACAAAAACAATTACAAATGAAAATCAGAAAATAAAAATAAAAAACCCTCCTTTGTGCTTGAAAAATCTCTTCAAGGTGTAGAATCTTCTTCTTCTTATTGCTCCTTGTTACACCTATTTCACTTGCACTCACTCCTTTCACTCCTCCAATCATTCTTTTCTCTCCTTTTCACTCTTCTCTATCTATTGTAGTCTTGTAGCAAACAATGAGAAATGCAATTGTGAATAAAAATGAAGCTTGGAGGGGCCTAGATGGGACCCACCTCCAATCAGGGTTCAAATGTAACCCAAAACACAATTAAAACACATGATTTTTTTTTAAATGCACAGATGTCCTCAGGACGGTATGGGGAATGTCTAGGCATCCCCATGTACATTCCGGAGATGTCGTGCCATCCCGACGTCCCAACGGAGCAGTGGTGGCCGAAAGGTGGTGGGGGACACCCCGTCCCCATCCCCATCCCCCTACCCTAGGGACGTCCCTGTCCCAGGAACGCAGGCGTCCGAGAGGGGGGGACACGGGGTGTCCCCGTGTTTCACTGATTTCTTCTGAATTCCCTTCTAAATTTTCAAACCATCCCTTCAAGAAATAGATGTTAAAACATCCACTTAGAATTGGAACCAAAATGGAAAACATGAACCCTTTCTTGCCAATGAAAATCATCAAGTATTTTATGTATTTGCGCAGCCTTATGAGCCACAAACCAGAATCAAAACCCAAGCTTGCCTTTTTATGTTAATTCTTTGTTTTTGAATTCCTCATTGTGCATGCATTGGGTAGTAGATTTAGTTAGCTTTAAAATATTGATTACCACTCGTTGACTAACAGGGCATAGATGTATCAGTAAACACAGGAAGCATTCAAAAGAAGGGTTTCGGAAAAGAAAAGAAGACACAGTTTAGGGGTGTAGAAGAAGGATAATTACTGGTGGATATGTTGCACATTCAATCTTTGAGAGGCTGTGTGTCTGTCACATCAGCATACAGAAATGCCTGCCGCCACAGCAGCTTGGATTTACCCTATGTGCAGCATTCTACTTTTTAAGAACAGTTGCATTATTGCCAAACTAATTATGACATTATTAGACCCAATGTCCTGAATATAAACAAAGGCAACAGCCCTACAGATAGTCTAAGGAAACGTATGAATCTAGAGCAGTCTTCTTTAAAGGAATCGCAGTGCTTGGTTCATGTATTGAATAAATCTGCAATTACTCAGCTGCCAATATGCTTTTCTCCACAATAAAATTAGAAATTGCACATAGAAAACATGAACATTCAAAATTAGAATGAATGTGCTAAAATTCACAATATAAATCTCCATTTCTTCAATAAACAGAGCTTCTGAACCATCTGCAACCTCCTCTCCATCCTTCTCCTCCAACTTTCCTCCGATACCATTGTCGGGCCAGGAATGAAATGCACAGAAGAGATTGACAAAATGAAATGGACAGGGAGCTAAACAACAAGAAAATATTCAATGAAAACCTTACTCCATTCATGTAAAATGTACATATTTATCAAGATGAACTGGAAATTTATCTTCAAGATGATTGTTCAACTTCTAGTGCATCTAGGAAACAAGAAATAAAAAATATTCTCCTACTACACCTAGGATTATGTATAATAAGCATACGTTAACAATATTTTGAGCTTTTACGCCTTAAAATTGTATTTCTTTTGATGCTTCATTGATTTTAATCAGAAGATGCACACAATTGTCAGGAGATCCCCCTAGATGATGTTGATAGACATATTTGTACCCCTGTCCTGCACCAGAGGCTTGTTTGCATCACCAAGATGGATCATAGGGATCAGGATATGTCTCCTTGCTACTATGGTTCCAAAAAATACTCCTCAAAAGTCAACCTACCCCAAGTAAACCAATTACCACAAATTGCTCTTTAGTTGGAAACAAAATTTAAAATCCGTACACTTGACAACAGCTGCAACACTCCTAGTTACATGATCTTGAGACACATGGGCTTCAAGCCTTGCCCTGCGATCAATGATGCAAACAACTTCATAACTATTGGTGTTCAAATAGAAGAAACTATTCTAGATTAGTAGCAAAATTAGCTTTATATGCTTCCATTGAAGACAATCAGTTCACCAATGGGATGAATTCAAAAATAAGGTGACAAGCAGTTTGTAACCTATTGTCTAAACTTCTACCAAAATCCATTTCTCACGCTGTCAAACGATTTCATCGACTATCCAATCAGAATCATTGCTGATCTAATGTAACAGCAACTAAAGCATTTCAGAAGCTCAAGCATACCCTTTGCTGAGAATCGGCCATTGAGATACAGGCGGGAATGTTTAATTATGTCAAAGGCTTTATAATAATTGAACACTTAATAATTAAGCAAAGTGGCTACCCCATTGCAACAGAAACACTTTATATATTAAGACAAATCAACAGAATATATGATAATAATTTTTTTATACATTGACATAATCAAGCGAAGTAAGCATTACATCCTTCATGACCAACCAATGACAACAATCAACCAATCCTCATCAATTAATTTATATAAAAAAATTCAACAGCAAAGGCACACCTAAAATAGGCTTGTTATTCTTCCATTTTGAAGTAAAAAAAAGATTTCTAACAGAGATGTTGATTCCAAGATTTTACATATTCTTAATAAAAAAAATTGTTGCATGTAAAAATCGAATTCGAAATCCCTTTATTCTTCAGATTCGTGCCTCAGGCTCACCTCAGACTTATTAATGAAACACATTAGTCTTCATATGGTGTTTGTTTTGACACATCAAAGACTTTGCGCTATTTATAGATGTATTTTGAGTAGTCAATGAAAATGCATGTCGCATACTAAGAAAAAAAAAATTATGCAATTTGCTAGAACTTCCAACAGAAATCGCTTTGCACATTGAATGTTGCACTTGTTCGTATGTCAATAATCATTACGCATGAGTAAATGAGATAATATTCTAGATGGAGAGCCTGATCATCTTGCTTTCTCTAAGAAATCATGACCACAGCATTGCAACCAATATGAAAATATGTCAACCTCACAATAAACACTACCCTTCGAGCAAGTCGCCCTACAATCTTAACTCCTTATATTAATATACTGAAGTTTTCCTTCCTAAACAGTTAGTTGTACCTACATCCTGCATATTTGTTGTCTTATGAATCCATTTAGCATCATATACTAGTCATAAAAAATTTGTAATTTGTATAGCATGTACCATACAACATATTGTATTGGTATGGAATGCATTCTCTTCCCTTGAAAATTTATTTAATCTACTACATGCACTACATCTATCAAAATTGTTGAAGCTTTTAAGGGCATGTAATATGTCCTAGCATCTTTAGTAAAAAAAATGTGTATGCCCTACAATAGTGAGGAATGTGTTTTAATAAGAAAAGCCTTGAGACGTTAAAACTTCAATATTTGCATTCCAAGTCAAGATCACACCCACCTTCCATATCAAACTAAAAAATATTTCAATTTGATAGGCAAAGTATTAAAAAGCCTTGCCATTTTCAAGCCAAAGGCCAACAATTCAAAAGCCAAACATAAAATAAGCATAAATCTAGCTAAGTGCTTTACACATCTTCCAACACTGCTCCAAAATTTAAACTACATTAAACTTGGAACAATAAACATATGCAGCCAGCCCACAGAAATAAATAATCTCAAGAAACATTACAGATCAGTAACTACTGGGTTCGAGAGAAAATTAGTACCATACATAACTATCATTGGACTGCTTGGATAAGGTCTTGAAAGAGTTCATATCGTGCAATCAAGCGACCGGAATTTCTCAATATTCCAAGCATTTTGATTTCACCCAAAAAAATAACTAGATATCATGCATCTAATGGAAGAAATATTTTTATTCAAGGACTTCTTCACATTTAAAAGCAAAATTCTTTGAGGAAAACAAATTGTCTACGAAGTTGAAATTTCTTTTTATTTATCAAATGAAGTAGTACAGACTGAAATTTCTTTCATACTTTTAGCAAGTTACTTGACATGTGGCAAGGTTTTAGATTCAATCACATAACCTTAACAATATGGACACTGTCAAAGTAGCAAGCCTCATAGAAGATGCACCACTAGGAAGAAAATTAGTAATCCACAAGGTAAATGCATGGCAAAGTGAAAAGAACAAAAATGACTTGATAAATGAAACACAATAAGACACAAACCAATAGATATAATAGGAAGTTCTTTTTAATTTAAATATACACTAACCTTAATCTCTCCTCGAACTCCTGCTTCTTCTAGTGCTTCTCGTCTAGCTGCCTCCTCTTTGGTTTCATCTGTTTCCCACCCTCCCTATTTTAGGAGGGCCATTATTCCAAACGCATTATCATTTAAGCATTCTAGACATTGCATATTTTTAAAGAAAGATCTGAATGCTACACAACATATGCCCCACTTCTCAATCAGATTCAAGGATACAATGATGCTACTTTACATTTTTGTATGTGTGTCCCACTTCTCAAACGAACCAAGAAAACAATTATGGCACTGAACATTTTTGCAAACAAAAGTAAAAGCTCACAATCTCTAATGAATATAAGGTCATGAAAACCATAAAAAAATCATCAATAGAGAACATTAAAAAAATAATCTTGAATATCTTGACATTAAATGAAAGAACCAAAAGGAAAATGCCAAAGCTAAGACCCAAGTTCCAAAGTAAAAACCTTAACCAATAATAATGTTATCTTTGAAGGTCTTACCCCATCTCAACTAGTATAGTAACCATCCAAGAAGCAAGACTCAATAAACACAGTGCAGAAGCATACCAGAGGCAAGGGAAAGATGCAGGAAGGCTCAGGAATATCAAGATCCTGGAGCCCACACCACTTGAAGAATTTGCCACAGGTAACAGGCTAGAATTGGTTTGGGTATATATTGAATATTAAAAATAAACGAATATATTAGCTGTATATTCGATATATAATTATATAATCTTGACTATAAATAAACAAATTAAAAACTAAAAATCAACATAAATATATAATGCCTAATCATTATTGAAAAATAAAATTAATAATAAACAATCATGATATAAAAGTAATAATAAACAAAGTAAACAAAATTGTGATCATGATAGTATATAAATAATTGTAATCATAATTAAAATATAAATATTCTTGAAAAAACATACAAAATGACTAAAAATCATTATCCAAGTGGCAAAGGAAGAAACTCACATCCAAACAAGATCTTGAATCAATCTCCTTCCTGTTGTGAGGTTTTCACATCATCACCCCATTGCAAATGGGGACCCCCTATTTTGCTGCTTAGTTTAGGTAGTAGAGTGAGTTTGGCAACAATATTGTATTTAGGGGGCCTTTTTAGGATAAAACTTGAAATTTTGGGAAATTTGGCTTAGTCTGGAAGTCAGAAATAAAAGAGAAATTTTGAGCTAGTGGAGAGTAAATTTGCCTAAGTATGGAGTCTGATGAAGCACCTCTTCGTCTCAAGAGAAGTGAGATAAAGCACCTCTTCATCTCAAGAGTGGAATGAGAGGAAGCCTCTCCTCATCTCAAATAGGGGTAGACGAAGCCTCTCCTCATCTCAAATAGGGGTAGAGGAAGCACCTTCTCATCTCATGATTGAATTAAGGAAGAAAGAGAGAAGGCATAGGTTCAATCCTAGTGGGAAGAGCCTAAAATTTAAATCCAAGGGCTCAAAACTCTAAGGAATAGGTCCTTATTGCTAAAGTTTGCTGCCTTGGGCAAATCAATTTCATTAGAAAGGCAATGCATGCAGCTCTATGTAAAAGATGTCAGCCTGGTCCATGTGGAGCAGGCTATAATTTGATTTAGATGAGGCCTTAATTGGGATTGAATGGACCCAGATCTTAAGGGCAGCAATAATACATGTAACAAGGGCCCTCAAACTCCAAGATCTGGACTCAAAACGCAAAGTGGAGGCCTCTAAGCTGCCATCAGTGGACTCAGAAAATCAAACCAGGCCCTAGTTTAATTCAAAAGGGCAATAAATCGATCAAAGGGGCAAGGCATAGGCCTTGAATATCTAGCGTATGGCCTTGGAAATTGACAATAGGTCTTGGAATTGAGAAAGGGAGGTCCTATTTGTTGTGAAATGTGTGGGTCTAGGTTGGATGAGACCTAAATTTTATTGACTAAGACCCTAATATGAGACGTGGGCCACTAAATTTAAATAATCAAGGCTCTAAAATCGAATTCCACGTCTTATAAACATTGTGTGTAGCCTTATTAATCAGCCCAGGTTTTAATTTGAACTGGATAGGGACCTAAATCTGATCTACAATGTAGCATGTGGCCTCCTAAGTGGGCCTGGGCTCAAATTTCTAAGCAATCAGCCCCAATCTGAAATGTGTGGCCTAGACTTTAATAGGCTAGGACCCAAATTTGGGCTTAAAAATGAAACGTGGGGTCCTATTAGCTAAAGATCAAGCATATAACTGAAACATGTGAACCTATAGGCTAGCATGTGGGTTAAAATGAATAAGCCAGGCCCAATTTACAAAACGTGTGGCCATTTGACTTCAGATCAAGCCTTAAATTCATATAGATCAGATTTAAAATTTGATTAGGCCCTGTCCTAAACTGAAACATGTGGCATTGGGGCCTTAAGTTAAGCCCTATTCTTGTAGCGTGTAGCCCATATAGGCCCAAAACAAACCCAGATCTGGGTATTCTATGAGTTAGGGGCTGCCCTATTCAAAATGCATGGACTTGAAGACATTAAGATGTGTTTAAATTTTGAATTAGACCTGCCCTTTGAGGAAATGTATGAGCTGGATTAAGGGTCAGACTTAAACAAAGTTAATTGGGCCCCCTTAAGCATGAGATGTGTGGCCTAATTAGGCTAATTCAAGATCTAGATGCCAAGGCCCCAAATTCAAATTAGACATCCAAGTATTGACTCGAAACTCGAAGTGGGGATCCCAAACAAAATCTGAAGGCTGGAGCAAGCTCAAAACTTGATGCAATTGCAAAATAAAGATTAAATTTAATGCAGATCTGAAGGTGTAAAACTCGATGCAAGGCCTTTTGCAATTGAAATATGCCTCGAACTTAAACAATAAAGGCCAAGCATTTAATGCCAATTTGCAATCACAATGAAAGAAGTTCAACCCAATAGAATGGCTCCAAAATTCAAATTTTGAAATAACAAAAGGGGATCGAATTAAATAGTAGAGCCCTGGATCCAATGCAAGACATGGCAGACATTAAATAATTAGTTGAGGGCATTTAAAAATGTTTGCATTGCATTCAAATGATGATCCAAGGTACCTTCTATATAGACAATGCAATTCACCACAATTTAGAGGTTATTTTCTGATTGCAAATGCAGGAACAACTCAAAAGGTTCGAACCATTAATGGCAGATTGTGGAGTTCAATATATACTCGTTTATTTTTAATATTCAATATATACCCAAACTACTCGTTGGAGGTGGTGAAATTCGATCAATAACATTTCTTATTCAAGTTTGCAGGCTAAAGACGACCTTCACAATCATCCCTGAGCTTGATATCAACCAATTGCCAGCAAGAGAGCTCCAACTCCAAGCATTTATCAGCAACTACCAGATAAAGATATCTCTGAGTTTGAAAATCAGACATCTTGGACAGCGAAGACCCCCCCAGGCCTGAAGTTTTGGTTCTAAATTTTCTAACTCCAGCAAGGTATGTAAAGCTGATCACATGGATAAAGAAATGCCTAGCCTTGTGGATCAAGTTCACATTCATAGTTGCACAATTCCACAATTCCAATCAAAATTAAATCAGAATTAGCAAGGGTTGTGAATTCACAGACGGGGATCCAAATAAGAAATTTAAATGACATTCAGGTATGAATTTCCAGATAAAAGGTGTGGATGAACTCTGAAATACCGAAGACAAATTCCATCATTGTGAAAATCTGAATTGTTAACATCTTTTGGTTGTCATCATGAAGTAAGTTCGTCACTAATCGTTATGTCATGATTCTGATCTGAAATATGAAAGTCTAACACATGGAGTGTATGGCAGGGCGAAGGATGAAGTAGGCTAATGAAGGACAAGAGGTGGCCAAGAGCTTGATGGTTCAAGTGCAAGCAAGATGTTTCCAAGATGAATTCGAGCAGCAAGTACAAGGTCATGATCAAGGAACACTATAAAGAACAGCCTTCAAGATATTAAGACATGGAAGAAAGGCACAGCAAGTCTGAAAAGAAGACAAAGAAGGAATGCTATCTTGAATTTCCCTTGGAAATCCAAGATCAGGATGAAGAACCCATTTATCACAAGAAGAGCAAGATAAAGCAATTGAAGAAGATGAGCCATCACCATTGAAGGCTTAACAATACTTTCTCATCAGCAAACAAGGGGTATTTATCAAGTTTCTAGATCAGTATGCTGACGTGGCAGCCATATCCTCAACCAATAAAAATGTGCCAAGTGTCCCCATGAAAATGATCAATAAAATTGTGTCCAGGTTCATTGAATGTGAAAAAGAGAATGAGGATGTGGGACACAATTCCCAAGGCGATAAGGTGGCATAGGCCCACATGGTCCTAAATTTGCTCATTGGTTGATAAATAAATGCCTAGTTCTGATTGGCCCATTTGGCACCAAGTGGCATAGGATCACATGGCCTTTTTCTGATTGGCTCTTGAAAGCATTTGAGTTTTCTCATTAGTCTGCTAGTTGGTGGCTTCCTCTACAAGCTCTCTTCTCATTGGTTCACTCGTTAATGCATCTTATTTGGTTGTTATGTCTATTCTATTTTCTTATTGGCCCTTGGAAAACAATGTAATTTTTCTATTGGCCCAAGTGGTAGTGCCTAATTGTAATTGGGTGAGCATTTAATATTTGTAGCTATGGTTATGGAAACCCTAATTAGAGCTTATGTGGTATAATCTTGGCCCTTGATTTTAAATCAATCTTGGCCATTCACTGTAATTGAGCCCCTATATAAAAGCTTGTTCACATCATTTGTAAGAGAGTTATGTTTGAGAATTGTTGCCAAAATACTACCAAAATTGTTGTCTATTCATTGTTGTGCTTTACATGGTGTATATACATGATCATTTTGGAGTATTGCATGGTTCTTTGCATCTCTCACTTAGATTAGAATTTCATTTCATGTTGAATAGAAGTAGCTTAGTTGGATGAAAGAAATTGTGGATATTTACTTGTTTGACTCAAACAAAACTAGGCCACTAGCCTCTTGTTGATGGTAAGAGTGCCTTGTGTCGTAAGCTAGTGATTACTCTTAACTTCAATTGATATTCAATATTTAATTTGTATCCATTGATGGGATTGAAGATGAGATATTGATATGAAAATCATTCAAATATACCTTACAAGCTTGCACTAGATAGGTGGAAGTCGCTGATAAAACTGCATCTAGTAGAGTCCAAGTCATCCATGCTTCCTTCCATTCATAGTTAAAAGAAGTAGAAGTTAAGTTTAAGTTGAAGGAGAGTTGGAAATCAAAAACTATATTTTCATTGCACACTGTGAAGCCAAACCTTTAGAGGTGGAAGCAGTTGATATCCATTGAATGAACAATGTAAGTCCCCTAAGTGATTACCAGCAAATCACATTATTTCACTGAGCGAGTATCCACATTTGCAGGGAACCTGGAAGTCATTTCATGATCTTACATTGCAAGCTTAGCATGAGAAGTGACCTTATTCAAGAGAGAGTTGATTATTTAGTGTTTCACCTCAAAACATTGAGTGTTTGATTTTGTATTTTGTAGTGGAATAAAACTCACATCAACACTTCCTTGCTCATTAGATGAGGGAGTTGTTTTGGTTCAATCTTGAGAGCAAGAAACAAGATGACAAGAGGAGAAACAGCAGCTTAGGTAATTTGGGTTTGGAGCAGGGACCAAAGTTCCAGTTCACATTGAACTGAGCATTTCTCGTTGTATCATTCTTATCCCAGATCAGCAATCCGATTGGACAGCCCAATTTGGCCTTTAACACTAGAATGCATCCCAATGTTCATAACTTCATTATTTTTAACAAACTATTCTTTTCTAAACTAAAATATTTTTTAAAGACATTTTATTTTTAAATTGAGTGTCATGCCTCTCACCAATCTAAGACCTGAGAACAAGTGGCACTTAAACATAACAATTTGAATGCAATTAAAGAATAGGTGCTGACCAAAATGTAAGTAGCCACTTAAGAAATAGCAATCCCTTGTTGGGAGCCGACTATGGGTTAATTATAAGGAAGGCTGACTTAGTTAATTACATAGTTCCACGGAGTTTCCTGACGTGGGATGCAGGGACAGGCTTCAAAGGTGAGGGAACAAGGGCCTAAATTTGGGGATGGCAAGGAAACGGTGGTGGGACGACAGCAGAGCAATGGTGGAGGGGTGGCAATGATATACAAATTGAGGTGAATTGAAATCTTCAAGGCAAAATATGCAATATAACATCTTTGGAAATGCCCAATGAAAGGCAAACTAGTTTTCACAAAGTTAAATGTTGCATTTAGTATGTAATGGCATGCCATATAGCAAGCAACCTGGGGGCATCCTCGGCAGAGGTGGTAGAGGTGGTAGTTTTGTGGGGTGACGTTTCCCCTAAGTCTCCAAGTCTCAGAAGCGTTCCCCTACAGGGGACGCAGGTTTTTTTTGGGGGGGATGCATCGTCGTGGAGCACTAGTTAATTAAGATTATTTAAGGATATTTGCTGGGAAGAGATTATATTCAATAAGCAAAGATAGTTTAAATAAAGAATAGGGTGGCATTTATTTATTAAAGGCTGCATCCCTTGCAAGGGCTAGGAACTTTGTGAAAACGTGTGACTCTTCCTCATTTGAAGATATAAGAGGAAGGACAAATTCAATTGGACAATCATCGAAGAAAGGATCATAATATGGAAAGAAGCATTAAATCTATGATCAAAAAATTTCCCAACTGAATTAATAAGGCAGAAAATTTGTAGAGGAGACAACTCTTTTGAGAAAGGTTATCCTTGGCAAAGGTTGTGACCATTTGCCCACTCTTGAGGACTATATAAGGCCAACCTCTTCTTGGAGCAAAGCATCAAAGGGAGTAGATCAAATATAGAAATCTGCAATCAATAATTGGCAGACTGGTAATCTATCAAGGAATTTAATCAGAGCAGTTTGGATATAAGCATCTCCATTTCAAGATACAGCAATCTTGTGTTCTAGCACATATTGTGGTATGCATTGTGATGATGTTGTTTAGCATATAATCTCTTCTGTATTTTTTAATAGTTACTAATGTGAAATGCTAAATCTAGATTCTTAATATATTTATTAAAGTTACTTATTCTCCTACAAACAATCATGTAGAGGTTAGTGAGGAAATATAAGTACAGAGGGCAGAGACGGGTTTCCCTTCTAAGTAGGCCAACCCCCATGTTGGAAGGACAAGGTTACTACCACTTGAGGTTACTACCACTTGTGGGCCAGGGGGTGTTGTATTATGCCCTTGGACTTAGTCGAGGCAGGGTACCCTATTATGATTTCCTTTCCAATCTCTATAATTGTTGGTTGTTAGGAGTGAACTAAAGAATGAAAACAATCGTGTATGGGTTATAAAGGAGACATGAGTAGAGGTTCACCTTCTAAGTAGGCCACCCCATTTTGGATGCACGAGGTTTCTAGTACTTGTGGGCCAAGGGGTATTGTATCATGCCCTTGGGCTTAGTTGTGGCAAATGTTCTAGGGCGCCCTTAAGTGCTCTCCTCTTTAACCCCTCCTATGGTAGAATATTCAGAATAGTACTACAAGTTAGATCCACATATGAGATGCTATTTAATTTAATTGCTTATTTACATTAAAGATTAAACAGCTGTCATATGTTGGGGTTCACAACTTAGCGTGTTGGTTAAGTAGTGGTGTTGTTGTTGTCCCCACCCAGGTTCAAACCACCATTGGGCCATTGTGATCGCAGGCTTGTGCCTTCGTTGGTCCAATGTGCTCGCGGGTTTGGGCCTCAGCTTTGTTATATGAGGATGAGGTCCCCCATTTGTGTCATCACTGGTCTATAGCTCAGGTCAAGAGTGTTTCACGTAGACCCGGAGGCTGTGTCGTGTCAGCGTCACCGGTCATGTTAAAAAGTATACCAGGAACTTATTAAAAAAAAATTGTTGTCATGTGTTTAATTATAGAAGACTATTTGTAAACAAATTTCCTTGTGGAATTGTTACTTTGGGGCAATATTAGGTATACCCACATTCAAGGACATTACATAGACGCATTCCAATACAATGGCTTCCACCAATAAACCCCATAACATAGTTACAAACTTATATAACAGGGAAATATAACAAACTCACTCTTTAAGGGACAAAATAGCAAAACCAGGCAACCAAAGGAAAGTTGGATCAATTTCTCTTCCAACTCTTTATGTGAGAGGTGTCTAGAATCCTCTATACATGAGTTCGCAAACTCCGACTTAAAGAGTACTCAACAAGCCCAAAACTTTTAACTTAGAAACAACTCGAAATAATTACTAAGCAAAACCTCAGCACCTTTGAAAGTACTAAAAATTAAAATCTCTTCAAGAAACATATTGTTTTTGAAAAATTCAATTACAAAATGTATTAAATTAAAAATTGACACCTTGAAAAAAAAATGCATGGTTTTATAGAAAAAAAACATGTGAAAAATCTGTTTTAACCAACGTTTTACCCAGGTTGGCATGTCTACCCATGCTTATCCTGCATTTATAAAAAATGTGAGAATTAAACTTATAAAAACTTGTCCAGCAATTAACTAGGCTAATCTAGCAGAGGCAGTGACGCGGGGAAAGAAGTGGGATTTTTGGAAAAGGATGGATCAAGGGAACATTCTAGCAATTGGAGCCAAAAAACTTGAGGGAAATAACAATGAAGCAGAAGCTCAAGCAGCATTAGAGGCAGTAGTATTGGCAATGAAACTTTTAGTTGATAAATTACATCTGGAGGGAGAGTCGATGATTATTATTAATGCTTTAATTCGAGGGGAAGAGATGGCTTGGAATTTGAATCAGTTTATCAAACCCATTTGTATATTGCTTAAAACTTTTCAAGCTTTTAAATTAACTCACCCCCCCCCCATTTAGGTAATGAGGTGGCGGATGTACTTTCAAAATGAATCGTTACATTTAATGATGTATGAATTATTATTGAAATTTGAGAGACATTTGGAGATTTGAATCTCGAGGAAAGGATATCAAGTACACCATCGAAAATAAATGAAATGATATTTGAGTAAGGGAGTACAACGGGAAGTGAGGCAGATTTTTAAGCAATAATGAAGCATTTATTTCCTGAGGCATGTCCGGATTTAAGGAGAGCCTGGCAGGTGGAATTTCCAATTATGTACTTTAAATCGGAGTTGGTGTAGGTTGTGTATGATAGGCAGGTTTTACACTGATAACAGAGAAGCAGCAGTTGGTCTTTTTGGGCCGAATTTTGAGAAAAGAATGAAAGGGGTCTTTGAAATCCATGACTTGATCTTCCAAATTGTGGACCCGCTATTGGGAGAGGAGTTTATAAAGAGTGACCACCGGTATTGTGTTAATGTGGATGTTTTGTCAATGTTTCTAGCTTGGAGTTTGGAACTGGGCACCAAAGCTGAAGTGGAATGGGTGATGCGAGAATGTGTTGAGGAAGAATGGCTTGTTGTTTTTCCTTCTCTACTCACATCGGCGGTTCCAGGGAAGGGATTTAAACAGGGAGGGTGGATTGGAAATCAAGGAGTGTCACTGAAGATGGTTTCCAATCGTTCATCATTTAGAGTGCGAGGAACTTGGAGGAGCGCATAAAAAAGGTACAGGTGAGGTGGACATCGCTCTTGGAGCTTTTTCACGAGCGTGACATACTATTGCGTATGGAGGCGTTGTCGAGCAAGCGGGCATCTGGTGAGCCAGTTTTTGAGGCATCTAACATCTGGTTTAACGGTCCAGGGAAGCGGTCAACGGAGAAGAAAAAAATGAAGATTTAAAGTAAAGGGCAGTCCTTGGATTTTGTATTTTCTTACCAGTATAAAATACTTTTCTCTATATATATTGTCTCAGGGGGTGGATAGTTGTTTGCTACTAAGCCACTGCAATGGCATTTTGATTATCATGTTAATATGATGTCCTTATTATCAAGCTCAGTAATGTATTAGAGGGGTAGGCATAAGGTTTGGGTTTGTGGTTGTAAAAACTTCTCAAGGGGGTTGATGCAAGAGCTTCTACTTGGGTTGTAATGGTATCCATGTACAGGATGGATTTTGTTATTAGGGGATGTAATTACTCTTTCAGTATTAATAAAATATATAATATTTTTACCGATCAAAAAAAAACTTGTCCAGCAAAAAAATTAGAGAGTACTCAACAACTCAAAGAGTACTCGCAAAGTTTGAAAACTATGCTCTACAATTCAATTGGCTCGACTATAAGCACAAACATAACCCTTTAACATCAATTAATTCAAAAAATCTTGAGATAGAAAATGGATGGTACTTGGAAGCAGCAGTCAAGTATATTGAGTACATGAGTAATCCACAACATGCCAAGTTGTATGTGTTAGGAAAGGGCCCATGAATGATTCTATAAATTTTTGGTAAAGGTCTTATTGGTTATCATAAGTTTGTTGGCAATTCAATGGTATAATCAAGAACTAGATTTAAAAAGTCTGATTATTTTGTTAGTTTCCAAAAAATTATAATTAATCAATATATTGATTGATGTATATGTGGCAATTTAAATATGGTAAAGTTGACAAAGGTATATACTTATTGTCTTAAAATATCCCCATTTTAAGATTTTGAGAGTTAAATGTAAAAAAAATGCAATAATACTTATTTGGTTACTTTTGTCTAATTAGTCATGCGTGTTAAATCCCTTTAACAATATGTCAAGAGTCACTTGAAAGAAATAATAAGCGCAACTTAAAATATACTTCATGTTGTTGTTTCTTGATGTCAGAATAGCATGTGCCCGTAGAAGTGGAGGAACTGAGGCAAAGTGAAACTAAATTCTTTTCCCATCTAACAATTTGTGTTCACATTCAGGCCCAAAACAAATGTCATATAAGGTGAAGAATTGAGGCACAACAAATAAGGATGACCATTTCTTAGATGATTAAAGCCATGATAGGAAGATAAGTACTTTAAATTATTATAAGAATTGTGACAAATACAACAAAGTAAGAAACATGTCATTTGCTATTAAATTGAAACAATGCAAGCCCAGATATACCTAACAAACATGGCAATGTGTGTACCTAGATTTCTTTAATAAAATTAAGGCAGGATCAATAAAGGTGACAATAATTGTCCAAATTTAGTTGAATGTTTTCAGTCAATCTTCATTGATTTGTATTTCAAAACAATTGGTTCACAAGAAATCATATACCATGATCATCAATAATCCACTTAGCACTCATTGCATCTAATTGGTGCCTACCAAAGTGAACAACCAAAACCTCTTGAGAGATCATCACCTAGTACTACTATAGCTCAAATGCACTTAACCTAATACCTACAATGTTTGTGGTTTATGAACAATAAATTATAGAGCTCCATAGCTCATTCAATTTTGTATAAATGATGTTTTTACAGGGTATCAAATCATGTGATGATTTATCGAGATTCAATTGCATATTTTAGATCAATTTTGTCAACCCATATTTCATGAATATTTTACATCAAACTTGTCAACTCATGTGTCAGATGATTATTTTCATATAAATAATGTTTTCACAGAGTATCAAATCATGTGATGAAATATCAAGATTCAATTACATAGTTTAGATCAATCTTATGAGCCCATATTTCATGAATATTTTATAACAATCTTATCAGCCCATATTTTAGATGAATATTTTTTCTAAAAGATGATGTTTTCACATAGTATCAAATCATGTGACGATTTAGCAAGATATAGCATATTCTACATCAATCTTTTACAAGCCCATATTTCATGAATAGTGGTTCACAACAACCTATCTCTAGTGACCATGAATGGTCCAACTTTGCACTTTTTTGCATCTACATAGGGGTGAACGACCAGCATCTCCCAAGAGGTTATCCACCCACTTCTACATTGTATCAAGCATGCTTGCCCATGTCTTTCCACTGCAATCAAGATTGCTACCACATCTACAAAACCTTGAACAAGAGTTATGCCTTATTGTGGAAAGCTAAGTAGGCTTGGCTGTCAAGGGGACTCCATGGTTAAACACACTTGAGCTAAGTAATACTAGGTGTGTGACCTCCTAGGAAGGTCTAGCTCTTCACACCATTGAACATTACCTAGATATAATTGGTATTAAGTGCAGCATTCATGGTCATGAGAGATGGTTTCTTGCGAACCACTACTCATGAGATTTTTACCTTGCTAAAGATTGATCCATAATGTGAAAATTCTATTGCAGTTACTGATTATTAATCTCCTATATTATACAAATTATTTAACTGTCGAAACTTAATTCACAGTAAATATTGAATAATAACACAACTGCAACTTCACAAATAAAAAACACGAAAGAAATATGCAACACAATGAACACAATATTTTTGGACAAATTGTCCCTGGAAAAACCCTGAAGGGAAAACCAGTACTGTAGATGAGGAATTATATTAAACTTCAAGAAATCAAAAAATACATAAAATTGTTTGCCTCATACTAGCAAAGCTCTGATAATCTCCCAATTCCTCCTACTGAAATTTCACCCTGCTACTATCTCCAACGCTATCACCGCGCCCTTGCTATCACAGCAAACCTATTTGCTAACACTACAAATGATTCTCAAGTGTATGTTCTCCAAATGCCCAATGACCCCTTTTACTACTCTCATTGAAAACCAACGGTCGAGATTAATCCAAACCAACGGCTCAAATAAATCAGACTTTAACAACCCATAACAAATTGGTTGCTACATGTCCCAAAAGGAATCAATTAATTAATAAATAATTGTCTTCACTAACCAAAGTCACCAGAAAAATAATTCAATACTAATTCTTGCAAATGTACAAACAGTTGTGCAAGCTACCAAAACTAACACTCCCTCTTAGCGAGGAAGTTGTTATGTATGACACCCAACTTATCTTTGTAGAAGATGAATTTTGCCTTCCCCAATGCCTTTGTCAGAATGTCTGCTACCTATTGTTCTGTAGGCATATATTGTAGCTGAACAATCCTCTGATGTACACAATCTCTGATGAAGTGATATTTGATGTCTATATGCTTAGACCTATCATCAAACACCGGATTCTTAGATAACCTAATGCAACTCTAATTGTTGCAGTGTATCACTATAGTCTCAACCCTCTGACCAAACAAGGCCACTAGCAACTTCCCAAGCCATATAGCTTCACACGTCGCCGTGCTAGCTGCTATGTATTCGGCTTTTGCAGAACTCAGAGCCACGGACTTCTGCTTGTGGAACCAAGAGACAACTCGTGATCACAAACTGAAACAACACCATGAAGCGCTTTTCTTGTCTATTGTACTGCCTGCCCAATATGCGTCAGTATAGCCTATCAACTTGATTCCTTCACCACGAGTATATCTAATCCCATACTCAATTGTACCACTCAAATATCGCAACACATGCTCTGTCGTTGTCCAATGCACTCTCTTTGGCAAAACCATGAACTGACTAAGAGAGTTTACTGCAAAAGCTATATCTGGCTTGGTGTTGACCAAATACATGAGAGAACCAATCAACTACCTGTATAAGGTGGGATCTACAACCTTCTCCCTTCTTCCAATTCGTGATCATAGGTGTAGACATGATTTTGCAATCCTCCATCCTGAACCTTCTCAAGGTTTTGATGCAATATTTCTCTTATCCAAGTAAAATCTCTCCATTTGTCTGCCACACCTCCATGCCTAGAAAGTAGTGCATACGTCCCAAATCCTTCATCTCAAACTATGTTGCAAGGTCCTTCTTGAACTCCTCTATGAGCCCTAGTGAACCTGTTAAAACAAGTCATCCACATATAGAACAAGAATGAGACCCTCACCCCAACCCACCAAGTAGTAGAGGTTAGCATCTGCCTCACTCTTCACAAAGCCCATTCCCTGCAAGTTTGTATCAATGCGCTCGTACCACGCCCTGGGAGCATGCTTGAGTCCGTACAAAGCTCTCTTCGATCTGCACACGTGGGTCTCTTTGATGTGTGCTACAAAGCCTTCTGGTTGTTTTATGTATACCTCCTCTTTCAACTCGCCATTAAGGAATGTTGTCTTGACATCCATTTGATGGATCTGCCATGCCATCTGTGCTACAAATGAGATCACAGCTCGTATAGAAGTATACCTAGCCACTGGAGAAAATGTCCCCTCGTAGTCTATTCCCTCCTTGTGAGAGAACCCCTTTGCCATGAACCTTGCCTTGTATTTCTCGATGCTACCATCTGTACCGTGTTTGATCTTAAAGATCCAGCGTGATCCAACCACAACCTTATATGTCTGTCTAGGCACAACCTCCCACACACTATTCTGCATTATTGAAGTATATTCCTCAACCATCGCATCTCGCCACACTTGTTGTGCGGTCTCCTGATAACTGGAAGGCTCACTCTCTACCAACTGACTGACTAATGCCACACAGTCATTGCACTCGGTTGGTTGTCTCCGTTGTCTACTACTCGTCCTAGGAGCTTCCACTGACTCCTGAGTTTCCCTATGTGTCTGTTGAACCTCACGGTTCCTGCTGCCAACTGTAGAGGATGAAATATCAACCTCCTAGTCTTCTTGACGCATCTCTTCCTACACATGTTGCTCCATATTCTGCGAACTCCCAACACTTAGTCTAAGCTCCTCCTGAGTGAAGTCACTCCATAGTTGATCCCAACTCATTAAGGTGTCTCGTCCATTAATAACTTGAACAAAGACATCCCACTGCTTAGTAAATCCATTTAGAGCTATTCGTACTAGCTCGTCATCATTGGGGCTATCTCCAACAGCTGCTAACTCGTCTTTGACAAGTCTAAGCCTAGTGAGGCAACTTGTAACGTCTTCTCCCTTGTTCATCCAGGTATTCCTCAACTTTTCTCTGAGAATCAACTTCCGATTAGTGGTAGCATTCTGGTACAGATTCAGAATGGCGTCCCACATCTTCTTAGCTGTATCTAACTCAGCGATATGCGGAACTATCAGTGTTAAGGATTAGCCTCCTCGCCTTGGCATCATCCTTCTTATATACTAAGAGTTGTGTTGGATCTGAAGGTACACCTATAACACTGATCACATATTCCTTGATACCTTTCTCTTCTAGCAATAACGAAATTTTGGCTTTCCAGACACCAGAATTTGATGCTCCATCCAATTTGTCTTGATCTCTTAAACCACCTGAGACAATCTCAAAGGATAAAAGAAATAATAATCCTAAAGAGGTCAAACTAGGTTTTATAAACCCTCGTTTTTCTTTCCTTTGCCTAGGGTAAACCTTTTCTACCGTTAACTTAGCTCTGATACCATGTGAAAATTCTATTGCAGTTACTAATTATTAATCTCCTATCTTATACAAATTATTTAACTGTCGAAACTTAATTCACTGTAAATATTGAATAATAACACTACAACTTCACAAATAAAAAACATGAAAGAAATATGCAACACAATGAACACAATATTTTTGGACAAATTGTCCTTGGAAAAACCCTGAAGGGAAAACCAATACGTAAAATTGCTTGCCTCATACTGGCAGAGCTCCGACAATCTCCCAACTCCTCCAGCTGAAATTCCACCCTACTCTATCTCCAACGCTATCACCGCGCCCGTGCTATCACTGCAAGCCTATTTGCTAACACTACAAATGCTTCTCAAGTGTATGTTCTTCAAATGCCCAATGACCCCTTTTGGCCTTTTATACTACTCTCATCCGAAACCAACGGCCAAGATTAATCCAAATCAACGGCTCAGATAAATCAGACTTTAACAACCCATAACAAATTGGTTGCTACATGTCCCTAAAGGAATCGATTAATTAATAAATAATTGTCTTCACACTAACCAAAGTCACCAGAAAAACAAATAAATACTAATTCTTCCAAATGGATGAATAGTTGTCCAGGATACCAAAACTAACACATAATATATAGTTGAATCCAAAATATCATCATATAACTTGATACACAACAAAGAAACCACTTGTATAAAATGGTGAAAATACATAAGAGGTCACAAATATTCACCACAATCTACCATGAGCATTATAGAAATGCTAGTGACCGTAAGCAATATAGAAATGCTAGTGAATGCATTTGGTGAGCAATGTACTTGTAAATATTGCAAAATGGCAAAAGAGACCACGAGAAAAGTTGAACTCTTTTAAAACTTTGTCACGTTGGGTTCCTTCAAGGTAAATTGGAAATCCTTTACTTCCAATTCATAACCTACTCACTTTCATTCCATATAAGTACTTCAATAATTCAAGCACTTAAAAAAACTTTTAATTGACAAGCTTTCTGTGGCTACTAGGTGACAAGGATTGGTTCTATTGCACATGATAAAAACAAGTATCATACCCCATTTTTCTAAAATGACATGTACTTGGAGACAAATACACATACACACGTGCATGCACGAACATACACACACATAAAACAAGAATAAAATTGATATGTTCATCTCATGGTTAATAATAGATGTGGATTGGTACTTGTTTGTATAGGACATGTAGACAAGTGTCAGTGTGCCATTTTTCCAAGACTATAGAGACAAGTACTTTAAGACAAATATATACATATTCACTCTTTCACCTCTATGTATTGTGCCACTTAGTTTGGGTGTCTTTGAAGTATGATTCTAGCAAATAATTGGCTCTTTTGGTGCACTACTTGACCCCAAGCCTAATATCTCACTTTTTTCTACCAAAGCCTTCAATATAAAACACTTTTCACTCAATTCCAAACCATTTTCCCATTTTGGATGAGACACGCCTCCAATTTCCTCGAAAAGATTACTTGTGTAGTGGCATCCACGATTGCCAAAATTCAAATTCCCACTTTACAAGGCAAGCAATCTCAAGATATGACATTCATTTTCATCTTTGAAAAATCCTCTATCAAACTCAACCTACGTCACACAATTGTCTGGATTAGACATCAATGTATAGAGTCATCAACTTATCAACATTCATTGCCACCACTCTCCCTTTTTTTGGTTAACTCAACCTAGGGACCTAACTCAAGGCTAAGGAAGTTTCATACTTCAACAAATGCAGAGGTTGCTCCCAATGGTGCTCTCTAGCACCACCTTATTTTCTTAACATAGATGTCGCCCATGCAAACACTTTCTATAGGTACAAAACATCAATTCTTGCATTAAACAAAATATTGCCATCCAAAATCGAGGCACACCAAGCAAGGCACTCAAAATCTCAGATTTTTGTCATCTCAATTCTCTAATCATAGATCCAATATCAAGTTTCAAATCTCAAGTTTGTCACAATAATACAAATAGTCAAAGTTCATATTGATATGAATTCCAACTAAGAGCTGAATCAACTTCATTTCCATTTATCATTTCTATTTATTTGTCTCAACTAGTCAACCTCAACTCATTTAATTAATTTAGGGTCTAACGGCATAAATTGTTATTTATTGCTTAGACCAAGCATTGTTAATGTAGGGTGAATTTTAATTCCCCACATTTTGTTGAACTTGTAGCTCCCACAAACCTATTCTTTAGGGAAAAAAATTTTGTTTTTTCTCAAGGTATAATTTGATTAAGGTGATTTATACCAACCATCTTTTCTTTAGATCTAATTTTTCCTTGGGCTTATAAGGCATTGTTTATGGTTTAACACTAGAAAGAAGCTTAGTTATCAGATATACTTTCTCCACTAGTCTATGAGAGAAGAAATGTATAGAAAATACAATCATAATATGCAACAAAGCAAAGATACACAAAACTATTCACTATGATGCAATTTTTATCCTAAAAAAACTTTTGGGAAATAGCCTAGCCTCCAAAGTGGAACTAATGTGTTTCCAACAACACCGAAGAGGCTACAAATACAACTGTGCAGCCAAGACTTCTCACATGATTACACCAACGTATGTGTCTAGAGTGATTTTGACAACATAACAATACCCTGCAAATACATTATGAAATCTCCATCTCAAGCACCGAATATATAGGAAAAAGCAATCCATGCAACCATGAGCAACAAATGAGAGGTATGATACCCAAACCAATGACTAGAATACCAATGCCCCATTCCAAGTCTTGGTCCACCAACTAAAAACGCATATTCCTTACACTTGTCATGACCTGCCATAAGGCATCATAACCACCTCAAGAACAACCATGAACTATGCCTTTGTTGCTTATATAGCAACCACATCACGTCACTTGCTCATCCAACTAACACCACCGCCATATAGATTAAAGACACAATCACTAGTAGATCCCCTATTGACATCTCCTACCCAATCGAAATCTAAATATTCATTGGATGCTACACATCCCCAAAGCCATTTCCTTGAAAACATTAGGACTATTTGGAAGTACCTCACAAATATTGGAAGACACTCTTCACTACAATCTAATGATCTTGACCAGACCAAGATTAGCCAATAAATAGTTCAAGACTCCTACTACTTGGGCAATGTTTGGTCTAGTGCAAACCATAACATACATACTACGACCAACTACAATCACATAAGGAACATGAGACATCCTCCATCTCATCAAGCATAGACAACCATTGCTCGATAATTACTATGCTAAACATATTGCAATACAAGACTGCAAAACTTAATCTATCCCAACCAAAGCTTTATGATTGTCTTATCTCTTCTAAACTACCTACCTAAAATGATCTTAGCAGATACCAAATCATTCACATCAAATTGTGAAGAAAGTTGAGACTTTAAGTCCTTAACGACCTCCTTACTATTACCAAGAAACAACATATGATCGACATACAATGTCATAATGAGAAATAGATCACCATCTTGTGTAGAATAAATAATGAATCCAATTTGGAATTGATAAATTATTGTCTTAACACAAAAGAATAAAAAAATTAGTACCACATCTTAGGTGCCAATTTGAGACCATACAAAAAATAATATCAATCCACAAATAGTTGACTACTTATCATTACAACATAGTGCTCTGTTGGTGACATAACTTTTTCCCCCATGTCACCATGTAAAACAATTGTTTTCACGTCCATCTACATTATCTCTAGATCAAAAGACATTGCAACAAATAATAAGAACTAATATAAATGATAGCTTACCAAACAAAGAAAAAATCTCACCAATGTCTATCCCCTCAACCTAGGGATATCCTTCACAAGCAAAAAAATACCCTTTCACAACCAATCTCAATGCACTTTTCAACAATGTCATTCGAATCAAACTTCTTAAAGACCCACTTACAACCACAAATTCCTTTTCTCTAGCAACTAATCCAAGTCCCAACTATCATTATTTTTCAATACAGCCATCTCCTCAACCATGACCAATCTCCAAGATCCACAATCATCTATCTCCATTGCTTCTTCCACAATTTGAGGTTCATAAGTGTTATTAGTCAAAGCAAAAATGCTTCCAAAATAAAGAGGGTTAAACCTCTCAAGTTGTATGCTTTGCCAAATGGACTTCCTCAAAAGCTAAGGTCAAGGTTCTTCTTTCTCGAAACTATCTAGGCTCTTCATAGTCACTTCCTCATCTAATGCATCCTAAGCCTCTAATTCAAACTCAAAAACAATATTCTCAATCTTTGACTATAACTGCATTGTAGACTTCACAATTCCATCTACTTGCACAACAACAAGAGAAGAACTAATCTCTTTAAAGATCACCTTTAGTTTTAAAGAACTTTCCACAACCATGAGATTTCAAAACTTGTACCTTTTCAGACCAACAAAATAGCCAACCAAAAAACTCAACATATGCCTCGCAACCAAAAAAACTCAAGATAAAGTGAGGACTTTTTACATGTCGAAACCTCCATAGGTTTTTCTCAATAATGCAAATATAGGAGACCTATTTTACAATAACATGCAATGCTGACTACCTCCACCCTAAAATTTTCCTCGAATTCAACACCACCAAGCATACCACAAGTCCTCTGCTCCATCAGCATTCTATTCATCTACTTTGCAGCTTCACTTGTTGACGATTGAATAGAGTTGTCCTATGCCTTTCAATTTCATTATCTTTGCAAAATTAGACAATCTTTGTTGAACAGGCTTACCAATAGTTATTAGTCGTCAATATTTTGATCTGTTTACTAGACTAGTTCTCCACAAGAGCGTTGAACTCCTCAAATTGACTAAAATAAACCCAAGTCTACCCAAGTCTATATGGAAAAAACATCAAGAAATGACACATGATACAAAGATTTTGATCAGAACTAAACATTTGCAAGACCAAATATATCAAAATACATAAGATTCAAAATCCTTGAAGAATTATAAACACAATGCTCACAAAAATTGAACTTAAGAGAACAATCAACAAGCCCTCTACAAGACTTTAATTTTGCAAGGTCCTTAGCCATTTATCACCAAAATGGCCCATCCAATGTTGACATAATGTTGTCTTCTTGACAAGCAACTAGCCCTCTAAGGAAAGCATGCTTAGGTACCCAAAATTATCAACCATTAGAATTGGATATGATGGATCGCTTTGCTACAAATTTGACATCAAAATGTAGATTTAGCAAATCTCTTCATTGCAAATAAAAAAGAGGTATTGCACCATAAGAAGTGTTGGCATCAAATAGAAAAGAAGTACCGAATCGAACCCCCTTCACGAGCACCATAATTCCTTGAACCATCTTACATCCTCCATTGCCAAAGACAACCTACACACATGCATCATTCCACATACAAATAACAAGTTCTGTCCCAAACCAAGGATAAGAAAAATTCTAGTAATACCCTTGATCCTCCCACTAAAAAGATCAAATCTCCCATGACCAACAATAATAAGGTGAGATTTGTTACTAAGAAAAAACTTCCAACAATCAAAACTCTCATAGTTCTAAAATCACTACTGATAGTCATGAGGAAAGATGCTCTAAAGTCAATCATTCAAGCATCCTCACATGCATGTGATCACCAAGGTTACAACAAAGCATCACTTGCATTCTCTTGAGAAGACCTATCAAAATCATCAATATTAGATCAAACTTTTTCATTCGAACATTTCGCATTTAATTTCCAACATTTAGCCTTTAAATTTTTGCCAAGAGACTTAGGTCAACCATTTTCATTCTTGCACTTCTTGCCTTTCTTCTTTGACCACCCACGAAAATGTATCCTTGGCAAATTTCAAAGCTTGTGCATCAACTCCAAAAATAAAGTAGCCATTACCTCAACAAGCACCAGATTTGAAACAAAAAATTTGATACTCATTACCAAATTGTCCAAGTTTGACAAAACACAAGTAATCATTACCAAACTACCAAATTTGTGTTCATTAGCCCAAATAATTGTGCGGACAAGGGCTTACCATTTAATATTCAAATTTTATTTTTTACAGCCACTAATTGTAAACACCTAAAATGTCCTTAATTAAATAAATATTTTTTATTTATTTAATTCCTTAGCCTCTTCCTCTATAATTTGAATAAATATTTTTATCTATTTATTTTATTCACTAGCCTTTTCTCTCCTATAATTAAAAAATATATATATAATTATCCTAATCCCATCTCTTTCCACTATTAATTAAATAAATGCTCCCATTTATTTAATAAATTCATCATCTAATTCTTCCAAATCCTATCCCTATACCTTGTTCACATGGATCATAATCCGAATTCGTAGTCATGTGACAAGTGTCTCGTGTCTCCTCATTCACCTTTTCTCTCTTATCTTCACATGCCTATGTTTAGTGAACTTAAAGATGTATTACCAAAATTCAATGCACCTCTTAATCTCATCCCTTCATCCATTTAACATCTTAATCCTATTCACTCTCTTCTCACCTTTTAATCTTAGCCTTTCATCTTTTAACTTCTTAATATAATCCCTTGATTACTTTGGAGGCTTCTATAAAAGAGGATTTTTCCTCTCATTTGGACTAACAATTGGAGTATACTTGCCTACATGCTATTACTTTGTGATCTTGCTATCATACTTGCATTATCAAACAACCACATACCATTCCTTTATGACATCTTGTGCTAGTGATTAATGTTGAGAGCAATTACTATTATCTACAAGATCTCAAAGGATAGGAAAACAATGGAGTCAAGCTTATCATGTGTATGAGGTATATCTTATTTATTTGTTTGCATGCACTTGATTTAGAGCTCTATTGGTGTTATTGAATTGCTTCTTAGGTTTGTGGTTGGGCTATTTAGAGATTTAGAATAGGGTTACAATTTGACACACATGTTAATATCTCTCATCCGCTCACTATTTATCTCTTTGTATCCCATTATTGCCAACAAGCAAGCATAATAGCATGGTTGAAGCATACAAAAAGGGCTTGCTTAGTATCTATGGTTGTTTGGTATCTCAGAATAGGGGTCAGCATGACGAGTTCTATATCTCGTCTAAGTTCATTATATTTTGCAATGTGAAACTCAATGTGACAAGCAAAGCATGTAATATTGAGGGTAGCACAAAAGAGAAATACAACCTATTCCTATGCAAGTAGTGATCCACTTTAACTATTGAAGCTTTGTATTAATCGAAGGGATTTCACGCCCAATTATGTCCTTGTGTTCATGTTATCTATTAGCAATGCGATTTAATATCTTTATATTTTATTTTCTAAACAATGTACATTTGTTTTTTATTCAATATATAAAAATTTCATATTTTAAGCACCTATATTAGACTTTTATTTATATCTTTATTATTTAATATATAAATTTAATATATTTGTTATTTATATATTAATGATATTTAAATGAAAAAATATCTATAGTATAATGCTTTTGAATTATTTTTTTATATGTAAAATGTAGCACAAGGCCGTGATAGTATATTAGTATAAAAAAAATACTACGCAGTTTTTATAGATGAGTCAACCGAGGTTTGAAACTATCGTGGTTGCTCAATATGCAAAGATGGGCAGCTAACTGGCATTTAGCAAAAAAGAGCCAACAAGGCATCCCACCTACTCATATCTCAAAATCACATTCTATAAGCACACCATTCAAACCCCATAGCCCAACCCATCAGTTGAAATCCATCTACCAAAGGATTGAGGCCAAAAGAGGAACAGACCGAGCTGCATCCAAAAAAAGCACCGACAAGACTCCACAAACCCATTGAGGGAGAAACGCACGACACTCCTTACGAGCAGATTATTGCTTCTAATAGCTTCAAAAAGTCCAAAAAAGAATAGTACTCCACCATCCTAGTCCTCATAAAAGGCTTTTGAAAAGATGATTTCTACAAAGTTGTCCAGCCATTCCAAGTTTAGCTCCATATCAATGAACTTCCAACATCACAAGAAGTTCCCCAAACCATAGCCCACTATCTATGCCTTGCCAAACCAACCTCATCCAAATTCGTTATAAATGCTTAGCCACATTTGCATCCAATTGCAGGAGTTTGGGGAGGTCGTTGGCCCGTGGAATCCCAACCCCCAATTCAGCAAAGACAACAATATCAATGTCGTCCACCAAGAAATCCTCCTTGAAGATTTCACGCAGGAGTTGTAGAATGTCCACCTTCTCACCACCTAAGTCCAGAAGGGAGGCCAAAAACCTTGAAGTAATGTTCGTGTTCACCCAGCAACGATCAACAAAGGTTAAGAACTCCCTACCAAGCACATCCTAATGGCCTCCATTATCAAGAGCCTGCCATCCTTGCAAACTACCTATAAACGCAGGTCCAAGATGAAACCTAAGAAAGCCATCTACCTCTTGTTGCTTCTCAGCCAAATAGGGCATTTTGTATTCAAGGCAACCCAAGAATACAATTTATTGATCACTCTATTGTTTTGATGGCAATTTGGGAGGCTTTGCCATTTATAGAAAAGAGTGCTTTCGTTTTCCTGCAAATCCAGCCTTGCGCATTAACATCAATCTTAAATGCAATGTCCTTTACGAAGTTTATCATATCCATGCATTGCCAAAAACGCAGCAATATTCAGGAGAATTTATCAATTCCCAAGGAAATCCTTTCCGAAAGAGTGATTGTCATACGATAGAAATTCAAGCACATTATGTTGGCAAAAGCAGTATGCAAGTGGCTATGTCATATTAGAGTTCATTTGTTGTAATGTGATGGGAAAGAGTCATGTCACGATGGACATGGAATTCACTTAAACTCTCTCCATCTCATTAGCGCCTTGATTAGCCAATTTGTCGGCCTCAAGGTTCCCTTCCCGATAGATATGGTTGAATCAAAAGCTTCAAGAGAAGCCAGTAATTCCAATGCCCTTTCCAACAACGCTTTTAACTTCCAATTTGGGGTGGTTTCTTTTCTTAACGCATTCATTAGCAAAGCCAAGTCAACTTCAAAATCCAACCTCTAAGCACCAATTTTTTGACTTAGGAAGATCCCATGGATAACTGCAAGGAACTCCACTTCATTGTTTATGTCATTGGGTAGTGGTTTAGAGGAATCCACAAATATCTTGCCATCCCAATTTCTAATGATACAACATGCTCCAGATTTGCCAATGTTGTCGTGGGAGGAGCCATCAAAATTCAACTTCAACCACCCTTTCTCCAATGGAGACGAATTGACCATTTCCCTGGCAAACAAGGCAATCAAACCACCATCCCCAACCCATGGTGGCACTTTGATGCCAATCTAATGTGGCCTCAACCGAGCATCCCAATTAATGAATTTAACATTCTTGGGGCAAAGCAACACATTCCCCGAAATTACCAATTCAATGATCAAAGCTTTGATCTTGTTTTGTAGTGAGGTGTGTGACACTTATTGGTCTTTGAATAACCTTTTGTTCCTTTCCTTCCGTAATTCCCGTATGAGGGTGGAATAGCCCAGAATCCAGATACACCCATACGTTGTGTTCCTTTTGATGGTTGGCCAATATTGGAAAAGGTTGAGTATGTCATTCAGAAGGCCGCTCTACCACCCCAATTTCACACAGAGTCAATGCCAACACTCATGTGCATAAGGACATTCTAAAAGCATATGATCGACATTTTCATTTTCCTTGTACTTCCTGCATAAAACACATCTGGACGGCCCCAAAAAGTCTAATTTACAAAACCTATCTACAGTCATCCCAAGAAAAGGTTTCAACCTTCGGCAAGCAGAGCTTTCTCCAGCATAGACTTAAAGGTAAGTAGGTGTTAGACTACTCTGGATCCTTAGAGAGACAAAGGTGGCCAATTTTTGCATTGTATTGCCCTATATTAGATCCTCCCCATATCAAAACATCCTCCCCTTCTCTAAAAATAACGTTTACTTGTTCTAAATCCTTAGAGAGCAACTCAACTCCATTGATCGGAAGACCCAAGGAGGTAAAGTCCTTTCATACCCGTCAGAGAGACAAATCTCCAACAAAAGTGAAATGATCTCTAACCTAGCACCCTCAAAGTTGTTGTAGAACATCCTTAGACTGTCTCAGTCTAAGGGAACTATCCACACTTGGAAGACCAGCCCAAGAGTCTTCCCAAAACCGTGCCTCGCAACCATTATGTATGTCCCATGACAAACAATCTACAATTGCAAGTCTACAAGACAGAAAGAAAATCCAAATCCTAGAACCACAAGGTGGATCAATAGTGGTTAAAACAGCATCCAACTCTGCCACTCCAAGATACTTACCCTGTAGGATCCTTACCCACTTCTTGCCTAGTTCCTTATACATTCTCCAAACTAACTTCGCCCCAAGAGCCTTGTTCAATGCAAAGAGGTTTCTAATTCCTATACCCCCATTCGCCTTAGTCGTGCAAATTTTCTCCCAAGCAATCAACTGCTATCTTGTCATTCTCCTTCAAGCCCTACCAGAAGAAGCTTCTCATCTACTGCCCAAGGCTATTTCCTACACCAACTGGTAGAACAAGGCAAGAGAGGAGAAAGATCGAAATGGCTGAAATAACATATTTGATCATTACCATTCTCTCGGCCCAACAGAGCCAATGCCCATTCCAAGAAGAAGCCTTCAAACTCCTTTTCTATTTAAAGGGGTCCCAAATTTCACCAAACCTTACCCCTTCGCCAATGGCAATTGTCCTCTCTTGTAGTTGAGAATTCTTAGAATCTCACTCCTTGCATAAGGAAGTGTTGAAGAAGAAAACCTCAGATTTATTTTTATTGACCTCCTAACCCAAAACCAACGAATATAGCTTCAGAATTGAACTCATGTGAAGTGCAACTCTTATTTTAGCAGCCTCGAATAGCATGGTGTCATCAGCAAGCTGTTGATGTGATATTGGGAGGGGGGCACTAAGCTTGTTACTTCAATGCCTTCTATTTTCCCATTCTACATTTCCTTCTTGATTGTTCGGCCTAAGGTCTCTGTCATAATGATGAATAAATGGGAGAGGGGGTCCCTTTGGCATAGTCCCCTTAAGGCCTCAAAAAACCCTTCTAGAGATCCATTAATCGAGTTTGAAAATCTTGGGGTGGATATACAATTATAGACCCAATTCAATCAGCTGGTGTGTAAAAAAGCTTCAAAAACCTTTAAAAGGAATCACCAATCAAACCAATAGTATGTTTGCTTGATATCTAATTTGATCATCATGCATTCCTTCCTAGAGTGGTAGATAGAATGGACTACATCCTGCATGTTGTGAGGTTTTCACACCGTCGCCCCATTGCAAATGGGGACCCCCCTCTTTCGCTTCAACAATAGGAGTAGTGGTCTTAGGTAGTCTTTGTTGGTGGCAATTTTCAAGTCCCTAGGTCCGGCAAGTGAGGTTTGAGTGATTTTGGCCTGCTGGGAAGTTATGTCTATTTGATATGGGCGAGAGCTAAGCTAAGTTTGTCATGGGGATGGAGTCAAAACCAAGTGATTTGTGATAAAATGAGTTAAAACCCTTTGAGAATCCTTGTTCCAGCTTCAGTTTGACCTTTTAAAGTCATGACGGATTGTGGGAGGTAACCCTGTTGAAGGCTTGTTGGATCCTGAAATTTGGCTGAGCCTAAAATTTGTCGAAAACCCCCAAAATCTAGAATCTGCACCTTAACTCCTATGAAGTTGGAACCTATCTCAAACATTCTGAAAGGTATTTATACAAATATAACTTAAAGTATAAGACTGGTTTTCCTTATACTTAAATGTTATATTTGTATAAATCCTCCCGCCCCTGAACTGGAAAAATGGCTAAGTACAGAACTGCAAAACTGCCCTGTCCTATGACTGGGCGGATTCCGACCTCCCACAGGAAACAAATTGTTCTTTACACTCCAGATTTCTGCCCCCTCTTGGATGTGCTAGCAAACTTCCTTAGGCAAGGGCAGAGAGATGGAAGCAAGTTTTTGGTTGATTTCAATTGGAAAAGCCAAGTTTTGGACATTTTCACTCGGGCGGAACTGTCCTAAGCATGGGACATTTTCGCTCCCTCTCTATGGGCAGTAAAAACACTAGCAATCATCAACTTTTGGGTAATAGAGCGAGCATTTGAAGAAGGTAATCATGAGGAAGACGAAGGACTTGGCATGAAGGAGAGTGGAATTTTGGTAACTTAGAACATAACATAGAGGCTTGTCCCATGATTGGTCGGATTCCGACCAGTCATAGGACACAATGTGTCCCATACCCCTAAGTTTTCCGCCCCCTCTTTAGGCTTTGGGCGATGTCCCTTGGGTAATGGCGATGGTGTTTAAGCAAGTGCCAAATTGATTTTGGCTTGAGGAAACATGTCTTGAGCATGATTAGCATGGACGGAATCTAGCCCTTCATAGGACAAATTTTGTGCCATACACCTCTGATTTTCGCCCCCTTTGTGGGCAGTTAAACAAGAACAATCGTCAAATTTTGAAGAGGAAATGAAGTGCACTTACCTTGGGTGTAATTAAGGTAATAGCTGGAGGACTTGGAGTAAGGAATTTGAAGCTTCTCGGGGCTTAGAACATGGAATTAGAGGCCTATCCCATGACTGGTCGGATTTTGACCAGTCATAGGACACAATGTGTCCCATACCCCTAAGATTTCCGCCCCATTTTTAGGCTTTTGGCGATGTCCCTTGGGTAATGGCGATGGTGTTTAAGCAAGTACCAAGTTGATTTTGGCTTGAGGAAGCAAGTCTTGAGCATGATTAGCATGGGCGGAATCTAGCCCTTCATAGGACACATTTTGTCCTATAGCCCTCTAATTTCTGCCCTTCCCTAATGACTTGGGATGGATTCCTTGGACAGTGGCGAGGTGTTTTGGGTCGATTTTGAGATAAGTTTTGGCATGTTTATCTTGGGCGGAATTGTCCCATCCATGGGACAATCCTGCCATGTAGTCTTGGCCTCCACTTCTTTCCTTCCCAAGCGTTAGCAACCATCAAATCTGAAGATGATGAAGTGAGCATTCGACTAAAGAGTAGTTGGGACATTGATGGAAGACTTGACATAAGAGAATTGAAGTTTAAATGTTCTTTATCCGACCAGTCATAGTACATGAATCGTCCTAAGGAGTTGAGATTTCCGCCCCCACTTAGAGCTTAGAGAAGCAATCCTTGGTGCATGACGGATTGTTTGAAGGTAGTTCCAAGAAATTTCGGTCCTTAGAAGGTGAGTCTTAGGCATGATCTTTTGGGGCAGAATTGTCCTATCCATGGGACAATTCCGCCATGATATCCTTGGCCTCCAATTCCTCCCTCCATGGCCACGAAACTCAAAACATAAATCAAATCGGTCCCTATCATTATGGATTCCCCAATGATTAAACAGCGGCAAATTAAATGTAAGTCAAGTCGGCCTAGGCATGGAGATTTAATTTTAGTTGTTTCCTTTTTTTCTCCTAGATGCCAAGTCGGCCTCCTATAGGTGAAGGGGTGCGAAGAGGTATAAAGGAGAAGTTTGTCCCATTTGCACATCAAAAAACAAGCGAATTTCCACAAGCAGAGGAGCAGATCAAACTTGTAGCAGGCTTAGATTAGGAAGCAAATTAGACATAAAGGGGGTGGTTTTGATCCCAACTTCCCAGCACTTCTTTGGTGAAGGAAAGTGGCATAATTTTGTGAAGGAAGAGAGCAGCTGTGGGGTTCCATTTTGTCACCAAATTCAGGGAATTTATAGCAGACCTACAAGTATGGTGGAAGTCAGAATTAATCAAGATCTGAGAATGGATGATTGATGTCTCTAATCGTGGATCCTTGCCAAGATTACTTTCCTTAATTATAAAATCAATCCTTACAAGCTGAATGTTATCATAGTTGATCTCTTGTTTTTGGCAAATTAAGGGAGTAATCAGACTTTGAAATCTTGTTTGCAATCTGAAAATGATAATTATTTTGGTTAATGAGTGGAGTTGTTTGGAATCCCATATCCTTCCAAGGGTGACCATGGTAGAAGAATCACATTTGAAATCTGGGACTTGTGGATTGAAAGACTTGATTGTTTCCAGATTTCTAGCTATAAGATCAAGCTTATTTTGAAAATCCATTCTCATTGAAGGCTAATGTGATTGCATTTCATGAAGATTTTAAGTTTTGTTATTTCATGCTTAATTATCATCTCATAAACTTGATACCTTTTCCTCCCTTGTTTTGCAAGGAAAATTGTTGAAGGAGGCAAGGAAATGTTTAAAACTCCAAGAGGATGCTCCAAGTTCCAAGCTTGAGGACTTCACAAGGGAAAGGATGGGCAACCAAAGCGAAAGGTGGATATGAAGGAGAAAGGGCTGATTGGAAAATCTTGGAACTCCTGGCAACGAAATCATGGGAAGCTATTTTCCTTGGAGAGCAAATCTTAGAACAACTTAGAAGGACCTAAGCAAGGATGGTGTGCATATGCTCTATTATCACGCCAACAAGTGAAGACTTCAAGCTCATGCTCAAGGAATCCAAATCAGATGGATATTCAACTAAAGAAATCAGAATTCAAGGATCAATGATGATGATCAAGGAGATGAACAAAAGAAGATCCAAGACAACTATGCAAGGAAGGACAAAATTCACACCTTTAAAGGAATGATCCAAGCTCAAGTTCAAAGATCTCAAGTGGGAAGGAAGTTCACACCAAGTTACCAAAGGACAAGATATCAAGGCTATTCAAATTGAGATCAAGTTGGGATTCGAGGTCAAGGCATCAAAAGGGAACATCAAGATACAAGTACAATCAAGTTCAAATCAAATCGGGTGCAAGTTCAAGGATGCCAATCCAAATCATGCCATGAGAAAATTTCCAAGAGTGAAAGATGAAGGAGATTGAGAAGATGAAGCAATTTGTGAAAATGCCATCATGTTGGAAAGTTGGGCAGTGTTGAGTATCAAGAGATATTTTCTCTTCACAAAGATTAATCAAAGCTACATGATAAGGATGATGTGGTGGCACCTAGTTGTCTTCTCCAATCAGAAAATTCCAAATTTTGAGCACAAGCAATCACAACATGCCAAGTGTCCTATTTTCTGGTTGGTTGAAAAATCATTGTAATTTTCTTATTGGCCCATGATTTAGTACCCTCATGTAATTGGTTGAAATTTGGCAACCCTAACTAGGGTTTCTAGGGACGAATCTTGACCCTTGATTTCAAATGAATCTTCGGCCTTCGTTGAAATTGGACATCTATAAAAGGCCAAGGCCTTCTCATTTGTAAAGAGTTAGAAAAAAGGTTAGCTAAGGAGAATTAGATTGGAGTAGTAGTGGGATAGATTAGAGTAGGTTAGCCGAGGGAGAGACTTGATCAAATTGTTGTTATGATGCTATTGAAGTAATGGATAATTCATTATTGGTTCATCATGGTGAATTACTTAATATTGCTTTGAAGTGTTGCATGGTTTCTTCAATCTTTTACTTGGAGTAGATTTCATTTCTTGTTGTTAGAAGTAGCTTAGTTGGATGAAAGGAATTGTGGATGTTTGCTTGTTTGACTCAAGTATACTAGGCCACTAGCCTCTTTCCTGATTGTGAGGAAGCCTTATGTGGTAAGCTAGTCATTGCACTTAAGTTCAATTGGCATTAGATCCTTAGTTTGTACTTCCAAGTTGGATTAAGGAGAAGGTGTTGATATGAAAACCATTTGAGATCCTTAGAAGCTTGCACTAGGTGAAGTCGAGGTCGCTGATAAGGTTTCACTTAATAGAGTCCAAGTCATCCATGATTCCTTGCATTCCTAGTTAGAAGTAGAAGTAGAAATTAAGCTTAAGTTGAAGTTGAAGTTGAAAATTTGGAAAAGCAAAACTATATTTTCATTGCACATTGTGAAGCTAAATCTTTAAAAGTGCAAGTGGTTGATATCCATTGAATGAATAGCGTAAGTCCCCCTAAGTGATTACCAGCAAATCACATTATTTCACTGAGTGAGTGTCCACAAAAGAAGTAACCTTGAAGTCATTTCATGATCTTACTTTGCAAGAATAGCATGAGAGATGACCTTATATCAAGAGAGGATTGAATGTTTGGTGTTTCATCTCGAAACATTGAGTATTTGATTTTGCGTGTTGTAGTGGAACAAAACTCACATCAACACTATGCTATAATGACACCATCCAAAATAGACATGCTCCGCACAAATCTTGCATACTCATCTGAAATGATATCATCAAAAATCCTCTTTGGCCTATTTGCCATCACCTTTGTTATGACTTTGTATATAGTGTTGTAGAGAGATATAGGCAACTTTCTTTGGAATCATAGCTATAAAGGTGTTATTGATTTCTCTCAAGAAATTTCCTGCATTTCTAGAGGCTTCAATGGTATCCACCATTTCACCACCAATTATACTTCAGCATTTCTGGAAGAAGCCAGCTAGAAAACCATACGCACCAAGGGATTTGTCCGAATGTAGTTGAAAAAGTACTTCTTTGACCTCTTGTTTCCTAAACTTTTCATTGAACATACTATTCTGGGCCTCTGTTGTCAAAGTTGGTATAACTGAGGTTGGATCCATCCAAATTGTTCAACAAACTACTAAAATACCCAATTGTTTCCGTGACTATTTCTTGGGCATCCTCCAAAATGTCTCCATTTGAAAGTTTCAAGGTTGAAATCCTATTACTGATTCTCCTCTATTAAGTGTTATTGTGGAAGAATTTTGTATTTTCGTCTTCATCACTAATCCATATTTCATCGGACTTCTACCTCCAAACGATGTCCTCCTCAGATAGAATGCTCTCATATTTCTCCTTTCCATAGCTTTGATGATCCATGTCGTTCCTAATCACCTCCTCAATTAATGTCTTTAGCTCTAATTCAATAGTTGTCTTTGTTTCAACAATATTCTTGAACCACTTCCAATTCCAATCTTTTAGTTTTTGTTTGAGAAGGTTAAGTTTGACCATGAAGTAGAAACATCTTGGATCCCACTAGTTGCTCTTCTTTCCACCAATGCTCTACAAACTTAAAGAAGTCCAGGGCCAAATACCACATATTTCAAACTTGAAGGGGCATCTCACAGGGCCCTTACCTTTGTTGATTTCAAATCTAATTGGAAAATGATCTAAACCAGTAATAGGGTCAATAGATCCTTCAAAGGTGAAGGGAAATGATTCCAGATAATTAGGAAAAAAACCTATTCAATTTTTCAACAATGTTGGTGAAAAACATCCTTCTATTAGTCCAAGTATAAATGCCATTTGTGAAGCCAACGCCCATTAGACGATTTTTGTCCACCCAATCTTTAAAGTCTTTTTGAGATTGAGACAAAGCCATACTGCCCCCTCGTTTGTCATTTGTTTCCAAAACAGCATTGAAGCCACCACCCAAATGTTGCATATATTGGGATGGAGGCCAAAAATGATGTTGAGCTCTGCACACAGCTCCCTCTTGCAAATGCAAGAGTTTGGCCCATACATGTTAAGAAGGATGAACTCTAAGTTGGCAAAAACACTTCTAACTTTCCATCCAATCCAATTGTCTCCTTCAGCAATCTGATCTAAGTACACCGTCTGGGGTTCCAAAAGATAGCCAAACTCCCGAAAGCACCAATTGCCTGAACCCCAATCGAACGCGATAATTTAAATTTATTAGTTAGTGAATCTCATTCAGCGATGGTCAATTTTGTTTCTTGTATCAAAAGTATACCTACCTTAGAAACTTCCATGCTTCTTTTAACCACCTTCCATGCTTCTTTTGACCATACGCTGCTTGTAGGTGCATTTAAGTCCCTAACATTGCATGATAAATGTTTTTGAATTTATTATGATGTATTCAAATTTAACATAATATTGTTTCATTTTTTGGGTGTATTTCTTAGATTTTTTAAAAATTGAATTTATATAAGTCAAGTTTTATCATAAACCTTTTTCAATTTTTTTCTCCTTGCCAAATTTCATCTAAATTTTGTTGTAGTTGAACACAAACTCGAACCTTATGACATAACCTTATGATTTACCCTTGAGCAATTCCCCCTCTTCTCATACTATATCTAATGAGGACGACAAAGATGTTTGCATTAATGATGTCCATTTTTATACTCATCCTCACATGATGTTATTTTAATCAAAGATTATTATAATCCCCTTGCATGACATGTGATGATGAATTAGCCCTAAGTCATATTGATACATCTAAGGACAATGAGCATGTGTTGATGTTGTAAGAATTCCAATGTGAGTACCACCATATCCTCCTCTTCCATCTTCCAAACCAGTAACTAACAAGTAATCTCAAATGTCTTTGAACTTGAGTAAATTCTCTTGCAAGAATGCTTTTCCATCCATCATAATAAAAAACAACATCTTCTCCAAGAAAAAAGCTCTACCCTTGTCTGGAGTCTGATACAACTCTAGCAGATGCTTCTAAATTTCAGCTAAAGCCATCCCTATCCAGACTTCAAGCAGAATTTCATCTATAACAAACCATTTAATCAACACGACTACTCCTCTATCGCATTTATCAAATTTGTCCTAGTTTTTACCTATAGTCACTGGTCGACCAAAAAACCTCTAGCTGCCTCCCAACATGATGTTCAATAAAGAGGCCATTTATAATATCCTTCCCTCCAGCAACTTGCAATCATAAAGTAAGACCCAAAAATAAATCACTTCCACAAAGTTTACCCTAACCTTGGACAAAACTTCCACAAAATACTTTCCAGACCTTAGGAAATGAATAGAGTAAATTTGTAACCTAGCTATGGAAGAACAAAAGTAAAAACCAAAAAATTACTAATAAAAATTGTGAAATTTCTTGTAATATACAATAATAAACAGCAAAAGCTCTTGTCACTAAACCACACTGCTCAAAAAACAGTGAAAATCAACACAAATTTATTCTAAAAAATACATGAAAATGGTCACAATTTTGCTGAAAGAGATCCATTTCTAAAACGGTCAGTGGTCTGAATACCCTTAGATTCTTATACAAAAGTAGGTGCAATTTTTAAAAAAGTTAAGCAGTGATTTAACACAAATTATACCACACAATTTTATCAAATATCTTGTCATGATTTCCATTTGCTTTGGCTTGCCCTCAAACCACATTTTAACAAAACAAAAAATTGGCATTTGCAAATAATACCTAGCCATGATTTGCATATATATGCATTTGCTGTTAAATTTTTCTACCCACAAATCCATACAAATCTAACATACAACACCTTTGAGCTCTTTTATGTGCTACTAACAATCCTTCACTCTATCTCTTCTAACAACTGTCACAAAAAGAGAGCACAAAAAGATTACCAAGATATGCATTGATAAAATATGATGTGAGAGCTTACTTGTATATGTTTACAACTGTTAATGATTGTAGCTTTGATCGGATCATTCCAATCGATGAGATCAAATGTTGAATGACCTATAAACATTTGATATCTATTCTTCTCTATTATTATAATAAAGCATTATTAATATAATGACAATTATTGAGATGACATATATATATATATATATATATATATATATATATATTATTGATAATATAAAGATTTCATAATTGTTATTCGATCATTATTGAATCAGTCAATGATATATATTAACAATAACACATAGTTATCAAGAGACATGACGTAGAGACATGAACATAGTTCATGTAGAGGCATGTCCCTACGGGATACATGTCCCTTTACATTATATATATACTCATTGAATGTGTAACTTGGAAGGTACAGAAATCTACAAGTATTATTACAAGTTACAGCAGAGATATGAATCATATTATCTCAAGTGAAAGGCATTACATTATATATCTAGGAAACAGAACTAAAATGGAAATCTGATCAAAATTTTAACATGGTATCAGAGCAGCTCGATCTTAGGGATCTTTTTGATGCTGAGTCGGAATCACAGTGTGAGGCGCGGTGTTTTGCATGAAGTTTGCAATGGATTATTGTGCTAGGAAATCTGGACCGCCGCTGACAAATGAGATGCTTGTGTGCTTGTTTGAAACACATGATTGATTGCAGAGCATGAATACATCTTAAGGCGGATTCATGATCTTCAAAACGTCTATCAAAACATCATGGCTGGCCTATGTGATGAGTGTGTGCACTCTGTGAATGTTGTGCAGTGTGCATACACTGGATTAACCATGAAATGAAGCAATTTGACGCCCTGTTAAGCTTTGGAAAAGGTGATAGACCCTCCTATCAACGCAATTAAACGCACATGCTAAGCGGTATAGTTTTGACGAGAGTCTTGAAGGAGGCAATGGTTACTATGCTAAGGTTAATGTGCATGCATGTATGAAGAAATAGACCAGGCCCAAGACCTGTCATAAATAGTCGCCTCCTTGCCCGCGCTTATACAAGAGTCACTCTTGGCATTCTTTTAAGCTTAAAGATGGTATAACAGGAAAGTCTTGGGAGGAGACTTCTATGTCGTTGTAGACCCGAAGTTGGGTTGGGTGATAAATGTCGCAGTGTGATGAAAAACAATGCCATTGTGTTTAGCAGAGAAGGTCGCGCTATGAATTGAAGAACTGTACAAGATTGAGAGCCGCCAATGGTGCAGTATCATTGCGAAATGTTGGACCATGTGAGGAGGGTCGTAGGTGGTATGATCTCGTTGATTGTATCTTACCACGATCTGCAGTCACTTGGCTCAAGGGAAAGAAAGCAGGGTTCGGATCACTGCTTTGCGGGGCAGTTACAAATGCCTGGATGTGATGACTGCGGATGCTCTAGAAAAATTCAAACCACACAAGTGCTCTCGAGAATCCACAGTGGTTTTGAAGAGTCCACATTGGCAGAGATATGGCTCTGGAGGATTTGACCACGAGTTGAAGAGTCACCTTGGTGATGAGATCGTTGGGGATCCGCGGTGTTAGTGATGGTTGTGTTTGTAATGGTCGCTCGTGGTTGATTCGCTGAAAGTATCGTCATTTCATATCAATAGCGATTCTGAAATATTTATTACTGGTTCTACTTCAACTGGTTAGAGAAGTTTTCTTTTGGACATTCAACACAGGCTCGTAGAATTATAAAGGTGCATCAATAATATGTCTGGCTTGACATAAGGTCACATCTGATATAGATAAGAGAATAATATTATGCAGATTAATATAGATCGGATGCTCAGGGGAGATGATAGCAGTTCGTCTCTGGTTGGGAGGGCAATGGAATTGCCCGCGGTTAATCGAGCATTATAAATTCATTGGTAATCACACTTGGTTACGTCAAGGGAACCTCCAAAGGCAGCAAGAGCAGAGTGAATTGACCTCGAGGGTTATACCAGACTCATTATCACATTGATCGAGAACTACAAGCACGAGAGGAGATAAATGTGTCTGGAGAATGGGAAAGAAATATTGGAACAGGTTGCACAAACTCCACTCCAGGCTGATATATGTTGGCATAGACTTTCTTGGCCTTACACATCCTTCTTGGGTGTATTGAAGTTGATTGCTGGAAACAATCATCTCCTTCAAAGACACTAGAGTGATGCAGAATTCATAATTCTTTATGTGATAGTCGCTGAAGTGTCTGGTAAAGTCCTACACACTGAGAGTGGGGGATGTGTGTATTGGAAGCATCACAGTAACATCTATCATTTGAACCAAAAGACGTGAGTAGAAATTGTTGGTCGGAACGATGGGGTTTCAAGATTGTTAACCATAATTTGTTGGAGCTAAACTTGAGCAAGTATCATAAATTATCCTTGCATACAGGAAACACATGTAATCTTCAAAGTTTGTGGAGAATCCTAGACTCCCATGTTCTTTTGGCAAGTTTATTAATACAATGTCAAGACTGAGATTCAATGCGCAGAGTATTATTGATGCATAATGGGGATGCAAATATAGTTTAAATATCTTCAAGATATGATTGTGAAGTGAATACAGTTGTACAAATGTTATGCTATCGATGAGTAATGAGAATGTGATCTGAATATCGTTTCAGTAGTAATCAGTATGAAGAATTATGACGAAATTGATGCTACCGACTAGAGGCTTGTGATTCTAGTCTTGATCGATGCTCTATGAATACTGCCTGGTCACTCCTATCGTGTCACTCTCGTAGTGGAAGAAGACTAAGGTTTATCAAATAAGAGATAAGTATCTCTTATCCTTTAATAATGTTCATGAATATTTTTGAGTCGTTAATTCATGCTATAAAGATTGGGATAGTAAATCTTGCATTCTTATATCATTAGTATTTCCCTTCAGAATAGTTTAGTTTTATGAACTATTTGTGATTTCTCTCTTAAATGCTTTCAGGACAGATCAAGAAGCATAAGAGATTGCATTCAAGGGAGAAAGAACTTGATGCTTGCAGTCATGGGACCAAGTTGATGGCTGAAAACATTTCTTCAAAGAGGAAATGACATTCAGAGGGAGTCTGACACATTAAACAGAAACAACCTTGAACAGGGAGGTTAGGAGGTTGACACATGTACTTGGAGCTTCAGAAGGGAGCCACATTATCATAAATGTCTAGTGTTGCCAAGCCTGGGGATAAATCCGCAGTTTTTTACATTCACTCGTGTTAGTATAAAATCAAACAAGTACATTTGTGTACAGGAAACTGCTCCTGTGAACAATGTTGTGACCATTGAACATATAATCATGTGCCAAATAATAAGAGCCTCTTGAAACAAGACATCTTAAATGATTGGATTATGTGAGTAGGGTATGCTTTTGTGACAGAGAGAGCAGCTAGAGGATCTGCATCAGTAGAAATCAGAGGATCTTGATTCAGAGGGAGTAGACCAAGTAAAGATGGTTCTCTAGTGATCAGGAAATTGTAGCAGAGAACTATGATTCATGGAATGGAGTCCCATGTGTGTAGGCTGAAATGCCTTTATGTGGTCACCTAGGTCATGACATTCCTGATAGCTCGGGGTTCACCAAGAGTGATGCAAACTATATTAGAGATATAGTGCATAGGAAAGCTATTCAGTCAAGATACATTATCACTAAAGAACAGACAGCCAATATTCTCACCAAGCCTCCTACCTAAGTGAAGTTTGTGCATTGTTTAAGACAAGCTTGAAGTTGTGGAGAACGAAGCTCGTGCTAAGAGGGAGTCTCAGCATCAGTGATGTCTTGAGATGTACCTTAATACATTCTTCTCTATGAGAGAAAAGGTTGCGGTACAATTCCTTGTTAATGAGTTCTTCTCTGTGAGGGAGAAGTTTGAGGTGTAATCCCTTGTAGCATTTTTCTCTGTAAGGTAATATCGGAATCCATGATAGAATTGTTTGGACAATCCTTGGATCCCACTATCATTCACTGTGACAACCAGAGCTGTATAAAGCCTTTAGTGAATCCAATACTCCATGACAGATCAAAGCGTATTGAAATTCCCTATCATTATGTTAGAGACATGGTGGAAGGAAATGTTATCCAATTGAGATATACTAGTACAGGAGAACAAATAGCAGACATTCTCACCAAGCCTCTCACCAAAACAAAGGAGATAAGCTTGGTAGGTAGAAATGAAATTGTATCTGAGATTAATTTGTTGTACTAATATATTCTAAAAGGATGTTTAATGTGTAAACTATTTTATTGTCATGTGTGAGATTTCATGACTTCATGGGCCCCTGCGTACATCAGAAGAAGTGACAACTTCTAAATGATTATCACTTGTACTTCTGGCAGTTATTGCAAGGTGGTGATCTTACAATAACTTGATCTTCTATCATGATGGATATCATATGGTTGATATCTAAGTAGATCATGATAGATCGTATCTTGTAAATCGATATCAACTGAGAGATAGATATTGTCATATAGATATCTACAGGTTGTATTGTACTGATATACCATGGTGGATTAACATCCGTAAACAAACCATGTATAAAATGATCCTATGGTAGGTATCACACTACGTGATACTTGTGCACATACCTTATGGACATCGTGAGTACTTGGTGAATATCATGAGACTTGATATTCATAGGCCATTACTCTGAGTACTTGGTGAATATCATGAGACTTGATATTCGTAGGCCATTACTCCTAATATCATGAGATGACATCATTATGGTTGATATTAATGGACATACCATACTCCTGATGATATCGTGAGATAACATCTGTTATGGTGGATGTCATTTTGATATCTATGTAGACCATAACTTCGATTATTACATAGAGGTAATATTCTTTCTTCACGATACAGTAGTACACTGTATTGTTTATCTGAATAGAAATCATCCTCCCTGGCTAAGAGGGAGTGCTAATGATTGTAGCTTTGAACAGATGATTACAATCGATGAGATCAAATGTTGAATGACCTATAAACATTTGATATCTATTCTTCTCTATTATTATCATGAAGCATTATTAATATAATGACAATTATTGAGATGACATATATATATATATGATATAGCACACATATACATATATATTTATTTATAAATAATTGTCATATATATATATATATATTGATAATATAAAGGTTTCGTAATTGTTATTCAATCATTATCGAATCAGTCAATGATATGTATTATTAAAAATAACACATAGCTATCAAGAGACATGACGTAGAGACATGAACATAGTTCATGTAGAGGCATGTCCCTACGGGATACATGTCCCTTTACATTATATATATACTCATTGAATGTGTAACTTGGAAGGTACAGAAATCTCCAAGTATTATTACAAGTTACAGCAGAGATATATATCATATTATCTCAAGTGAAAGGCATTACTTTATATATCTAGGAAACAGAACTAAAATGGAAATCTGATCAAAATTTTAACAACAACAGAGTGCAACAAGCCTCTTTATGAATGTGGGTTTAAAAAGAATAAATTAATAAAGCAAAAAGAATATCCTAAAGTCAAAACAACTTTATTAAAGCCTACAACTAAAAGCCAATTGACCATTACTAAATAAAACGACTCTTAACACGTTGTACTTGGTAATAGCAGAAAAGAGATGTAGATTTCAATTACATACAAATCAAAAAATCAGCACTCTTCCTTGTGCTATTGGTTATGAGTAGTAGAAGAGTCAAATTCTGATAGTATGCATAAAAAGGCATGAAATATAATGGATGATCATTGTAGATATGTAGATAAGCATGTACACAATCACATAGCATATATAAAAATGTAGATTGCAGTCAGAACTGTAGCAAACATCAATTTGCAGCCTTATGTATGTTTTCTAAAGTAGAATAGAACATTGAAAACACAACAAAATGTAAATTTATGTTGGTGAAACATTCCTTGAAATGCTCGAGTCAAAATGGATCAATAATCCAAAAAATACATTAATGACCTCCAGACAATGCATTTTTATGTATGTGCCCAAGGAAAACAAAAACAAGGGAAGAACAGAGGAGAAGTAAAATACATATTAAATAAGAACAAATGGTAAGGCCAAAAGAAATAAATTTGCCATTACACTTAGTTTTAATACCTTTGGAAAAAGAAGACCGCGTTTATTCTCTTTAGTAATCATAAGAACTTCAATTTTCTGCTTAGAATTACCATTGCATTCATCATCAGCCCCTGCATACCGATATGGAATGCACCTGTCCCATTTACAATTGATCGTTGTTTTTTAATGCTGGATATAATTCAAAATCATTTAACAACATCAAAATTTGACAAAATAACAATGAAATTTACTAAAAAGTGATGCAAGGATGCATGATCTACATTTCTATAGTGATTTTAAGAAATCCGGGCGAAGGACTAATGATATAAGTAAAGCAGAATATAGTAAAAATATAAGGCCAATAGGCTTCATCTGGCTATTCAAAACCAAGCTGTAATAAGGCCAATACTTTCAACCCCCAGAGACAAAAATGGATAAGTCAAGGATAACATTCATACCTTGGCCCTGAATCATATTTTTAAAGGCGATCAAATTGACTGAATGCAAGATATGTATAGGGGTGAACACAATTTTTAAGAAAAGTAACTTGCTAAAATGGTTGTGCTCTGTCCGTTGGGTAATTCAGGTCACTTTATGCTGCTTCTATGTACAAAGTGCAATTGCATACTATTCAATTGTTGGAAAATAGCGACTGTCTATGCAGACCATTTCCACCATTGATATAAATAAATAAAACTCAAAAGAGCTCAAGCAGCTCTTTGCCATTGCAGATTTATACAAATAATTGCCTAATACATACATAGTTGTCCCAGTGCTGCATTGGTCATATTTTTCGTGTGAAAATGCTGCAGTGCCTAAAACAATATTTTGATCTAAAGTTTAAACAAACCATCCCAAAAAATATCACAGGTTCGAATTTAAGTTGCACAAGCTCATAATTAAAACTTCACAGGATTGAGAACCTCCCAAACAAATACTAAATATTTGTCTCAAAGCATTCTTTTTAGGATTTCAAAAAATAAGATATTACAAATTATGTTTGTGGAATAAGCATCACTGATTCAACAACGTACCAGAAAAATGCAAAGCTGGTTATCAAGGAGAAACATCACCAATAAAAGAAAAGATTAAACAATGCACCAGAATAATTCAAAGCTAGTTATCGAACAGAAACAAACAGTCAAGGGATTGTAGTAAACTCTCGTTGGGGAACAATCCCAAGTGCATTATGCAGGTTCAAATACTCCTACCATATGATGGTCCATGTAATCCGAGGAACAAGTACCAATGTTGTGGCACAACAAATGTGGAATATATAGCATTAATTTGTAGTTTAGTAAAAAGAAAATTGCATAGTAGATTTGTAAAATAAGCGTCAGAAATTCAGAGAATAATTCAACAATATATCTTAAAAATCCATGAACTATAAATGCCTTTCAAGCAAGATGCAAATGTTCTAAGGGATTGTGGTGTAATACTGCAGGGATATACACAAGAGTGTCACCCAAGTTTTAATCTTGCAATGCATCTTATCTAATCCCAGCAGACATGGCAAAAATGTATATTAGGTTGTGACTCGTGACAGTTGATGCATTTGAGGGTTGACCTGGGTCTAAATCTTATGCAAGAAGCCTAAGCTTTCCCCACGTCATGCTGTAACCTTGCTAAAGTTACGAAGTTTGAAAAGGTGGAAAGGATAAGCAAATTGACTTCTGCAATGTGATAAAAAAAAAAAGAGCGTATATTTCAAACTTCACATCAAAAATAAAAAAGCACTTTATGCCAGTAATTTAGCTCAGTTCTCCAAACCATATTAGACAAAATCATTGTGATTTGAAACATGCATGTGGGAACAAGACAGAATGATAAAGATAGTAAAATGTAAGATGCACATTTGTACGCTAAACATTCCCAAGTTTCAACCCATCACCTAAGAAGAGCTATATCAAAAAAGGAAAAAAAAAATTAAAGATTGAAAGTAATCATCCGGAAGGTTGCAGACCTGATCTAGTACAACCATGACGATGACCTGAATGCAAATGCTCCGTGATGATGATCTGAGTGCAATCTCTGATGAGTACGCTCTATGTGTTAATTCAGCACTGAGTATTGTTACAGATTGCGTGGATTAAGTTGGGTGCAAAACGAAGGCAAATTTTGAATGTAGCTTCTACATCTAAAGGTGTTCTACACTTGATAGTGCACTTCCCTGTACTATTAATTGATGTGATGTTTCAAATTTACCTACGAAAAAAAATGTCCAAAGGATTGTGTTCTATGCTCCACAGGGACGCGTCCCCTGTGCCCCTGTTCCCGTACCAGGGATGGTAGGGGAACGCAGGGACGGCATTTTGAAGTACCCTGCCGGTCCCCAATCTGTGCAAAATTTCCAAAACATTTCCGGGACGGCTCTGAGAGTGGTCAGGGACATAGCGGACAGCTAGAAGTGCTCAAGACGGCCAGGAGTCCCCTATCGTTCAGGGGGCTTCTAGCCATCCCCTATGGCCCAAGCCATTTTTGGATGTCGAGTTAAAAAAAGACAAATTTTTTTATTTGAAAAAAAGGTTGGTTGGACCCACAAGGACACCCAAACCACATTTAACAATACCAAAACCTTATCTAAGCATAAAATAACCAAAAAGAGAAAAAAGAAATTCATCTTCACATTCGCAAAGAAGGAGAAGAGCGGCAAGAGGAGGAGCAACTGGTCAAGGAGTGAACAACAATTGAAAGAGGAGATTAGGGCATCAAATCTACTTGATTTAGATTCTTAGACCTACCATCTGCTGATTATGGACAGCGATATATTATTATATTTCTTTAGTTTTATGTTTATTGTTTACAGTTTATGTCATTTCAAAGTTCAAACTTGGAGCCTTTGGGCATTTTGTTATAATTTGAATATAATATGTATGCAAATTGACAATGAAAGTTTCTACAATGGTGAATCACTTTTCCAACTCCTTCTAAATGTATTAAGCTTCTAGAATACCTATGATGAATGCTTTGTGAATGTTATGGTATGCATATTTCAAATTTCTCTATTTTTTTTTTAAATTCCCCTCTTTTTTTAACAGCCATCCCCTAAAAAATGGCACAAAAGTACCCCATACCAGAAACACGTCCCCACATCCCCAAAACTTGGTGGAACATAGATTGTGGTATGAAGGAAGAAAAAAGTACATTTTCATGAAAATGATCCAGATCAAAATCCCCACAGTGGAAAAAAGTAGACCACAGTCTCAGTTCCATGGTCTTGCTTTCCAAAAAATTGTAAGTCACGGAAATAAGAATTGGCGCGGAGCAATGTAAATTGTACCATAGCACTCAGAGTATTCATACAATGACTAAACCAAAATGCTAGACTACTGCTAAGAGCTAAGTAACATTTTGTAATTAGCTTGATGGCAGAGATATTGATATCTGTGTAAATCTGAGGCATCCATCAAAGATAAATGGTTGCAGCAGCCTAAATTAAAGATAGAAAGACTGTCTAAAGGGTTGTCGTCCAACAGTAGAAAGATATATCTGTACGAAAGAACTAGGTTTAAATCCCCAAGCCACGATAAGAAGGTCCGCAGTGTCAGAGCTGAACCTAAACGAAGGAAAAGGTATCCAGATTATAAATGCGAAGCAATTGCCCCCTACTATAGACTGAATACAATTGTCTAGAGCATCACGGTTATGATAAAGGGGTAATTTGTTTAGGATTAAATGCCCCCGCCACGATATTAAGATTTGGTACAAGCAATTCGCCAGTGGACTGATTTCAAGTCAGAAAAGCAACAGGGCTATCATATCAAAACTTGAAGGAGAAAAGTAACCTTCAGCCATGGCTCCGAAAACCAGAAAAAGAAATTGCACAAGTGTGACGATACAGTGATGAGTTTTAGAGAGTCCGGCACAGGCTCAAATCCCAACAACAACACAACCAACAGTCTAAATCAATACAATAAAGAGAACCAAACTGAAACAGCATACTTAGGAAGAATTTGTGGAAGTGATAGAATGCAATGTTACCCGGCAACAAGACGATAACCGCTCTCATACCGCTGCTGATGCCGACCCGTCCGCGCCACCAGGTCAGTCATGCTGACTCAGCTTTCTCACAATTAATTGCCTTCCCCTGCTTTCCCCTCCTCTTCCTCACTACTGAATATTCATCTGCATATTCTTCTATATTCCCTCGACAGACCCCACGCCACCAAGTTGAGGAGGGTTTTCCCTCTGCTATCAATTTCGCCACTAAATCAGTGGAATCCGCACTATCTTTTCCAGAATATAGCTGTAGAGTGGCATCTTGACCGCGGGAAGAAAAACCAAGTTTTGATATTTTTAGGCCAGGACTAATCAAAAATAGGTCGCTTTATTTAACAGTCGCATTAAAAATATAATTGGCTGTCAAGTACAAAAAAAGGTAATCAATGGCAGAAAGTGTGAAAGAAAAGAATCGATCGAATCGACTCACTAAACAACGAATTCCCCTGACTGATTTGTCCCTTCCCCTTAATCTGACCTTAAACCCTAACCCTAATTAAACCACGTCTGCTTCCATTAACTTCCCTAATCAAATTTAACCGTTTTGTTGTATAGAAAGATTTCGTATCCAACCATAAAATTTGTCTCTGCATTTTTACTAAAATAACTTACAATTCCATGGATCTTGGGTACAATTTTTTTTAATTTTTGCTTTTTTCATGGTAGATCTGTGCATGACTGTCACGCGTATGAAAAAATGAGAAGTCTTAGTTGACGTGAGGCCTTTAATTTCGGCCCATGCAAGTTTTTTCCTTTTTCTGACGTGTCTTCATAATTATGCCATTTCACGTGGAAGGAAATGTTTGGTTGGGAGGCCTAGGAACCTACTTGCAGTAAAGATGCGTTATAATGATATTAATAATCGAGGTTCGTTTATAGAAATTTAAAAGATGGTCCCTACTCCCACGTATAAAGTATGGATCTTGGGAGTGTATCCAACACATCCAGATAGATGGATGATGACATTTTTCTATAAGGCCGGTTTGCCCAGGGATTTGGATCTAATTGTTTATAGCTTTTTTACAATTAATGTCAATGTTTTCCGACATTATATGATTATATTTTGTAAGCATTTGACTTGTAGATAATTGAGTTCGCCAGTATTTTGGAGAAAAAATTAGCATCAGTATTCACATGTTTAATTCGTGATTGTATTTAGTTAAACATTTCAATTGCAAATAGTTTTGAGTGATTGTAAAGTTTTTTGGCAATCATTACAATTTGTTTCTAAGTAAAGTGAAGATTAATGAGTACATGTAGGAAAATAAAAATGCATTACAATTGATATAAGCAATATTTAATTGGTTAATATATCAAGTTGTGTGAGATTTTTTGCACGATCCCAGTCTTATCTCTTATGATGTCGGGTCTTGCACTCGACAAGACTTGATCCTAGTAGGCTATTTGTGAACCATTTAACTTCACCAGTAGACCAAGGGCCCATTAACAGTTGTGTGAGATTTAAATTAATTAAGAATTAAGATTGATAAATTTGAACGATGAATTGAGGGGTTAGTAGGTCAAAGATGGATATTTTTATTATGTGTATTGTTCTTAATGATTAAGATTGGGATGTTGATATTGGATTTGTATTATATAGACTTATGTTGATCTACTTTAGAACAAGGTTGTGTTTGTGGTTCAAGGCAATGTTTATTTAGTCAAAACAATTGCTTTGATTAGATATTTATTTGTAATATATTAATTACATTAAAATTCACAATGCAATTGTCTTGTGATTTTTAATTTAATTAATAAATAGTAAATAAATTTTATTGTATGTGCAAGCTAGATAGTCATAATGGTGGTTCAAACCTTAGACACCTTGTGTCCATGCAAATCTATTATATGTTATTTAGTGCATGTTTATGTTTAATTGTAGTTATATATGAATGTGAGGTATTGTTTAAATGCGCCTAGGGATCTACTATGTTCAAAGGGAAGGTGTAGTGCCCCTCATGTATGTCTTCTTCGTTGTGACCCATTGGATGGGTATGTGATGTTTGGCCACGCTGGTTTAAGCATGTTATTGGTTATGATTCAAGATAGATCTTGTGACCGCAGTGAAGACCTTATATGTGATATAGCTTTGTTGTGATGTTTGATTATATTTACTTGCTTAGATAGTATGATGGTCTTGTGACATTGATGTTGGTTTTATGGCGAGTGTTGATTTGGTGCCAGTGATATATTATGGTTGATTAGGTATTGCTAGTAAATTGTTCCAAAGATCTATCATCTGCCCCTTAATGTTAATTAAATGATGTTGATATCAGTTAATGATTTTAATTTTTTATGTTAACATTTGATGATTAATGGTGTTTTAATGATAATTAATGATCTTTGATAAGATTTCATGTTATTATTGATGATTAATGATGCCTAGCATGTTGGCTTAGGTAAGGTTGTGATTGTTATTGCTATCAATGTCAAATGATAATCAGTGTAAGTCGATGATCTCTTCTAATAGCTCATATTATTTAAAGATTACTACCAATAATTATTGTTAATGAATGATGATTGACGTGTTACGATAGAAAGTGATTTTATGTGAGAAGGGGTCATGTCGTAACATTCATGGAATGCTTATGTCGCTAAAGTTCCCTTTCATGGACTACCATTATTTGATGATAATGGCTTATGTGCTTTGGCTATTTGTGTATATGTGATCTGGTACTCATGGCATGTAGCATTTGAGTAATGGCAGGTCCCAGGCATTGACTCCACCTAGCTTCACAGGTTTGAGTGTGCCTATAATATCCTCGACGGTGGGTAGCTTGGAGATAGTCATATGGCCAATCATGTTTTTAAGCTTAATTATTGTTCTTATTTTTGGGCGACAATCATCATGTTGTGTATCTACCAGTCGATTATCGTCTGGTAACATTCAGCTACCCTGTATTATGTGATGAGACTAGTGACTTGTGTTGTGCAATCTTGTTGGTAGTAATTTGGTCACTAGTCGCGCATGAATAAAATAATATATAATTAAATTATTGTTGGATTCATTAGTTGTAATATTAGCATTATTCCTATTGTGGTTGCCAACAAATATTATATATGGATGTTTATTTGGTTTGAGGATTCTATTATTTAATTGGTTTTATATTTATTGAATTGTTTTATGTTATGACTTAAGTGGGCTTGATATATTTTATTGTTGAAAATAAACCTTTTTAAATCTACGATAAAGCTCATTTTTGGACTTCACATGTCAGTTTTCTAATTGATGGAGCTTTTTTGCAAAACCCTTGGGCTGGAAGTGAATTTAGCTTAGATTGGAGAAATGAAGAAGGATTTTGTGGGTATTGCTCCATTGGATTTCTTTTGCCATATTGTTACTCGCCATAATTATTTGTGGCTTTTCATAGTAGGGTTTTCAACTTCTCCAAATTTGGTTTTCCTGCTTGGTGGATGTAGGATTCTCATCATATCTTCCTTGTTCTTCATTTAAATAGCTAAAAGATGTTTGGAATTGATTATTTTGATGGATTAAATCATGTTACAAGAGGTTTGGTTTCATTTGATTGATATTTTCATAATTTTCCTAATTTATTGATGTAAAACAAGGGATTTCATGTACTAATATTGTTGGAGCTCAATTGTATGGATGTTTTGTGACTTTGATTACATTTTTGTGATGTGGATGGTTTGAGAACCAATGGGTTCTTACAAAATTTCATATCATAGAGTTTGAATTTTGGGTGGTTTTGTATTGGTGGTTTTGAAATATGGTTTGAGGCATTTTGCCATATATTTTGTGATTTCTTTATGTGGGTTGGATTATGGATATTTTAATAGGGTCTTGGCTACAAATTAAATTGGGTATTAATATAAGAAATATGGTCATCATACATGAGATTAGACTTGGGATCAATATGAATTTGTATGCTTCGTTGGAACCAAATGTATTTATGTCGCGAGCTTTGTGAGCAATTATAATTTTGTAAAGAGATATATGTGGCATGGATTCTCATTGATTTTTTTCAGTGTATCATTGGAGATATTTAGATTGCTTGTATGGTTGAGTTGTACACTCGGTCTCTTGATGCTTTTGTTGTGTGATCATGATGCCCTCATGTTGAGTGGTCTTCTTCTTGTGTTATGTAATGCATGGTCTTGAGCGAATGCATGTCCTCTTGCTCCCTCATTCCTCTTATGTGATTTGGGATTCCTTATGCTACGTGTTCAATATGTATAGATGTATGTTGGTGTATTAATTATGTTATGAGCATTATTGAATTATTGATCAGTGTATCTTGGGACATATGACTATATTTGTGAGTGCAGCGGGAAGGGCCTGAGGGTACCTCATGGTTGGGTGGTGTGACCATCCATTATTGGGGACTTATGTACAAGTATCCAAGCGATCCTAGTATATACTTATTTCTTTTAGACTTATTCCACTTATGGTGAAACAAAGCTAATTTCATTCAATATGATGCATTGAAATCAAGATAGTCAATTATGATTGATTATATTGTAACAATGGTTATTTTGAAGTATTCATGTTAATTTCACATATATCAAGTGTATTTGACCTCAATAATGTCTATCTGATACTCCTCGGTGTGAAGTTAGCCTTGTTTTAGTTGTATGTGTAAGTCGACATTCATTTTAACTTGATTTCCAAAGGTAAAATTGTTTTTGCACATATATATATCTTTCCTGCATTTGTCCATTTCTCCTACACATATGTACATTATTCCCGCGCATATGTTTTTTGTCCCTACACATTCATTAATTATTCTTATGCATTTTGTTTTTACAAATTAATCTTCTGAACTTAATATATTCTTGTGCATTCATGTCAAATAGGTGTTGACTTTAGTCTATGCAAATGTCAATTAGATTTATGGATGCCCTTTATCCTCATGGTTATTTTGACCTAATCAAAGTCCTTGTATCATCTCTATAAGAAAACATAGATTTAGTGCTTAAAAGTGAACCTCTGTCTAGTTGCTAACGAGGATTCATTTAGTCTCACCTTGGGTTTAGTTGTGTGTTAATTGTTATCTTGGTTCCTCGAATCCTTGTTGAATATTGTTTGAACTCTCAAAATCCAACTCATGGTACATGAACATTTCATTCTAGTAGAGAGTTTTATGTTGTCCTGGAACCCCTGGAAATGTGAGAAGACTTCTACTTGTGCATTATCATGCAAAAATCACTACGTACATGCTTATGTTTGTTGTTATGTAATGCACATGACATGATATTGTTCAAAAAGAAATTGTGTGCATATTTTACCCTTTGTTCTTAGGGCTCCTTGGTGGGGTGTTACATCTGGTATTAGAGCCCATGTTCATACGTTGGGAACTCTGGCGTTTATGTGCTTATTACACTTGCATTGTGAGTTGGTAGTCAACTTGTGGTTAAATGTTTATGTGATCATCTTCTATGTGAAGGAGGTTCCTCGGTGTGATGGTCTCCTCAATCTAAATTCTTGTGTATCTTGTATTTCTTGAGTTCTTATTGATAGGCCCTTGATGGGGTATTGTGCACTATACTATGTGGGTATTGCACTAAGCATGAGAGTACTAGAAGTAACTTGTGTTGGTTTTATATGTTGACAATGTGGTAATTGCATAGAGATTGGTAAGGTGCATCCTTGCACATATGAAAAGGTAGTGTTCATTATCTCAGTGGTGTAAATTCCCCATGATATAATTACTTACGATAATGATATATGCCCCCAAGTTTACATTTTTGTTATATACCTTATGTAGATCTAGATGTTAAAACCACGTGGCAATCAACCTCTATTTAAAATGAGTGTGTAACATACCCCTTATGAGATGGGAAAAGTACCTTGTGTTGAGTTAATGTGAACCCCTTTGTGACTTGGTTTGGTGTTTTAAGTGATAACCTCGTGAATGTGGTAAGACTCTTTCCTTAAAGTATACTTTGTATAACAAAATAAATTGCATTACATGATATTTATAAATGGTTGTAAATGAAAATAAGTGCATAGTGGCATAAAATTAAGATTGGATTAAGTATATGTCTAGTATTGTAAAGAAAACATTATTTGGTTGTATGGGTATGCTCTCTAACATTGTTGGTATGTTGCATTCCCAGGTATCATGTAGTCGTTTCTTCCTTAAAATGGTCAGTACTAGCCACAATGTGGTGTAAAAGTGTATCTTATTTGATGATTTATTTCAGTTATTTGATGGATTGTTCCTTGTGTTATGTGGTCCAGTAATGATTTTTTTAATTTCGTATGCCTGGCTGGCCACCAAGACTCTTATATCTATCTACTCGTGACACTCGTCATGCTTTATTTATTGCTGCAATTGTGCACATTTTTATGATTTGGTGTTGAACTTGGGTCTTCTCTTTTTAATTTCATGGTGACAATTTGAAATATTTGAAATTGTTGGCCCTATTTCATGTTTAGTGTTGGCCCTATTTCATGGAAGCAGCAACGGGAAGAAAAAGTAGGGGTTTTGGTTTAAGCAGAGGTAGAAGCAGTCCTTTATGCAGCAGAAAAAGTAGTGGCTGGCATATCCAGGCGATGCAACAACTACCTTAGTGGCTTGACTTTAACATAGTTCTGGAAGAGACAGACGCAGCACGAAGGCTATGCTGAAGCGGCTTGGGACCTCTAGTAGTATGTGAAAGGGAGAACATGGCAAAGAGCACACCATATATGTGTTTATTGTAAGTTGAAATAAAGTCATATTTAAATGCCTAGTTGTTTGAATCACAAGTAAATGGTGGTGTGTATAATCAATGATGAGGGTGTATTCTATTGCATTTATTAAAGTTTCCTTAGTGGTAGATTTTCTATTCTGTTTAGATGTTAGTATGTGCATTATGAAATTGATTAATTAGAAGTTTCCATAATGAAATGTGATAAGAACTCGCATGATCTTTATGAAAATTGTTATGAGATGTTTGAGTGAAATTATGCTAACTTTGTGTTATGTGATTTATTGTGTTGTAATGAACGGTGAAACATACCTTGTATGGTATTGGTTTACATTTTGATTCCTAATGGATTTGTAGATGTGGTTGTGATGGTTTGCAGCACTTCTATGCTTAGAACGTTGAGCCCATGTATATTTCTCATGCTGGTGTTCTTATGACTTAGTGGCGGAATGATGGTATGTGCACTTACAGATTATGATGAATAGAGTGAAGGAGTAGTGTTTATGAAAATGCATTAAGGATGTTTGAGGTCTTGTTAGCCCACCACGGAATGCTAGGATCTTGTAGTGAGATATTACCACCCATGTGAAAATTGGAACTTACAGAGTTGTAGATTGATCTAGTATGCTCGCTTATGTAGTGATAGGATCTTGTTTTGAAACATGCCCACACATCTGGTGATTGGACTTACTTGATCATAGATATCATTTGTTACCAACATGAGCCATTTGGTCTTGTTATGAGATCAAGCTCATTCATGTAGCAATTCGACTAGCAAGTTTGTGGTTGTTTGACATAATTGAGTTGAGCCTCGATTAGTAGTAAGTTGCATGACCACACATGGTGATGATGGTTCTTACCCAGAGTGGTTGTCCGCACATGTATTTTTGGTCCTTACTTGGCGTTTGTATTTGTTCATTAAGGGATGGTAATATATGTATTTTTCGTAGTCACCCTCTAGCCCTGTGACTTGGTTAGATTGATATGTCATGTGTGGTGTTATTGGATGGCACTAAGTTGTAGATTCCCATATAAGCCCATTGATAAACACACTTTAGATGTTGAGGGGGGGGTGGGGTGAATCAACATAAAACAAAACTCTAACAACTAACTTTAGTAATCACCACATGAAACAGTATGTAAGTAAAGAATAAAACCAACAACACAAGAACAACAAGATTTATATATGGAAAACCCAAACTGGGAAAAACTACGGTGAGCACTTGCCCACAAAGATAATTTACTAAATTATACAATTTGATAACAAAGTTAGGAGCTCATTGTTAGAGTAAAATGTATTTTCACTTATTAATTAAATCACTATTAATTTAATTATCAAGTCACTTTTTATCTCTAGTTCACTTAAGCTAAACTTTAGGCCTATAATAATTAATTCTTTATTATTTATTATCATGCAACCTAGATTTATCCACCTTCCAGGTGTTCGAACTCATTTAAAAGGATTGATCTCTTTTTAATTATTAATTCTTTTGTAATTCTCATTCCATTATTATTGAATCAATTGAGGATGTTTCCTCTTTCACAAATCAGTTGTTTCTGGCCTCCATAGCTTTTGCTTCTCTCTTTCTGTGACAGGTGTTTGCATGAAGGTGATTCTTGGGAGCTGTACGGTTGATATTTTTTCATCAACTCCAATATGGTATTAGAGCTCCATATCTTCATGTATTTTTTCTCTTCATGAGAGATTCGGCCTTGTTCTTCATATCTATGTTTTTGAGAGGTTTTTGTCTCTAATTTTGGTGGATTTGGGGGGATTTATTTTTCAGAGCACATTAAGCAAAAACAAACATTACGGCTGCATCCAGAAGGCCAAAAATGCCCATTTTCATATCAGGCACATCCAATTTGGACATAGTTGAAATCTGTGCCCTCTTTTTTGCATGCGCGACCTTAATATACTTTTCAAGGCAAAAAATGTCTCAGTTTTCATGTTGCCTTAGTTTTCGTGCCGCTCATGTCAGCAGTCCCAGGTCTGAGATCTGGGTTAAATTTGACAGCCACCAACCCATCATAAAGTTTGCCCTTTTTTCATAATGAGCACCTTGTGGTTTTTTGCTCATATCTTGAGGATACGGTATCATTTTTCAGAAAATGAGATATTGTCGGAAAGATGGTTCCAAGTTCGACCTGATTTTTTAGGCTTGGATTTCTGATTTTCTGTCTTGGAGCCTTTCTTGCCAGTCAAATTCAGGGTTCCTTTTTGCACTCTGGGAGCCATATCTTGCTCATCTGGACTCCATTTTTTGACTTCCGCATGCGTTGGAAAGTTGATTCAGTGCTCTATCTTATTTCATGGGTCTCACACCCAGATTCTGCTACAGGTATTTTTTATTCATATTTTTGCATTTTTGCAATCTAGTGCATATCTTGGATGTTTCAGGTCTTGGGATCATTTCTTGTGCATGGGATGACTCTTTTTTAGCTATTAGCCATGTTTCTACAACTTTTTTGTCATTCCTGGATATTGTAGGCATCTATTTTTGTCGCATTTATTTTTTTGCAAATGCACCGAAATAAAGTGTGATCTGATGCGTGCTTGGGATCTTGCACATTTTGTGTTTGGTTGTACTCGCACTATATTATAAAGTATCATGGGGGTTTGATGTTTGATTTGTTTTCCATCTACCTTTGTCAAGTGAGCGTTCCTTCCACGACATTAGCCTCATGATGTGTGTCAAGAGAGTGATCCTTCCATGACACCATCTTTTATATTTGTTTGTACATTCTTCATCATGCAGTTATTCATGGCAGTCTGATTCAGTGTATATGTCATGCCTCTCCGTGCTCAACATTATCAGGGGTATCTCATGTTGGTTCTAATGCTTCCTTGATTTGATGGAGTGATCTATGTATTCATTATTTATTCCTATGTACTAGGCGGATGTAGTGGCTGGGTACCTATGCATTTTGGTGAGATGGATCATTTACCATATGGACACTCTTCCATTCCTATTTTGGAGGCATCCTTCTATCTTTGATTGATCAACTCTTCAGGATTTGTTTACAGTCTTCTCTACCTGATCATGTTCTATTACAGTGGAGGTTCCAACAGTTATTCTTCGACAGTGTTTGCAGCTTCATGCTTCAGAGGTGTTCTATATGTTCTTCCTTTGTTCCTATTCTTCTGGGACATTCCCTAGTTGGATGCTTCTTCAGTCCTTCACTAGTCTTCATCTCTTTTTGGAGAGGGGTTTTTCCCATTGGGTTTTCTCCTTTTATCCTCTTTACAAAGATTTTTGTACTTGGGTACCTGATCAAGTCTCGTTGTCAGGACCCATTTTCATGCTTTCAGTAGTTGTTTCTAGGTTTTTAGCTTCTCCCTAAGTTTATCTTAAGGGGGTGTTAGAGTAAAAAGGTATTTTCACTTATTAATTAAATCATTATTGATTTAATTATGAAGTCGCATTTTCACTTATTAATTAAATCATTATTGATTTAATTATTAAGTCATTTTTTATCTCTAGTTCACTTAAGCTAAGCTTTAGGCATATAATAATTAATTCTTTATAAATTATTATCATGCAACCTAGGTTTCTCCACCTTCTTGGTGTTCAATCTCCTTTTTAAGGATTGATCTCTTTGTAATTATTAATTCTTTTGTAATTATCGTTCCATTATTATTGAATCAATTGAGGATGTTTTCTCTTTCACAAATCTATTATTTATGGCCTCCATAGCTTTTGCTTCTCTCTTTCTGTGATAGGTGTTTGCATGCAGGTGATTCTTGGGAGTTTGAGGGTTGATAGTTTCTCATCAACTCCAATACTCATTGCTCTGGAACTAGAAACTAGAGGCTCACTACAAATACAAACATGAATATAGATAAGAAGGCTTGTTGCCTTATAGTACAAACAAGAGCTCACTGCTCTAGACTTGCATACAGAGGCTCACTGCTAAAGTAGCAAGATACAATAACAAACTTAAGTACCCTAGATTCACCATCTTAAAGTACTTACTCTTCTTCAAAGTAGATAAAGATAGACTCTCCTGATAATTTAGTTGATCTGCAAAATACTGTCCACTCTAGCAATGAATTGTTATTGTCTTTCCTTCTCTACCACTATCATTAAAATTTACTCAACTAATTGTTGAAATTGTTCACACACTTCACTTGTTTCATACCTTACACTTATATTTTACCAAAGCACCAACAGTCCTTATATACATGATATATCATTGGAAATTACAACAAGGTCAGTCAAGCCAAAAGATATTACAAATAAGTTTCATGTTGGCCAAGGCAATAAAAGAATGCAAATAAGTCCTGCCAAAATCATATGAACCAAGGACCCAAATGGATAAGAGATAATCATTAAATTCATAGGCCCTATATAGCATAAATCCATCTGGATAAGATATAAGCATTAAGTATAAGATTTGGACCTAAATTTGTTACTTCAACAATCAATAAATAAAACACCTACACCTAAATATGAAAGCATGATCCATCCCAGGAGAAAGTTTAACCAAGAACATGCTACACATATCTCAGTTCCAAATCCTTAATAAGAAGAACAACTACCAAATATAATTTAAATGTGTAGAAGCAAACTATTAACTTGTCAGTTATAACTAGAGCTCCCCACATTATGGAGCGATCCACATGCCATAATGAAAGCCATGTCAACATGCCACATAGGAATCCATGTCATTATGTCATGTTAGAATTTGCCACAATATATCTTTGGATTAGAATAAAAACTCAAAAGAATCGCAACACTAAATGACGTGTTCTCTAGAACACTAGGAACATATGCTTGATCACCAGAGAACACCACAACCAAGACCAAAACTTGAAACCATTTGCATGAGTAGCAATACAACTTCAACCCTGGTTTTTTTAATAGAAAAAACTCTAGAAAGTACAAATAATTTCTACTGTAAAAATGCTAAGTTCTATGCGACACAATACCACCACTACTGAACAATAAACATACGGACCGTATAAACTTTTGTAAATTAAAGAATAACACATAGGCACTGTAAAATATCACCTTCACAGGATCACAAGATCTCAGGATACATATTTTTCTTCCACTATTCTAAAGCTATACAAGATACCTACATGTCTTCCATTATTTTGAAACCAAATAGGATACATACTTGTCTTCCACTGTAGTGTAGTTTAGCACTAAAAATATACTTGTCTTCCACTACATTGTAGGTTCAGCACACAAAACCACATCACCAAAATAGAAAACTTTCAGACCACAAAGATTGAGAGAACACAAACTTAAAGTCCTTTAGAGCACTAGAAACACTGTGTTTGACATCAATGACAACAAACAATAATCATATATTTCTAACAATCTCCCCCTTTTTTATTAATGGAAAACAACCACCAAAAATGACAAATCTCCCTTACTATAATAAATATTTTTTTTATCTTTCTCTTCCTTTTCCATCAAGTACAAAGGTCAAGAGTCTATCCATCATTGCACAACTCTAATAGCCTAACACTTGTATCAGTCCAGAATAAAATTAAGTCAGAAAGCTCCCCTGGATAGATACATCATCTTGATGTACATAGATAGACAAAGAAACCATAAGCATTTATGGAGAAACTTGAAAGAATTATAATCTTATGATGAAACATATCTCTAGCAAGATCAAACACCAGAGAAAAGCAGTTCTCTGGATACATTTTTCTCATTATCTCATCGTTATCTTTATTTTTACCTAGATTTGCTACAACTTTAGTTCTTACAACATCAACCACAATCATCAAAACAAATTCAAACTCAATCCTTTCTATGTAGCAACAAATCTTATTATCCTTTAACCAATTATCAACTTTAGAAGAAAAACAACCCCACTGACTTATCAATTCACCAAGAGGACTTTTATAATTTATAGCATTGCCATTCAAATGTTCCTTAATTTGTGATCCAACAAACACATCATATCTCCAATCCACACTTGAATAAATCTTAGAAAGAACAAATTCTAACACCATCAACCAAACAAATACCTTTCCAGACCACAAAACACTAAATTTATCTTTAGCGAAGTATTTGTACCTTATTGCCATGCTGAGAGGATACCCAACATCCAGTCTCGAGAGGGAAAATATATGAAGACTCTCCCTCCGACACTGAAGTTTGAGTCATTTAATAAAGGATTAAGAAACATCCAGAATGGATTTCAGACCACCATCAAAAATACCCTCTAACTTCCACAACAAATATATCTTGCTCCTTTCTTTTGAGTCTTCTTCAACCGTCAAACAATCACCCTGCTCTTCAAAATACTTACATAACTTAGAAATATGTCTTCTCCTGTTACATGTATAACAAATAAAACCATCCTTGTTAGTATTTTCATTATTCCTTACATTGATATTTATACTACATTCAACTTTTTATGTCCATATCTATTACAACCATAGAAATATCCATAGAAGTTCTTGACATCTTTGTTCTCATTCATTCTACTATAATTTTGTTTACCTCTACACTGAAATGCGCTTGTGTCTTAGCTTATTGCAATGATAACATCGTTCATTGAAAAACTAATTCCTTCTCAAACTTCTACACTCATTTACTTTGTGTCATACATGTTTGCAATAAAAACATATACCATCAAAAAAAGAGTACCTGGAAAGAATAAAAGGAGATCTATGATTCTTCATCCTCTTTTTGTCCTTTTATTGTACCAAATTATTTTTGTTCTTCTTTTGATTCCAGTCTACTAGTTTTTTTAACTTCAAACTACTTTTGGTTCACCATGTTATTTTTGTCTTTAACCTGCTTTTGATCTTCCATAATCTTCTTATCGTCTACCATCTTCTTCTAATTTATCATTTCCTTTTTGACTTCCTCTTGCTTCTTATTATTAATTTAATTAATACAAATGTTTTCCCACACTATATGATTATATTATGTTAAACATTTGACTTGTAGATAATTGAGTTTGCAAGTGTTTTGGATGTGAGTGTGGAGAAAAAAATTAGGATCAATATTCACATGTTTAATTTATGATTGTATTTACTTAAACATTTCAACTGTAAATAGTTTTGATGACTGTAAATCTTTTTGGTAAGATCATTAAAATTTGTTTCAATTAAAGTGGAAAATTAAATATTAATTCATAAGTACATGTAGGAAAATCAAAATACACTACAATTGATACAAGGGATATTTATTATTGGGTAATAAATCAAGTGTAGTGAGATTTAAATTAATTAAAAATTGAGATTGATAAATTTGAATGATGAATTAGAGGTTAGTAGGTCAAAGATGGATGTTTTTATTGTGTATTGTTCTTAAAGATTAAGATTGGGATCTTCATATTGGATTTACATTATATAGACCTGTGTTGATCTACTTTAGAACAAGATTGTGTCTGTAGCTTAGGGTGAGGCTTATTTAGCCAACTTAATGGATTTGATTAGATATTTCTTTGTAATATATTAATTACAAATAATTTCACAATACAATTGTCTTATGATTTGTAATTTAATTAATAAATAGCAAATAAATCTCATTTTGTCAGCTAGCTAGCCATTTCTGTGGGTTGGATTATGGATATTTTAATATGGTCTTGGCTACAAATTAAATAGGTACTAATATAAGAAATATGGTCATTGTACATGAGATTCGACTTGGGATCAATATGAATTTTTATGCTTGGTTGGAACCAAATTTATTTATGTCGCGAGCTTTGTGAACAATTATAATTTTGTAAAGAGATATATGTGGTATGGATTCTCGTTGCTTTTTTTCATTGTGTCATTTGAGATATTTAGATTGCTTGTATGGTTGAGTTGTACACTCGGTCCCTCAATGCTTTTGTTGTGTGATCATGATGCCCTCATGTTGAATGGTCTTCTTCTTGTGTTATATAATGCATGGTTTGAGCGGATGCATGTCCTCTTGCTCCCTCATGCTTCTTATATGACTTGGGATTCCTCATGCTATGTGTTCATTATGTATAGATGTATGTTGGTGTATTAATTATGTTATGAGCCTTATTGAATTATTGGTCAATGTATTCTTGGGCCATGTGACTATATTTGTGAGTGCAGTGGGAAGGGCCTGAGGGTACCTCATGGTTGGATGGTGTGACCATCCATTATTGGGGATTGGTGTAAAAGTATTCAAGCAATCCTAGTATATACTTATTTCTTTTAGACTTATTCCATTTATGGTGAAACAAAGGTAATTTCCATTCAATATGATGTATTGAAATCAAGTTAGTCAATTATGTTTGCTTATATTGTAATAATGGTTCTTTTAAAGTATTCTTGTTAATTTCATGTATATCAAGTGTATTTAACCTCAATAATGTCCATCTAATACTCCTCAGTGTGTAGTTAGCCTTGTTTTTAGTTTTATGTGTAAGTTGACATTCATTATGACTTGATTTCCAAAGGTAAAATTGTTTTTGCACATATATCCATTTTTCCAGCATTTGTCCATTTCTCCTACACATATGTGCATTGTTCTTGCACATATGTTTTTTGTCCCTACGCATCCATTAATTATTCTTGTGCATTTTGATTTTGCAAATTAATCTTCTCAACTTAATCTATTCTCATGGATTCATGTCAGATAGGCATTGACTTTAATCTATGCAAATGTCAATCAGATTTATGGATACCCTTTATCCTCATGTTTATTTTGACCTAATCAAAGTCCTTGTATCATCTCTATAAGAACACATAGCTTTTAGTGTTTAAAAGTAAACCTCTGTGTAGTTGCTAACGAGGATTCATTTAGTCTCATCTTAGGTTTAGTTGTGTCTTAATGGTCAGCTTGGTTCCTCGAATCCTTGTTGAATATTGTTTGAACTCTTGAAATGCAACTCATGGTACATGAACATTTCATTCTAGCAGAGAGTTTTATGTTGTCTTGGAACCCCTGGAAATATGAGAAGACTTCTACTTGTGCAAGATCATGCAAAAATCACTATGTATATGCTTATGTTTGTTGTTATGTAATGCACATGACATGATCTTGTTCAAAAAGAAATTTTGTGCATATTTTACCCTTTGTTCTTAGGGCTCCTTGGTGAGGCATTTCATCTGGTATTAGAGCCCATGTTCATACGTTGGGAACTCTGGTGTTTATGTGCTTATTACACTTGCATTGTGAGTTGGTAGTCAACTTGTGGTTAAATGTTTATGTGATCATCTTCTGTGTGAAGGAGGTTCCTTGGTGTGATGGTCTCCTCAATCTAAATTCTTGTGTATCTTGTATTTCTTGAGTTATTATTGATAGTACCTTGATGGGGCATTGTGCACTATACTATGTGGGTGTTGCACTAAGCATGAGAGTACTAGAAAGTGACTTATGTTGGTTTTATATGTTGACATTGTGGTAATTGCATACAGATTGGTAAGGTGCATCCTTGCACATATGAAAAGGTAATGTTCATTAGCTCAGTGGTGTAAATTCCCCACGATATAATTACCTAGGTTAATGACATATGTCCCCTGGTTTGCATTGTTGTTATGTACCTTATGTGGATCTAGATATTAAAACCATGTGGCAATCAACCTATATTTAAAGTGAGTGTGTAACACACCCCTTATGAGATGGGGAAATTACCTTGTGTTGAGTTAATGTGAACCTCTTTGTGACTTGGTTTGGTGTGTTAAGTTGTAATCCTTTGAATGCGGTAAGACTCTTTCCTTCAAGTATACTTTGTATAACAGAATAAATTGCATTGCATGATATTTATAAATGGTTGTAAATGAAAATAAGTGCATAGTAACATAAAATTAAGATTGGATTAAGTATATGTCTGGTATTGTAAAGAAATCATTATTTGGTTGTATGGGTATGCTCTCTAACATTGTTGGTATGTTGCATTCCCAGGTCTCATGTAGCAGTTTCTTCCTTAAATATGGTCAGTACTAGCCACAATGTGATGTAAAACTGTATCTTATTTGATGATTTATTTCAGTTATTTGTGTTAGAGTATTATTACTCCAGTTGCTTAAGTTTCTCTTAGGTGCGTTATTAATTAATTCTTAATTAATAATGTGCAACCTAGTAGTTCCTTTTAGGGTTTCGTTCACCTTTTTAAGGTTGAACTTTGTAATTGTTGTTCATTAATTCAGATAATATTT
>MU226531.1:1518397-1530697 GCA_018584345.1 Thuja plicata
ATTAATTCTTAATTAATAATGTGCAACCTAGTAGTTCCTTTTAGGGTTTCGTTCACCTTTTTAAGGTTGAACTTTGTAATTGTTGTTCATTAATTCAGATAATATTTTTGCTCTCACTTTTTGGAGTGACATCTGAGTGTTGCTTTTTCCTTCTTTCGCTTCATTCCTTGTGACAGGTTTTTGCATGCAGCTGGATCTTGGAGTCGAATCTAATATTTCATCAGTTTCTACAATTTGATAGATTTTTCCTTGTGTTATGTGGGCCAGTAATGATTTTTTTATTTCTTATGCCAGACTGGTCACCAAGACTCCAATATCTATCTACTTTTGACACTCATCATGCTTTATTTATTGCTACAATTGTTCACATTTGTATGATTTAGTGTTGAACTTGGGTCTTCTCTTTTCAATTTCATGATGACCATTTGAAATGTTTAAAATTGTTGGCCCTATTTCATGTTTAGTGTTGTCTCTATCATGTCCATTTTGGGACCTCTAGTAGTATGTGAAGGGGAGACTATGGCGAAGAGCGCACCATATTTGTGTTTATTGTAAGTTGAAATAAAGCCATATTAAAATGCCTAATTGTTTGAATCACAAGTAATTGGTGGTGTGTATAATCAAAGATGAGGGTGTATTCTATTGCATTTATTAAAGTTTCTTTAGTGGGAGATTTTCTATTCTATGTAGATGTTAGCATGTGCATTATGAAATTGATTAATTAGAAGTTTCCATGATGAAATGTGATAAGAAATTGCATGATCTTTATGTAAATTGTTATGAGATGCTTGAGTGGAATTACGCTAACTTCGTGTTATGTGATTTCTTGTGTTGTAATGAATGGTGAAACATACCTTGTATGTATTGGTTGAAATTTTGATTCCTAATGGATTTGTAAACGTGGTTGTGATGGTTTGGGGAACTTTTATGCTTAGAATGTTGAGCTCATGTATATTTCTCATGCTAGTGTTCTTATGACTTAGTGGTGGAATTATGACATGTGCACTTATATATTATGATGAATAGAGTGAAGGAGTAGTGTTTATGAAAATGCATTGAGGATGTTTGAGGTCTTGTAATCCCACCATGGAATGATTGGAGCTTTTAGTGAGATATTCCCACCCATGTGAAAATTGGAACTTACAGAGTTGTGGATTGCTCTAGTATGCTTTCTCATGTAGTGATAGGATCTTGTTTTGAAACATGCCCACAAATCTGGTGATTGGACTTACTTGATCGTAGATAAAAATTCCTACCACCGTGATGCATTTTGTCTTGTTATGAGAGAAATCTCATTCATGTAGCAATTTGACTAACAAGTTTGTGGTTGTTTTCCATAATTTAGTTGAGCCTCGATTAGATATAGTATGTTGCATGACCACACATGGTGGTGATGGTTCTTACCCAGAGTGGTTGTCTGCACATGTGTTTTTGGTCCTTACTTGGTGTTTGTATTCATTCATTAAGGAATGGTATAATATGTGTTTTGGATAGTTACCCTCTTGCCCTATGACTTGGTTAGATTGATATGTCATGTGTGATTTTATTGCATTGCACTAAGTTGCAGATTCTCGTATAAGCCCATTGATAAACACGCTTTGGATGTTGAGGGGGGGGGGTGGGGTGAATCAACATAAAAACAAAATGCTAACAACTAAATTTAGTAATCACCACATGAAACAATATATAATTAAAGAATAAAACCAATAACACAAGAACACCAAGATTTATATATGGAAAACCCAAACCTGCGAAAACTATGGTGAGCACTTGCCCACAAAGATAATTTACTAAATTATATAATTTGATTACAAAGTTAGGAGCTCATTGATTTGGAAACTAGCAACCAGAGGCTCACTGCCAATACAACCATGAATATAGATAAGAAGGCTCATTGCTTTACAGTAAAAATAGGATCTCACTGCTCTAGACTTGCATACAGAGGCTCACTGCTAAAGTAGAAAGATACAATAAAAAATTAAGTACCCTAGATTCACTATCTTAAAGTACTTACTCTTCTTCAAAGTAGATAAAGATAGACTCTCCTGATATCTTATCTAATTTGAAAAACATTGTACACTCTAGTAGCAAATTGTTATTTTCTTTCCTTCTCTATGACTATCATTAAAATTTACTCAGCTAATTGTTGAAATTGTTCACAGACTTCACTTGTTTCATACCTTACACTTACATTTTACCAAAGCACCTATAGTCTTTATATACATTATATATCAATTGAAATTACAACAAGGTCAGCCAAGCCAAAAGATATTACAAATAAGTTTCATGTTGGCCAAGGCAATAAAAAATGCAAATAAGTCCTATGCCAAAAGCATATGAACCAAGGAACCAAATGGATAAGAGATAATCATTAAATGCATAGGGCCCATATAGCATGAATCCACCTGGATAAGATATAAGCATTAAGTATAAGATTTGGACCTAAATCTAACACTTCAACAATCAATAATAGAACACCTACACCTAAATCTGAAAGCATGATCCATCCCAAGAGAAAGATTAACTAGTGGCCTGAGGGAAGCATTGATATACTCTGAACTGCTAAAAAAACACAAAATTGCTAAGAACTCTTAAAACTTGTATTACTTGTGGACAACTAAATCATCAATTTGCCAACCCTTGGAATGGCGTCGGACTTGGTATTTATAGAAAACTTTAACTATCTAAGAGACTAACCCTACGCTAGAAATTTACATTATATTACAATTTTTATAGTCGGTACTACCCGCGTTGTCAAAATCATCTTAATATAATACAATCATTCAAGAAGAAAAGAGAAGAAAGAAAGAAAGAAGCTCAAGGAAAGTTGCCATCGGAAAAAGTGTCCTTGTACTTGCAGATGTGATGGTGCTTCCTTGAGAGACTTGGGCCATACGCCCTCATTAATTCTTTCTTGAGTCTCGGTGATTGGGCGGGCCCCTGTACACCAAATATTAAATGCTAGAACAATGCCTTGGGGCCATGGAGTTGTCTGTAGTGAGCCTTCAGACTAATAGTGACAGTCACACCAAGAAGGATGATCATGGACCTCACAAGAAGTTGTAGATAGTGATCAGTTGGCTCAGAAGAACTATCGACACTTATCACTATAAAGAATACAAAATTGGGAGTATGGAGATGGGAGCTTACGCTTAAAGAATAAAGAATGAATATGTGGTTTGTTTTTTGTGATGAATTCCCCAGAATCTAGGAAATATTATTGGCCTTTGAAATTTTCATATGCCTCTAGTATCGGGAGTATGTCATCTTCTTCCACATCCTTCAGGCAGTCTCGACTATCAACATAACTTTTGAAATGAACATTGGCATCCTCGACCCTTTCCTTTAACATTGCAGTCACCTTGGCAGCGTCATTAACTTGAGCAATATCTGGGAGAGCTCCGCCATTGTGGCACCACTGAAATCTCCCTCAGACCAGAATTGAGCCTCGGCCATTTCATCAAACTTTCCTAATATGGAATCAATGGGAGTAAAAGTCCCAGGGCTGATAGGATCAACCAATGTAATCTCTTGGATGAGAGCAACATATCAGTCCAATGGAGTCTGTACTACCTACAGTTGTTCTTCCAGCACCCTTACCAATTGCTTGTTAATTTTGACTTTAAATGCAATTCTGGAGTATTGAGTATGAAGGAACCCATAAGATTCATCCCTAGGATGCCTGTAGTCACTACATTATCTTCCCTGAGATTCATAATCTCTAATGAGGCATCCCGCCACTCTTCATACTTTTTGATTTCTCCTTGCCACTGAGGAATGGTAGCCTTTATTCGCTTTGTTGTATCATGCGCCTGGAAGAAGTCTGGGAGAGACTCGAACAAAAAACTTCTTATGGACCCAATCTGCTGGGTCATCCACTCATCCATCACTAGTACCTTCTTTTTCATATCCCTCAATGCATAAACATCACCTTGAGGGAGCGGTATCCGGGAGACCAAAGGCGTGGGTGTTTCGAAAGCAAGGGGGTGCCCTAACTCTACTAGGAGCCCGAAAAGATTGACATTGGTAATCTTCAACTCCTTCACCTTTTGAGTTTTCTTCTCATACCAGGCCTGAATAGCCTGACTTTCTTCATTTAAGAGGTCCAATTCCCCCTGTTGAGTTCTCTTGCCCAGAGGCACCTCTATGATTACATACTCTTCGATGGTAACCTCTGAGTCTTATTTTCTTGCTAGAGGGGTGACAATCATTACTACTACATTACCATCTGGGGCCCTTCGAGTGCTGTGAAGGGCGCGAGCCTTCTTAGGCTTCTTGGGGACTTGGCCTTCAGCCAATATTTCTTCCAATGATAGTGGGGACATGATATTCATCAAAGATTTCCTTTTTAAGGACTCCACTAACCACTGTGGTGGGGAAACTGACATGCTTATTATCATCCCCAAACTTGAAGTATCCCCGGGGTTCAATTCAGGTTCTCCCTAGACATGTTTTCCTTTGTGTCAGTGAGATCTTCACCTTGATTTTTTTTTCTCTTCCTTCGCACCATCCTCCAGGATATCATCCATAGGTGGGCTAGGTGGTGGAGGAAGATGAGGCAACTCATTTAGATCTACTTGTCAGAATATAGTTGTGATTTTGTCAGTCGTTGCATCAGGTAGTGTCAATGAACTCTGATCACCAATCTGGCTCAGGGGCACTACATCAGAGGTTACAGTTGTTCCTAGAGGTCCAATTTCCTCGTTAGCTGTCAATTGCTCCATGGCTGGGTTACTTTCTTGCTCTTGCGGTATTTCTTTTTCTCCTTCAACCTCTTTAGGTCAGTGTACACCTTCTCCTTGGACCACCAAATCTTCAGTACTTGTTGATTCATGCATGGGAACCTCAAATTATGGTTTCGTTGTCTCTTCTACTATGCTATCAACCATACTGTGCAGTTCTCCAAGATCACCCATCGGGAAGAAGTCATCAATGTATATCTATGTTAGCTTTGGGGGAATCTCTGGGTCATCCTCTTTTTCAGAGGAGGAGGAGGAAGAAAGTACCTCAACCTTAGGTATATTCTCGGGCTCGGGGTCCGGGCTTCTATTTCATGGAGGTCACTCTGCCTTCTGCTTCTTTATTCTTTTGAATGAAACCTCAGGATCTATGGCTTCCACAGTTCTAGTGATCTATGATTCACATGTTGTGCTTAAAAAAATGGCCAGGGAGTGAGAATCTCCCAGCGGAGGACAGGAGCCTACCGGGTAGCTCCAGGACCAAAAGTCACTCAGGAGTTTGGTGTATCCAATAAATTCTAGGAGTGCTCAAATTTCTCACCCAACTGCTCCATCAAGGTGGCCAAAATGGGGTTTGAGACCTGAGGTGGGGTGCCAACCTTCTTCTTACCTTGGGATTTGGATTGCTCCGCAGCCCGGGAGCCTGAGGCTTCCAAAAATTGGTTGTCCAATCAGACACTCTTCAGGAAAACCCTCACGAAGTATGAGTGGATGTGTTCAATTACTATCTTCGAGATGGCCTCAATACTTAAATCTTTGGCATATCCTAATCCACCAGAGTGAGGTCCATCTTGTCTATGCCTGTATCTTTATACTCGGGGTCCTCTTAGGGCCTGGTGTCTGAAAAGGTCAGTGGGAATGTCCAGATCTCAAGATGTTCCATCATTCCTTTCTAAATCCTAGTGTAGTGCCATCTCTAGACGTCATAGTCATCTTGGTAGTTGGCCCAAAAATCTTCTAATTATCAAGCATGGGGGTTGACCCCCTTGGGCATCAACCTTCCCAGTCGTCAAAGCGGATCATAATCCTTGGGATGGAAGTAATATTTAGCTAAGTTCAGGTTGCTTAGCCCATTCTCTGCTCCCCAGGCCGCGGTGAGGGAGTAGGAGTATTCACTGCAAATGAACGAGAAAGATGGAGTGGTGACCTTATTAAGGGCAGTCAAGGCATGCGCTTCCAAAATCTGCTTGCAAAATTTTAATAAAATAATCCTGTCCCCACAATGTTTGGGTAACAAGAAGGGTTGTCTGAAGAATCCAAATACCCGAATATAGGTGTCTGGGAAAAATAGATAAAGTAACATCCCCACACACCAACCAGGCCCATGGCCTGTGGGGATAATCTGAAACCCCAATCATAAGTGACCACCTTTATCCCATGAAAGATGAAGGCGTCATTGACTCTACAAAAATGGGGGAAACTATGGTCCCATTGAATCTGGGGGAAGTGATCCCATAGGGTGACTTGACCATCTCCTTCCCGAAGAACACCAACTATTGTTAGACCCTAGATTCCCTGGCACTGTCAGGAAAGTGGCTAGAGGACATAGGAAGTCATATAATTTTTTTTCTCTATTTTGACCTTCCTCATCTGGATGTGTACATGCTTGGTGATGATGTCAATCCATTCGAAGTGTGCCTTGTTGGTGGTCATTCTATACAAAAATTAATACATCCAGGGGTAAAATTACCGGGCATGGGGTTCCCCGAAAATCCTGCACAAAAAGATGATCACCGCCTGGATAGGCTCCTTGAAGTTGGAGCGAGATATTTTTGTCTGCATTTTCTTGTGGTCCCAGTGTGGAATTTTTAGCCATTCAGAGTTGAGGTGGCGCCAGGCCAGATCAGCTATGTCCTTGAACTACTCGAGGGTAGCAACCTTGGTGAGAGAAGTAGCACTTGCAAAGCATGAGATACGTCACCTTGTAGCGGTTGCATCACGGTTCAACATTATGATGGGCACCAAGTATCCAAGGGGGTTGGGAGAAACCAACACAACAGCTCCACTATCTAGATTCTAACACCTAGCCAAGAGCAAAATTAGCTCCAGCGCTTGCACAAAGCATGGAAAACTAGCTACTTGAATGATACCGGATGTCGCTAAGTTAACTGAGATGGATTTGTTGGACCGTTGTAGTTGATGAATTTCCTGAACGAGGCCCTGCAATTCATCCCAAGTACCAATATCTATGTTAGTGATTTCTTTAAGTGTAGACTCAATCTGGGAACTCTAAATCGTCCTGCCTTTATTATATTTATGGGTTAGTGGGAGCTTCGCTAATGTGCGCTCTATCTTGTTCTTCTTACTGGTACCTATTATGTTGTGCATACCCATCCCTACATTTTGTGTGCAAAATGTTGGGTCCCCCCTTTTTGCTTTTTGCTCTTGCCTTGTTTTCTTTGCCTTTGTTTCTTTTGTTTTCTTCTTCGGGTTTTTCTTCCTGGAGGTTTTGTTTTGTCTCACTTTTGTCTTTCGTGTCTTCGGGACCTAGTCCCAGAGTTGGTGGTTTCCTTTCCAGAAGCCAGATTCTAGACTCTAGGATTCTCTGCCATGATGTCTCCTTCTCGTAAGAAGACATGGTTGTTTGGAATCTCTAGGACGGAAGTCCAGAGAGCCACCTGTTCTAAAGTTTGCAGAGAGAAGGTAACTTGATTTTTACCTCAGGTATAAATAAGATTTACATGTCATTTTCACAATTACCGCGATTAAAAACACTTAGAGTTTTTAGAGTGATTCTTTGGTGATTTGAGTACGAATTAAGTGCAAATTTCTCTGAGCTTAGTGGATAACAAGGAGTCAATCTTTGGTGGATGTTCATGAGCATTAGAGGTCAAAGTTGTTGTAGAGCAGTCCTAGTGCCTCTTCCCTTCGTCGTTCTTCAGATTCACAGGTTGGTTCTTTCCCTCGCTCTATCTATTTTTTTTTTTGTTTTTTTTTTTTCTGGTTTTGCGGTTTCTGTTGTTTGGTCTTCCACCCATTGGTGGGTTGGATCTACCAGAGGGTTGTCCGCCCTCTGTGTAGTTGTAGGATAATGTATATTTCTGTACATTCTGTTCTTTTTTTGCGTTAGTGTGGTTGCTTTCCGTGCTGTATATTATTGTATACTGTTGTATACTAGTGTATATTGATGTATATTTTTGTATTTTGCATGTGTATATGTTGCAGCCCTTGGCCCTCATGTATATTATGTAGATATGTTGTGTATATCCCTTAGAGCTTGCGAGTTCTTCGCGCTCTGTCATGTATCTCTACCCGACAAGACAGAACTCGTCGAGACAAAGTCATCACAGTTTGAACTCGGCACCTCGCTGGTTCGAACCATGGCAATTTTCTCTCTCCTTTGTCTCATCACATTGATGGCGGGATTAATTTCCCATGTATGACATTTAAAATGCGTCCAATCTGGCATTCAATTTTGCCCCGTGTCAGCCCACTTGTCCTAATCAATGCCATAACTGTCTTTACGCCGCCTACCATTTTACCACGTGCCAACGCATGTCGACCAGGGTATGGCTTGTTGCTAGTCACAGTGATAATGACCAGTTTGTCCAGACTTCAGACTCCCAGCGAGATATTGTCTTCTGCTTTTCCTTGTCACCATGCCAACACACTCCAGAATGCTAAGTCATGTTCATTTCAAATACTCTAGAACTTTTGATGTATGTACTAACATTTGTTTGGTAGGTGCGGACTGGTGAGGAATCTCCCAGAGTTGTAATTCATGTTTATATATGTTTTGAAAGTTTTCCAGTCTTGCAGGTTGTTGATAAACTGATTGAAAATGTCTGACGATTTTGCACCTCCTGATAGTCCAGAACTACCAACCACCTCTACTTGGGTAGCCACAAAATCAAAGATGGAAAGAATGTTAGCAAAGTTGCCTTTAACCTCCAAGTATTTGAAAGATGGGGGTATTGCGGGGTCTAAGATTGACTCCAGGGTTCAAGAGATAACAAATCTGGACCCCGGGACTTGGGCCGAATTACAAGGTCTAATCCAGACCACTTACAGGTTGAAGGAGAAGGGAGATAAGATAGCCACTTACCTAGCTGCCTCTAGCATTATAAAGGCTGTGAACTTTCCATGTGCGGTGCAAACACCTGAACTAATCCAGCAACTAGTGGTATTGTATAATGTGGCCACTCGCTCAGTCTTGCTTCCAGATCCCCAACCGCTGCAATATCCCACCACAATCGTCATGTTGGACGCTCCCACCTTTGCTTCCGGGTTGGGAATTCCATAGTTCAAAGGATCTACTATCATCACTAGGGCAAACTCACTAAAGGAATTTGGTGAAGCCAAAATCATTTCCCAGCAACACCTCAATAATCACTGGTTGAAGTCTCCAAAGTGAGACTATAAGAGAATGAAATTGGAGATTTCCCGTGGGGATTTCAAGGAGCCCATTCAAGCGGGCATTATATTTTTGTGCAGAATCTTCGGATGGCCCCACACCCAAGAATTCTCAGCCTGCATATATTACTTCTTGTATTGCATAACAACACATAACAAGACTTTCAACTGGGCGACAATTATATCTAATCATGTAGATACACAAATGTTGACCCTTGCCCAACATTCACAATTTTACATGACTTCATATGTGATGTGGGCATTGGCACAGCAAAGGCTGGCTTTCCAAGGCCTGGGAACAGTCGGGGAACTCGGAAACAGCCCTGGACAAGTCACACCTTGGGACCATTATCCCTAATTACAGTGGGAGCTCAACTTCCAGAATTTCTGTCGGGTAAATGATGCCTTCATTTACCACAATATTCTAGCACTTACCCAAGATTCTGGGTACTGCCTCTCATAGGCGGCAATGACACTAGTCAATTCTTATGGACAATATTTCATTCAATTCATGCATCACACTTACATCAGGGTGACAGGCTTCAATGGGAAGCCCTACCGCCTTCCCCGGTATTACGGGGATAGGATAATTCTTTTAGAGTCCTGCAAGAAGATGATGGATCTACACGCCTTCTTCACATTGAAGAAGGTCGTCAATGTCCCATTCCCCTTTTCTTGCGGGGATTACACATGCAGCCTCACCATGACCCAGGAGGTAGATAATGAGTTAAAAGGGTTGGGGCTGGTTGAATTCAATCACGCCCGTAGAAACTATGATCCTCATGGCAAGATTGTTGCCACACTACCTAGAGCGTCCCCACCACACAAAGGTGATATTAAAGACTTTTGGGCAGACTGCTAGGACAACTTTGATCTCAGGGCTTGACAACACACAAGAATGAGCAAAGGGCTCATGGAAGCGCTAGACCTTCAGAATTTTATGAAGGGTTTAAAAGATGGTGGGCCGCTGGAAGATCCAGAATACAAGGGACAGGGGCTGGACAAATTAGACCTCCCTCCAGTGGATTGGACCACTCCAAAGGATTTAAAAATTGAGGGGGTATGCCACCCCATCCTTGAAGAAAGTCATAGGTACTTTTCCCGGGTGTGCCCAAAAAGCACCCGAAAGAAAGCAACGGTTAAGAAGACCATTCTTTCTTCAGCTGGCGCTAGACCTTGTTTGTCCACCGTGCCTGCTGAAGCAAGTAAAAATAAAGGAAAAGAAAAAGAGGGAGTCTCGGTGCCTAAGGCACCTCCTCAAATTCCCACACTCTTGATGGCCAAATTACATGATCAGATGGAGTCGGCAAAATTGGCCAGCCAACAAATCAGCATGTAGGTGGCTGTCGATCTCCCAATCACTCTAATGGCATTTGCTCGCCCAATGGGACCCCCCTCATTGGAAGCAATGATGAATAAGTAGACTTTTGTTGAGGTAGAGTCTTCTGGTATTCTGGATACCGTGGCTTCTCTCACCAAGAAAAAGAAAATAGTTGTGACCCCCGTACCAAGCGCCGCCCTTGGTATGCCTGAGAAGCCCCCGGTGGATGTAAGTTTGGATTCTCCCGGACTTGAGGATATCTTAGACTCCTCTCTGCCACATGATGATTTTGATGGTACCTTCTCAGCGGAGGAGCTTTTGAAGGTCCGACAAGGCGTCAATACTATAGTAGAGGAGATTGAGGCTCAAGATAAAGAAGAGGCCCCTGTAGAAGAATAAATCCCCGTGGAAAAGGATATATTAGAGAAAGAGGCTCAGGAGGAAAATACCGAGTTTGAACATGAAAGGTTACCGATCCAGGGGACTGCAGATTTGCCAAGGCAGCCTACACTTGAGCCACCAATGGAAGGAGAAACCGGACCCCAGGGAACAACTGTACCTACAACCATCATGCTCCAGGTGCCTTTGGAAACTTCGGGTGACCAAGTGCCCCAAAGCACTTTCAGTGAGGTCGTAACAACTGCCGCCTTTCTAAACTTTGGCCAGTGACCTCACCCACCTCTAGAAGATGTCCCAATGGAGGAAAATATTGTAGGAGATAAGGCCAGGAAGGCCCAGGAACAACAGCAGCCAATGGACCAAGAGGTCCCGAAGGAGGAAAATGAAGAAGTTGTCAGTACCACCAGGGAAGATGAAGTCCCTGAAAATACAGAAATTGAGATCGGGGAAAAGGTCCCGAGTGATTTTGCAGAGAATGCCAGTATGGCAGAAAATATGGAAGGTCCCGGAGAGCAAGAAACAAGAAAAGAAAAAGAACAGAAGGATCCAGAATAGGAGCAGGAAGAAGAGCCTGAAGATAATGTAGACTCTAGGAATGCGCCACCGGATTCCAAAAGGGATCCCAATGAATAGGTATTGGCAGTAAGGCTGCCCTAGCCACCCCAATGGCTGGTAGAAACTAAGAAAAGGAAAGCCCCAGCGGTGACTACAAGCGCTCCACTATTATTGGCTGAGATGATGGCCAGGAATGTCGAGGTGAAGAACACCTAAAAAAAGGCGCTGGTGGTCCATACTCTTTGGACCAACCTAGCAGGCAGCACCATTGCAGTCATCGCAACACCCCCAGCAAACACAGATGTAGCAGCTGCAAGGCCTAAAGACTACAGTATAATAGAGGTGGAATTGGGGAAAAGAGACAAGCAAGGAGAATTAGACTTGCTAAAGGAGGCTCCCAGGGCAATAGAGGACCGGTATGCAAAGCAGGGCTAGAAGCTGCAAGAGGAAAAAGAAACAAACACCAATCTCCTTGCGATGTTGGCAGAATTAACACAGCCTTTAGTCGAAGTCCACCCCGGGACCCCCTTGTAGACACCTAAAATTGTCCATTCACACTAATATTAATTTTATTAATATTTGTCCTTAACATTATAGTTCTTTTAATTAATTAACTATATTGTTATATTCCTCAATTTATTTAATTTAATTTAATTTAATTAAATAAATTTATTTTCCCTCTTGTATTTAAATTCTATTTAAATACTATAATATATTAAATTTAATTTAATATATTATCCTTCCATCTCTTATTATAAAATAAATTTGATTTATTTTATTCCCCCACTAACTAATATTCTTCTAAACTTTGATTAAATTAAAATTATTTTAATTTAATCTCTATTTACCTTATCTAAATTCACCTCTTTCTAATTATTCATCTAATCTTGATTAAAGGTGAATTACCTCTAATCATGTGCACAATCACCTTTT
>MU226531.1:1540590-1588623 GCA_018584345.1 Thuja plicata
CAAACGAGTCTTGGGTGCACTCGTTTTGGCTCATCGGAGGTTGTAGTGAAAATTTAGTTGTATTTCAAGTTTCTTGCATGCTTTTAATATTTGATATATCTTGTATATGCATGTTTTGACTTGCTGTATAGCTACAGGGATTTTCATTGCATACAACTCTTTATGGGCCAAATATTTTATGGGGTAGCCTCTTGAGATGGCATACTTGGAGCTTTCTTTGTTATTTTCAGAACCCTCATGGTTTTCCTATATTATGACTAGCCATGTCAACTCCTCTTCCATGATTAGGGGACTATCATCTTCAGTTAAATAGGCTATGAGCTGATCGAAACTATCAATTCTCTGAAGGCCTTTAGGAATAATTAGTTTCCTATCATCAAGCTCCACACACAAATCTTCCATGATGCTCCCCAAATAATTTTCCCCAAGTTTTTTGTTAACTCCTACATATTGGAAAGCTTCCTCTTTAATTGCAAGCTCATGAATTGACATATCACGATGATGACCTATGCCCTCTAGCTTTTGTAAATTTGTTGCTAATGTGGTCATGACCATATCTACTTCATCTGTCTCTACAAAACTAGGAATCTTATCAAATAAAAACATAGCATGTTTCTCTTTTTCAGTCCCCTGCTGATGGTGTTCCTTCCATCTTAATTAAATTTCAGCCATAAGTAATGGCATGTCTTCTTCTCCTTCAACAAAAAGGGGGATCTCATTTAAAAAATCAACCAAGAGCTTAGGTTGAGCATCACTTTCCTTTTCTTCTCTTTTTTGTCCCAGCTCTATTGGATGATATCAGATTTGGATACTATTCATGATGTTGATATTCATGTTTTGTCACTAATGTCAACATATGTTTCTGTGAAGAGGACAAACTGGTTATTTGACTGACATAAGTGTACGAACACTATACAGATGTTTTAGTATGATTGAAGATAGGGATATGAATACATATGTGTGATGACCTTATTCCTAAGGTCGCTTGACTTGAGATTACATATTGAGGATGTTACAGATGATTTAGTGAAGACTAGTTTCTGGACTGTGACAGTAATGCGTGACAGAGTAGGTCTTTGTATTCTGCGTATATCTTATAGATGAAAATTTTTCAGCATATGCAAGCTTAAGGGATGACTGAGGATACATTGAGGAATGTTCATTACTGATCGATTGTTGTGAAAGTATTGGTGACGTCAGCTATGACATGTATTCTAGAGGAGACCTATTTTGGTGGCCAACTTCAGACATCTAGCGTGTATTATGAATTGTGAGCGTGGATTGCAGATCTTGGAGTATAACTAATGGATTGTAATTGTTGTTTAATTGTTATAGGTATCATGTGTATCTTATCAAGGGGTTACATGATTATTAGTATATTGGGAAACTCTAATTGGTCGACCAAATTAATTATTTATGTATTAGGAAAGCTTAATTGGCCAACCTAATGAATTATTGTAATAAGGTATATATGAGTGATCTTTTCTTTTGGAAAGATGTGGTAGAGATTGAAAAGGAAGAGAAGTGTAAGCTGTGAGGCTTGTTTTTCTATTGGATGTAGAGTAGAGTTTGTGATAAGAATACTTCATTGGAACTGACCAAGCAAAGATTTGCTATCATATAGTTCACTAGATTATATATTTCTTATATTCACTTGTTCGGATTGTGAATCCTTTAGTGTGGCTTTAACCTTCTTTGGGAAGTATGTCTGGGTGGTGAGCCTACTACTTTTCTTAACTCTTAATAGAGTATGTATCCTAACAGGGACTATGTACTGTAATGTTGTAATAAGCTCCTAACGGGGATACTATACTCTCAGTACATCATTTGTGGGTGCTAATTCCCACTGGGGTTTTGCCTTTAATAGGGTTTCCTCAACAAAAAGTATTGCATTATTATGTTGGAATTTATTGTGTTACCATTTGCATTTCAGTTTTGGTTTATAAAATTTAAAGTTTAATATTCTATATCACAACTGATTCACCCCCCTCTCAGTTGTGCTTGTGGACTATTATTCCTAACAATTGGTATCAGAGCTTTTGGTCCTTAGAGAGAAAGCTTAATAGCCTGAGGTGATCTTGAAGATGACTTACTATAGGAAGGATAGTCCAAAATTTGATCCTAAAAACTTTGATAGTTGGAAGAACAAAATGAGAACACATTTGCTATGTTTGGGAATTGACTACTGGATGATCACAAAGAAGAATGAAAATATAGAAATTGAGAATGAACTGGAGAAAGCCACTAAAGATGATAAAAAACTATTTTCATGTAATATGGTCACAATGAAATCATTGATCAGTGCACTCTCTGAAGGTGAATTCACAGAAGTAAAAGACTTTGTGATGAAGTATAATTGATTGAATGTTTGAAGATGACAAAATTGATGATCACCAAAATGTAGAAAGTTAACGCAAGGCATTAAATCAGTTAATGTATTGTATTATCATTGATTTCAACTTGATATACTCTAATTGGTCATATTCATATTGTCAAATACTTCAAAGAACCAAAAAAATAAAGGTTATGTTATCAGTAATGCATAAAAGTTCAGTATACACCATATGACAACAAACACTGACGGGCAGTGCACACCAATAGATAGAGAACCCCGAGAACAGTCACAGTGTAAACCAAGCAAGATATCCAAGCACACATTACTGATGAGAACCAAAGTGATACCCGAGAAGAACTAAAAGTCACAGTGTGTTCCGATAGACAGACAAAATCGACAGACAGAGATGCCCGAGGACAACATAAGTCAAGACCGAGCAAACAAGGAGTTAAACACTGATAAGAACTGAAGTTCAGAAATGAAAAAGACTTAGCTGGAATGAGAAAAATATGGAGTTAACTAATTGATTACATTGTTTTCATTGACCAGTTAAAAGCTAGAGATTAAATTTATTTTTATTCCATTTATCAAGGAGAAATCTGTGGGATAAAACTAAAGCAAGCTTTAAAGCAAGAATGGTGAGATTTGCAGATCACGTCAAGAACAAGAAAAACAAGAACCTAGAAACAATAAAATCATGTCTATAGAAGAGACAAACTAATTCATTATGAATTTGGGGGAAGAATAGAAGAGAATGCCGAAGAGAATACTGGTGAAGAAAAAATTCTTCATATAGTCCTGATCATACAAGCTAAAGATTTCTGCGGACACCAAGCAACAAAGAAGAAACAACATCACCAAGCAGAAAAAAGTGGAGCAAAGGAACATAAGGGAAACATTTATTAGAAAGGTATTATGAGCTTACAATAGATTTGAACATATGCAAATTCTAAGTTGTATTTATGAATATATCATATACTATTTCAGTTTAACCATTGGATCAGAAAGTCTCTTAACCGAGAAGGATCTAACCATCCTTTATATATTGAGATACATCCCAAGGAGTATCAAAAAGTTTCTCATGAAGATAGCATATTGAAATGCCAGATATCAAGTGACAAACTATTATATTTAAATCCTCTAACATGGTCACACTTAATAGTGTGTCTGTAACCTTTAACAGGGTTGGCTCTTCACCGAGCTCACTTCAGAAGAGTGAAAATTTTGGGTTACCGGTCCCAAGTGTTTTTTTTTCCCTTAACAGGGTTTCCACGTTAAAAATCCATGTGTCAAATGTGTATATGGTTCATTGCTTTAATGTTTTGCTTTACACATTACTAAAACATGATTGATCGGTAAACACTAAGTTATTTACTGTATTTTGGTAAATACTAAGACTACTATTCGATAAAGCTTAAGAATAAGGATTAACAGTGAACTCTGAGCAGTAGTTATTTTATAAGATTGTATAAAGGAATTCATCTTGTAGGACTGAAGATAACTAGAGGTTTATATTTGAGATACAAGGTTTTGGTTAGTTTATTGGATTAATTTTTGAGGCCACTGATTCACCCCCCCTCAGTTATTCTAACAATTGGTATCAGAGCTTGTGTGCTTAGAAAGGGAGTTTAAAGACTCAAGAAAAATATCACAAGATGAAAAAAGGGATATGCCTAAGTTGAACAAAGACAATTTTGCATCATGGAAAAATAGGATAAGACTCCGCCTATCAGGTATTAGAAATAATGTTACTCAATACTTAGATACTAAATATGTGCTGCCTATAGGACCTCACACACTTGATCAATTAAGAGAAAAGCATGAACACAATTCTATGATGATAGAAATTGCTTCCTCACTCTCCGATGCTGAATTTGAAGATGTTAAAACATGCACCACTACAAATAAAATGTGGGACAAATTGAACCTAGTACATGGAGGAGATGCAAATGTGCTAAGAGCTAAGGCAGAAAACCTAAGAGGAAGGTTTGATGACCTAAGAATGAAAGAAGGAGAAAAAATCACTCAGTGTATCTGCAGAATCAAAGAGGTAGTCAATTCTATCCAAGGAGTAGGAGGTGTACTTGAAGAAGAAATTGTGGTAAGTAAAATCCTAAGAACCTTACTGCCTATTTATGCTATTAGAGTATCTTCTATACAAGAAATGAGAGTAGTAGAAAACAACAATGTCACTCTAGATAGTTTGGTTGGTAGACTTATTTCATTTGAGATGAATAACTTTGACAATAATATCTTATCATCTATTGAATTTGCATTCAAATCTTCTTTGAAAATAAGTAAGTTAAGTCATAAACACACTATAAGAAATGATGGTGAAAGTGATAGTGATGACCAAGAACTTGATGAGATTGAAGCACTAATGGATAGAAGATTGCAGAGAGGCAAAGGTAGATACAAAGGTAAACTACCACTTGTATGTTTTAATTGTAAAGAGATTGGACACTTTTCTAGTAGATTTCCTAACAAAAAAAAAGAAGACAGAAACAGTGACAGATCATATGAAAAGAATTTTGACAGAGGTGATGACAGAGATTACCAAAGAAACTAAAAATCTGATAGAAGAGACAACCGATACTACAAGGACAAAGGGAAGAAAGCTTGTTACCTGGCTGAGAACAAAGCTGACACCGAATTTGATGAAGATGTTGAGGTGGCATTTGTTTCTATGAAAGATGATTCAGACGAAGAGGAAAGGTATGTAGAAATTGCACTCATATCTACGGTTAGTAATAATAATGTCTACATTATTGATAGTGGTTGTACTCACCACATGATTGGAGATAAATAAAAGTTTGAAACTTTTGAGTATTATAATGGTGGATCAGTAAGAATGGGTAATGACTCACCTTGTCCGGTTGAAGGTAAATGAACTATAATGTTGAATAATCTGATCAGATGTGAGGATGCATACTAGGTAAAAGGACTTAACTATAACCTATTGAGTGTTTCATGACTGAATAACATAGGTCACCAAGTTTCATTTGAGAACAAAAGGAAAAGATCTTTAATGAATTAGGAAGGTTGATCGGAACTAGTGAACAGACAAAAGGTAACCTATTCTATCTTGATGATATTAACACCACTTGTTTAATGGATAGAAATGAATACATATGGTTGTGGCATAAAAGGATATGTCATGTGAATTTTGACAACATGGTTAGGATAAGCAATAAAAGGAAAGTAAGAGGCTTACCGAGCATGTCAAAGCCCAACCATGTCATGTGTAAGAATTATAAAAAAGGTAAAATGACAAAGTCTAGTTTCAAGAGAAAAACCTACACATCTAATGTCATTCTAGAATTAGTACATACTGACCTGTGTGGCCCCATGAGAACAAAGAGCTACTATGGAGATAGAAAGTTCATTCTATTTGTCGATGATTATTCTAGAATGATGATAGTTATGTTCTTAAAAGAGAAATCAAAGGCATTCAATATGTTTAAATGGTATAAAGCTATTGTGGAAAAAAAAAGTGTTAAGGAGTTGAAATGCCTAAGATCAGATAGAGGGGGAGAATTTATTTATGATGAATTTACTAACTTTTGTAATGAGCATGGAATTCAAAGATAGGTTTCTGCACAAAGAACACCATAACAAAATGGGATTGCTGAGAGAAGGAACAAATCAATTGTTGATTGTGCCAGAAAAATGATGATTGAGAAAGGCATGACACAAACATTCTGGAGGGAAGTTGTTAGTACTACTATCTACACATTGAACAGAGTTCAATTGAAGAAAGACACAAATAAGACACCATATGAGCTATGGTATGGATACACACCCAATGTAAGTTACTTCAAAATTTTTGGTAGTAAATGTTATATTTTGAAAGATCATAGAAATGGAAAGCTTCAATCCAAAAGTTAAGAAGGATATTTTTAGGGTATTCTACCAAAGCAAGGCTTATAAATGCCTTAACAAGTCCTCTAACATAATCATTGAAAGTGAAAATGTTAGAGTAGATGAATTTGTAGAGAAAAATGGTGAAAAAAAAAAAAAGAACCATAAGACTACAACAGGTTTGTCTACAGTGAACAACTTGACACTTTGCCTGAGCAATAGTGTATCGCTCCCGAGCGACAAAACAATGCACCTGAGCATCAAGCTACAAACACCAAAAATTAGGAAATTGCTCAAGATGATGTATCAAGCGACAAAGATTAGAATGAAGGTTAAGATGATGATCAGAATGATGAAAAAGAGGTGAATTGATACTTTCCAAGTATGTCATAAGACACCATCCACAAAACCAGATCATAGGAGACAAGAAGGCTGGAATGGGAACACGAAGTAAGTCACTAAACACTAGATGTTTAATTTGTGATTTTGAGCCTAAATCTGTTAATACTGCACTTGAAAATAAAGAATGGGTCAGTGCTATGAATGAAGAGATAGAGTAGATTGAGAAGAACAAAACATGGACACTAGTACCGAGACCAGATGACAAAAATGTCATCGGTACCAAATGGATATTTAGAAATGAGCTAAATGAGAATGGAGAAGTCACAAGGAACAAAACAAGATTAGTATGCAAGGGGTATGCACAAGAATAAGGTATTGATTATGGAGAAACCTTTGCACCCATTTCTAGACTAGAATGAGTCATAAAGCTAATTTCTTATGCTGCATACAAAGGATTCAAGGTATACCAAATGGATGTCAAATCTGCATTCCTAAATGGAATACAAGAGAAAGAGGTATACATTGAACAATCGGAAGGGTTTGTTGATCCTAACAAGATAAACATGGTTTGTAGACTACACAAAGCCTTGTATGGATTGAAACAAGCACCAAGAGCATGGTATGAAAGACTTCACTCTTATCTCATAAGTATTGGATTTGTAAGAACTAGTGAAAATAATAATTTGTATTTAAAAGAAGATACTGATGATAACATTTTGATTGCTGAAATATTTATTGATGATATCATATTTGGAGGTAATGATATGTTATGCAAATCATTTGCTAATGAAATGAGCAAAGATTTTGAGATGTAATGTTTGAAGAGATCAAATTATTTCTTTGTCTACAAATTCTTCAATGGGATGTAGGCATATACATCAGTCAATCCAAATATATCAAGGAAGTGCTGAAGATATTCAAGATGGAAGATTCCAAGCTAGTTGGAACACCTATAGCAACAAGATGCAAGCTGACAAAGGAAGATAAGTCAACCGAGGTAAATTAGACCTTATATAGATCAATGATTGGAAAGCTAATGTATGTTTTTCATACTAGACCAGATATAACACATGCAGTTGGAATAGTTGTGAGATTCTCTGCTAATCCCAATGAATCACACATGACTGCTGTCAAAAGAATTCTGAGATATCTAAAGAATACCAAGGACTATGGCTTATGGTATAAAAGAGAAGGCAAATTTGAGCTTCAAGTCTATACAGATGCTTCAATTGGTCTGGAAACTTAGATGATAGAAAGAGCACAACAAGAGGAGCATTCTTTATGGGTTACAAACTTATCACATGGATAAGTAATAAGCAAGGATGCATCTCAAAATCTACTGCAGAAGTAGAATATGTGGTTGCTGCTACAAACTGCTCTAACATTGCATGAATCAAGAAATTACTGGAAGGTATGAATATGAAAATTCTTGAACCAGTGATTATCTATTGTGATAATACAAGTGCAATAAACATTTCCAAGAACCCTGTCATGCATGCTAAGACAAAGAATATTGCTATCAAGTATCATTACTTAAGAGAACAAATGCAAGAGAAAGAGGTGATATTGGAATATGTTCAATCCAAGGAACAATTAGTAGACATATTCACCAAGCCATTGCCTAAAGACACATTTGAGTACCTGAGAAAGAGACTAGGGGTCTTACCCTTGTCTATTGGTCACTAAGCTGACTAGGAGGCTGCATCAGCCTACACACAATCAGAAGACCATTCATGTTGATGCAAGCAAATAGATGGACTGTAAATATATATATGTACACAACAAGGTACTTATCTGCACTGAACACCAGAGTTATTGCATCGCTGATGGAAAGAAAATTCAAGGAATATATTAAATAACAAAAAGGAAAAGAGTTTGGTATTGCTGTCAAAGGGAGAGAGTATAATATCCATATGAAATATCTATCATGATCATCCAAAGGGAGAGATGACTTAAAGAAAAAGAGATATCCATCAGAGAGAGGAACAATCAAAGGGAGAGAAAACATTAGAGAAAGATTCAAAGAAACATTCATCTAAGGGAGAGAAGATTCTACAACAAAGGGAGAGATAGAATAAGAAGTTGCTACATCTATCCGGTGAAGGGAAAGAAGAATTAAGAAAGTACTCTGCAAGAATCAAATCTAAGCTAGAAGAGCTTACCGAAAGTCAAACATTTGTATTGGTTATAGAACAATAAGTTTGGTAAAGTTTGATGAACTAAAAATGATATATTTCATATTATATTAGTATTATGTTGTGTGTTGCCATCAATTCCAAAGGGAGAGATTCATGAACTATAACTGATTGAATGCGAAGATAACAAAATTGATGATCACTAAAATGCAAAAAGTTAATGCAAGACATTAAATTAGTTAATATATTGTATTGTCATTGATGTCAACTTGATATACTCTGATTGGTCATATTCATATTGTCAAAGACTTCAAAGAACCAAAGAAATAAAGGTTATGTTATCAGTAATGCATAAAAGTTCAGTATACACCAAATGACAGTGCACACCGATGGATAGTGCACACCGACGAATAGAGAACCCTGAGAATAGTCACAGTGTAAACTGAGTAAGATACCTAAGAAAGAATTACCGATGAGAACCAAAGTGATACCCAAGCAGAATTGAAAGTCACAGTGTTGCCCGATGGATAGAGATTCCCGAGGACAACAAAAGTCAAGACTGAGCAAACAAGGAGTTAAACTCTGATCAGAATTGAAGTTCATAAATGACAAAATACTTAGCTGGCAGGAGCTAAATATGGAGTTAACTAATTGATTATATTGTTTTTATCGACCAATTAAAAGATAGAGATAAGCTAGAGATTAAAGCTAGTTTTATTCCAGTTATCAAGGAGAAATCCGCGGGATAAAACTAAAGCAAGATTTAAAGCAAGAATGGTGAGATTTGTGGATCACGTCAAGAAAAAGAAAGACAAGAACCTAGAATTGGTGAAATCGTGTCTATAAAAGAGACAAAATAATTGATTATGAATTGGGGGGAAGAATAGAAGAGGATGTTGAAGAGAATACTAGTGAAGAAAAAAGTCTTCATACAGTCCTGATCATACAAGCTAAAGAACAGAGCTAAAGATTTCTGCGAACACTGAGCAACAAAGAAGCAACAACATCACCAAGAAGAAAGAAGTCAAGCAAAGGAAAAAAAGGGAAACATTGATCATAAAGGTATTATGAGCTTACAATAAATCTAAACATCTGCAAAGTCTAATTTGAATTTATGAATAGATCATATACTGTTTCAGTTTAACCATTGGATCAGAAAGTCTCTTAACTAAGCAGGATCTAACCATCCTTTATATATTTAGATACATCCCAAGGAGTATCAAAAAGTTTCTCATGAAGATAGCATAGTGAAATGCCAGATATCAAGTGACAAATTATTATATTTAAATCTTCTAACAAGGTCACACTTAACAGTGTGTTTGTAACATTTAACAAGGTTGGCTCTTCACCGAGCTCACTTTAGAAGAGTGAAAATTTTGGGTTACCGGTCCCAAGTAGTTTTTCCCTTAATGGGGTTTCCATGTTAAAAATCCATGTGTCAAATGTGTATATGGTTCATTGCTTTAATGTTTTTCTTTACACATTACTAAAACATGATTGATCGGTAAACACCAAGATATTTACTATATTTCAGTAAATACTAAGACTGCTATTCGGTAAAGCTTAAGAATAAGGATTAACAGTGAACTTCGAGCAGTAGTTATTTTATAAGATTGTTTAAAGGCATTCATCTTGTAGGACTGAAGATAAATAGAGGTTTATATTTGAGATATAAAGTTTTGGTTGGTTTATTGGATTAATTTTTGAGGCCACTAATTCACCCCCCTCTCAGTTATTCTAACACTTGGACTCTGCACATGAGATTTGTACAAGATTGGAGGCACTATATGAAGGAGATAAGTTTACAAAACAAGCAAAGTTACAAAACTAGAAGACAAAGAAAAAATCACTGAAAATGAGAGAAGATGATAAAATTAGGGCATATGGACAAAGAATTACTGAAGTGGTTACTGGCATTAGAAAATCTAGAGGCACTTACAGTGAGGAAGAAGTGATTGAAATTTTTTTGAGATCTTTGACACCTGCATATAGAACTAAATTACAAGATATAGAGGAGATTATACCTTTGACACTGAACATAACTAGAGAGATGTTGATTGGAAAGATAACTACCTTTGAGGCCGTAGAATTGGGAGATACTTTACATAAATTTTAGTTAGCATTCAAGGCAACCATGCATAAGAAAAAAAGACCTTATCTGGAATTGTGAGCACCAAAAATAGTAACTTAAGAGAAGAGCTTGGAGACTATGCCAAGGAATGGGAACATATATAGGAGGAAGAAAGAAAGCTAGATGAATTAGTAGCACTGATCGCTAGAAGAGAAAAGAGAGGTAAGGGTAAATTTGAAGGCAAATTACCTTTGAAATGTTTTTAATGTAACAAGATTGGTCATTTTTCATCTCGATGTCCTACAAGGGTTCCAAAGCATAAACCTAAGTTTTACAAATCTAAGTATCCTAAAGACAAGGAAAGTTATTATGCTAGTGATGGTATTTCTGATGATGGTGGTGACTATGATGAAATTGGATTTATTGCTATAAAGGATGATGAACCTATACATGAGGAAAAAGACTTAGTATCTTGTGTTGAAAATAAATCTGAATGGGTTATATACAGTGGTTGTTCGCATCATATGAATGGAGATAAAAATAAATTTGTGAGTCTGAAAAGATATGATGGTGGTGTTGATAGATTTGGTGACAATACTCCTAAACTTATCATTGGAGTTGGATCTATTTCTTTGGATGGAAAGACTAATACTGACAATGTATTACTTGTTTATGGACTTAAAAATAATCTTTTGAGTATTGGCCAGTTTGTGGACAGAGGTTATCAATTGAAATTCATTGATGGGAAATACTCTATCAGAAGTAAATCAGGAGATCAGATCACATCTAGTACTAAATCTAGAGGTAATGTATTATAATTGAATACATCTGAAGCTTCTTGTTTTATTGTGAAGGTTGATGACAGTTGGTTGTGGCATAGAAGATTTTGTCATGTTAACTTTGATAAAATTGTAAAGGCAAGTATGACTAATTCTGCGAGAGATCTACGTAAGATTGTAAAGCAATCTAACACTATGTATAGAGAGTGTGTTATGGGGAAGCAGACCAGAAGCAGTTTTAGAAGCAAATCTTATTTAGCTAAAGGGAAGTTGGATGTGGTGTATACATATCTGTGTGGTCCTACAAGAACAAGATCTTATTATGGTGAAAGGTACTTTATAATTTTTGTTGATGACTTTTATAGAATCATGGGGGTTACATATTTGAGAGAGAAATATGAAACATTTGCAAATTCAAGTTATTTAAAGAAAATGTTGAGAATGAATCTAGTTTGGAGATAAAATGTTTGAGATCAGACAGAGGTGGAGATTTTACATTAGATTTATTCAATACATACTGTGAAGAACATGGAATATACAAACATACATAAGCTCCTATAACACCACAACAGAATAGGATATCAGAACAAAGAAACAAAACTATATTAGATGCTGCAAGGACTATGTTGCTGGAAGGAAATGTGTCACATGTTCATTGGAGAGAAGCAATTGGCACTGTTGTGTACAGTTTGAACATAATTCATATTAGAGAAGGTACAAGTAAGACTCCTTATGAATTATGGTTTTACCATACACCTACTGTAAAATATTTTAGAATGTTTGGAAGTAAATGTTATATCAAAAGAGATGATGAGATAGGGAAGTTTGATGATAGAAGTGATGAAGGAATCTTCCTTGGTTATTCTACTAAGAGACAAGCATATAAATGTTTCAATCTAAGATTGAGGAAGTTGATTTAAAGTGATTATGTGAGGATAGATGAAAATTTTCAGATTTAGGAAAGAATATATGACTGTGGTTAGATTACAAAGATGAAAGAGGTCACTATTGAACCTGAAGAATCTTTGATGATTGATAATGAGACTGAAGATGAATTGATTGAGGTTACTAAGACTCCTAAAACTCTGAGGTATGTTAAGAAGAACCATCCTAAAGATCAAATTATTGGTGATGCAAGTTAAGGTATGATGACTAGATCTAGAAATGTGTGATGAAAATGTGTCACACTTCTATGAATCATTCCATCCAAGGTTTCTCCAGAATGAGGCCTCAAATATCGACTCATAGCTCTCTAGTCATGGAGTGCAAAGGTTTGTAATGGAGGCCCTCAGATTGACCTAGTTGTGCCCATGCAAGTAGACCATGAAATGAGAGATTCAATGCATGAAAATAAAATCTATTTTACATGATTGCAATGCATGAAAGGAAATTAATCTAAATGATAACAATGCATGATTAATCTATAAAAGGAAATATGCAAGCTTAATCTATGAAATAAAATATGAATTTAATCTAATATGAATCTAATCTACATGAATAGCCATGGATGCAAGAAGAAGACAAAAAGAGAGAAGTTGCAATATCCAAGCTTGAGTGCTCAAATTCTCCTCCAAAATTGCTCTCCAAACCTGCAACATAACAATACCTAAAAATTCTATCTGAGAATGAGAAGGAGAGGTTTCCTTATATAGGAAAGCGAATGGTTGAGATTAAGAGGCAAAAAGAAATAAGCAATGGTGGAGATTAAAAGGGAGAAATTTAATTTAATTAAATAAGATGAATTTTATTTAATTAAAAGGGAGATTAAATCTTTTAATTAAATAAAAATGATCAAACCTTAGGAAATATTAAAATAATTGAATTAATTACAATTTGATCAAGGAAATTGATTTGAATTGAAAATGTTGCAAAGTATTGATTCAGGAATTTGATAAATTGATAAAATGATAAAATGATAAATGAGGCCCACAGTCTAGATGACCATTTTAGGGTGCATACAAGAACTAGAGAATAAATTTGTTTGATTTCTCAAGTTGAACCAAAAACTACTGATGAAGCATGTAGAGATGAATCATGGAATAAAGCTATGGAAGAAGAACTTGAACAGATAAAGAAAAACAATACTTGGATATTGGTTTCGAGACCTAAGAACAAAAATGTGATAGGAACTTAATGGGTTTTCATAAATAAGATGGATGAAGAAGGAACAATGGTAAGAAAAAGGCTAGACTGGTGTGTAAAGGCTACTCGCAACAAGGCATAGACTATGAAGAAATATTTTCTCATGTTGCTAGGTTGGAAGCTGTGAGATTATTTCTTGCTTATGTTGCACATAAAGACTTTAAAGTATATCATATGGATGTGAAATCAACATTCTTGAATGGTGATCTGGAAGAAGAAGTATACATTGAGCAACCTTATGGATTTCCTTTGACAGAGGATGAAGACATGGTTTGTAAGTTGCAGAAAGTACTATATGGACTGAAACAAGCATCGAGCGCATGATATACAAGATTGGAAAAGTATTTACTTTGTCTTGGTCTCAGAAAAGCTAATGCAGACAATAATTTATATTTAAGAATTGATGAAGATGGAATCTTAATCATAGAAGTTTTTGTTGATGATATTGTTTTTGGAGGCAATGATAAGATGAGTAAGAAGTTCTCTAAAGAAATGGAAAACAAATTTGAGATGTCTATGATTGGTGAAATGAATTTTTTTCTTGGTTTTCTAATCAATCAGAGTAAGAATGGTATTTTTATATCTCAGACCAAGTATCTTAACGAAATGATGAAAAAGTTTGGAATGGAAGATTGTAAACCTGCTAGAACACCTATGGTGACTGGATACAAACTGAATAGTAATGATGAGACTCAAAGTATTTTTTAGACAAAGTACAGATCTATGATTGGTGGTCTACAATATCTAACTCACACTAGACCATATATTATCAATGAAATTGGAATTGTGGTAAGATATCAGGTAGATCCTAAAGAGACACACCTTACTGCTGTGAAAATAATTTTTAGATACTTGAAAGGAACAAAAAAATATGGATTATGGTATGAAAAATTAGATGACTTTATTTTGCAAGCTTATACTGATGTTGATTGGGCAGGTAATGTGGATGATAGAAAGAGTACAAGTGGTGGCACATTTTTCCTTGGGAAAAGGTTGGTCTCTTGGTTAAGTAAGAAGCATAACTGTACTGCTGAATCTACTACAGAATCAGAGTATGTTGTTGCTGTAATAAATTACACACAAGTTGTTTGGATGGAACAAATGATGAAGGACATTGGAATAATTTTTGAAGAGCCAATGGTTATCCATTGTGATAATACTAGAATAGTGAATATGTTGAAGAATCCTATAATACATTCAAACACTAAACACATTTCTATTAAGTATCATTTCTTGAGGGAGAAGGTAGCAAAGAAAGAGATTAAATTGGAGTATATTAGCACAAAGGAACAGATAGCAGATATATTTACAAAACCTTTACCAAAAGATGCTTTTGAGTATCTCAAAAGCATGCATGGGGTCAGAGCCCATCCTTGTGATAATTAATTGATGAAAATATGCATTATTCTAGTGGATTTTAGAGCTATATCATTTTCTGGACTTGATGTATGGATCTACTCCTCAGGGGGAGTGATCGCAGGAATACTATAGAGCAAATTTGTGCGATCTTGCACCTAGCTATTGGACATGAAGATTTGAAAAAGATACACCTTATAGAAGATTACAGTTGAGTTATGGCACCCTTTGCCATTGCTGCCAAAGGGGGAAAGATTCTATGTGAAAATCCCTACTGTTTTGGTGAGATTTGTGTTGAGGATATTGAGAAGATTGTATTGAGAGAGAGTACTTTTTGGGTTGACAGATTTTCCCATATGTTGCCATCAATGCCAAAGGGGGAGATTAGTGGATGATATCAAATTTTGGTACTATTCATGCTGTTGATATTCATGTTTTGTCACTGATGTCAACTTATGTTTTTGTGAAGAAGACATACTGGTTATTTAACTGACAGAAGTGTACGAACACTGTACAGATGTTTTAGTAGGATCAAAGATAGGGATATGAAGACAGATGTGTGATGACCTTATTCCTAAGATCACTTGACTTGAGATTACATATTGACGATGTTACAAATGATTTAGTGAAGACTGGTTTCTGGACTGTGACAGTAATGCTTGACAGAGAGGGTCTCTGTATTCTACGTATATCTTACATATGAAGATGTTACAGTGTATACAAGCTTAAGGGATGACTGAGGACACATTTAAGAATGTTTTTTACTGATCGATTATTGTGAAAGTACTAGTGACATCAGTTGTGGCGTGTATTCTGGAGGAGACCTATTTTGGTGGCCGACTTTAGACATGTAGCATGTATTATGAATTGTGAGCATGGATTGCAAATCTTGGAGTATAATTGATGGATTGTAAATGATGTTTACTTTTTATAGGTACTATGGGTATCTTAGCAAGGGGTTATACAATTATTTGTATATTGGGAAAGCCTAATTGGCTGACCAAATTAATTATTTATGTGTTAGGAAAGCTTAATTGGTCGACCTAATGAATTATTTTAATAGGGTATATATGAGTGATCTTTTCTTTTGGAAAGATGTGGTAGAGATTGCAAAGAAAGAGAAGTGTAAGGTGTGAGGCTTTCTTTTCTTCTAAATGTAGAGCAGTGTTTGTGATAAGAATACTTCATTAAAACTGACCAAGCAAAGACAATTGCTATTAGACAGTTCACTGGATTGTATATTTCTTATATACACTTGTTCAGATTGTGAATCCTTGAGGGTGGCTTTAACCTTCTTTGGGTGGTATACCTGTGCAGTGAGCCTACTACTTTTCTTGACTCCTAACAGGGTTTGTCTCCTAATAGGGACTATGTACTGTAATGTTGTAATAAGCTCCTAACAGGGCTAAATCTTTTAACAGGGATACTATACTCTTAGTACATCATTTATGGGTGCTAATTCCAATCAGGGTTTTACCTTTAACAAGGTTTCCTTGACAACAAGTATTGTGTTATTGTGTTGGCATTTACTATGTTATCATTTGCATTTCATTTTTGGTTTATACAATTTAAAGTTTAATATTCTATATCACAACTGATTCACCCCCCTCTCAGTTGTGCTTGTGGACTATTATTCCTAACAAACTCATCACAGTCATCACCCAACACTAACACTTCTAATTTTCTCTCTTCTTCACCATTTGAAAACTCATTCACCACAAGTTATTGTCCTAATGTTTGACTAGTATCTTTGAAAAGACTTGGCATTTGACAGCTAGGAGGTAGAGCCCATAAAAGTTTCCATGATAGTTCATTATCTTGAGAAACCTGAGGGGTCTCTTGGGATAAATAATTATCTTGAACAACCTGCGCTTGCAGAGTGGTGGACTGAATCTCCTCAAGTATAGGCTGTTTGAAAGAAATATTTTCCTTAAAACTTGGGATGTGAAATTGAGAGTGTTCAAATGTAGACATAGAAGGCATACCTTTTTTGAATCTTGGAAAATTGAAGACCCTATCATTTTTGTGTTTCTTACTTTCAACTGACTCTATCTCAATATAGTCCTCAGGCTGTTGTAGATCACAACAAGGCTACAATTTTTCTATAACAAGCTTATGTGCTACAATGATGTCACCAAAACATGGAAATGAATGCTCTAGGTTTTTCATTTGTAGGCTCTAGGAACATAGGAGTAATCCAAATTACTAAACTCATGAGATTTAGGAGACACACCTTGCCCAAAAGTCCTGAAGCTTGGAACCTTACACTCAAGGGCATTTTTCTCAGCAATCTGTGATCTCAACTCTGTGTTTTGGGCAGCAATTTGGTGATCAGGCTCTTCTTCCCATCGGTTCCTTTGATGCTCATCACCTAGAGTCTCTGTCACTTGGTTGGAAAATAACTCTTGCTCATAACTTTGATCTTCCATCTCTTGATGCAAAACCTTTGAATTTTCTTTCATAGGAGACTCATCATTTATGAAAGTAAGTGTGAAATATGGGACTCCTGTCTCAAAGTATGGGTTTAAGTGATAGCCAGCTTGGGAAGATTTACTATTTTCATTACTGAAAATATCTCTTTGTCGGTTAAAGAATCAAGATGCATTAGGTTGTGCAACTTGTTGTGGTACTAACTTATTAGAAGATGTATCCAAATTTTCCCTTGATGCTTCACTTATGATCATGATACATGCTCGAATGGATTGATCAATCAAGCAATCATGAGTGAATCATCAAGGGCGCATTTGGATACATCTTCTACTAGGTTAGTACCACAACAAGTTGCACAACCTTATGAGTCTTCATCCTTTAACTGGAAAATAGAGGTTTTTAGTAATGAAAATGGTAAATCTTCCCAAGCACGCTATCTCTTAAACCCATACTTTGAGACATGAGTCCCAGATTTCACACTCACTTTTATAAATGTAGATTCTCCTATGAAAGAAAATTCAGAGGTGTTGCAAAAATAGATGGAAGCTCAAAGTTATGAGGAGTTATTTTCTAACCAAGGGACAGAGACTCTAGGTGATGAGCAGTAAAGAAATTGATGGGAAGAAGAGCCTGATCACCAAATTACTTCCCAGAACGCAGAGTTGAGATCACAAATTGCTGAGGAAAAGGCCCTTGAGTGTAAGGTTCCAAGCTTCAGGACTTTTGGGCAAGGTGAGTCTCCTAAATATCACGAGTTTAGAAATCCAAGTTTGAGTACTCCTATGTTCCAAGAGCCTACAAATGAAGAACTTAGAGAGTGTTCATTTCCAAGTTTTGGTGATATCCTTCTAGCATAGAAGCCTCTTATAGAACAGTTGCAGCCTTGTTGTGATTGACAACAGCCTGACGAATATATTGAGATAGAGTCGGTTGTAAGTAAGCAACAAAAAAATGATAGGGTCTTCAATTTTCCAAGCTTCAGAAAAGGTATGCCTTCTGTATCTACATCTGGACACTCTCAATTTCACATCCAAGATTTTAAGGAAAAGCTTTCTTTTAAAGAGCCTATACTTGAGGAGATTCACTCCATTACTTTGCAAGAGCAGGTTGTTCAAGATAATTGTTTATCCCAAGAGACCCCTTAGGTCTCTCAAGATAATGAACTTCCATGGAAACTTTCATGGGCTCTACCTCCTAGCTGTCAGATGCCAAGACTTTTCAAAGATACTAGTCAAACGTTAGGACAAGAACTTGTGGTGAATGAGTTTTCAAATGAAAAAGAAGAGAGAAAATCAGAAGTTTTAGTGTTGGGTGATGACAGTGATGAGTTGGGACAAAAAAAGATAAGAAAAGGAAAGTGATGCTCAACCTGAGCTCTTGGTTGATTTTTTTAAATGAGCTCCCCCATTTTGTTAGAGGAGAAGAAGAAATGCCATTACTTATGGTTGAAAGTCAATTAGGATGGAAGGATCACCATCAACATGAGAGTGACAAAGAGAAACATGCTATATTTCTATTTGATAAGATTCCTAGTTTTGTAGAGACAGATGAAGAAGATATGGTCATGACCACATCAACAACAAATTTACAACAGCTAGAGGGCATAGGTCATCATCATGATATGTCAATTCATGAGCTTGCAATTAAAGAGGAAGCTTTCCAATATGAAGGAGTTAATACAAAACTCAAGGAAAATTATTTGGGGAGCATCATGGAAGAGTTGTGTGTGGATCTTGATGATAGGAAACCATTTTTTGCTAAATGCCTTTAGAGAATTGATAGTTTTGATCATCTCTTGGCCTGTTTAACTGAATATGATAGTCCTCTGACCATGGAAGAGGAGTTGACATGACTATTCATAATGAAAAACAACCATGAGGGTTCCAAAAATAACAAAGAAAGCTCCAAGTATGTCATCTCAAGAGGCTACCCTATCAAATACTTGGCCCATGAAGAGTTTAATGAAACATCCTCATATGATCTATTTGAGGTGAGTAAGTTTGCCCACATTTTTCAAGAGGCAATTCTATATTTTCTGCCATACTTTTTTGTGCCTCATGTCTTGTTGGCTATCCTTATGCATTTGATACAAAATATCTTGATGAGTGTTAACATGCTTTCAACACCCAAATTCTAAATTTTTAAGTTTGAGCCCTACAGATAAACTCCTCCAAATTTTCTTATCCTTTATGATTATTCGTGCAATATGCATTGTCAAATCTTGAACCTTGAACCACAAGTTCAAAGTTCAAGATCCAATATTTCAAAACACACCGTGCAGGTTCAAGTTCAGAGTTCAGAATCGAGCTTGCAAATTTTGAAAGTTCAAGTAGAATTCAAAGCCAGGTTCAAAGTCAGGTTTTGATATGCAGATTTAAGCACCACAGTTTGGAGGTTCAGATTTTATGTTGATCCACATATACAAAACTGATGTCTTTGTTGGCTGAGGTCCTCATTTTAATGGACAACTTGCGGTATTGAAAACCCCTGTAATGAACTGATCTCATGCTCTATTAATTTATGCTCGGGGTTGTGTTTTGAAAGCATTCAAAGTGTTTGGTGAAGCACTGTGCAACCGTGAATCTTAAATCCATGTTGCATAACTAAGGTAAAGATTGCCATCGATTGAGAAATCACAACATGGTGTACTATAAAGGGACACATTTGAGGGGGCATGGTTAATCAAAATGGAACCCACTAGAGAAATTCCACAGCCAAACTCAGAGAATGATCGTGGTCTTTTTGACATAGTATCACAATGTATGGAGTTTCAATGTCCTCCACGAGCTAATGTCCGTGGTATCACAGCAACATTGTCAATCCACATCAAAAGTTGACTCATGTTAAAGCTTAGGTACATCGGGGAGGTCATTCCACTTCTTGATGTTGTGCTTCAATTCCTACAACAGATCTCAAAGATCATAAAGGCTTCAATATTTCAATATTTGTGAAGCCAATCAACATGATAAAAGTGCCCAATCTGGATGTTTGAACAAAATCACAGCCTTAAATCCTATTCTTGCAACAGTTTTGGTAAAAGAAAAGGTGAATTACGATCTGCGCAAATTCAAATGTAAGACCCCAATGCCGAGGATCATGTAGTCATCGAGTTCAACTAGAATTACATTATATAAGATGCTTGATTGCATTGATAAACTCAAAACCATGTCACAGTGCAATAAGAATGCTTGAATGAAATCGGGTTTATGTACGTGGCACCATGAAGAGGTGAAGTCATCACCTCCAGTTAGGTTGATCCATCTAGAATACAGAGCCCACAGCTTTATTGGTATATGGCACGTAAATAGTGTCTTGAATCACAACGTTCAAAATTGGGTTACGATGATGAATGCACACCAAACTGCTTGAAAAAATGTGGACCATCTAAAGTAAACCAAAAAATCCTTTCACCTACCCACAAAATGCATAAATTGGGGTATGCTCCTTTGAACAAAGCCCCGAGCCCACACCAAGTTTATACGGATTTATAGATGGTAACATTGTGGTCCTCTTCCACTGAATGAGATTAGAAGTGAATCCACTCAATGGATTGTCAAATTTAGTGATGATTTGAAAGGGGTATCGAATATGATGAACACCAAGCTACAGTTGAAGGGTGTTCTTGAGTTGCATGTATCCCAACACAGTCTGTTTTACATAACGCGGGTTCATACAAAAGGATTATCTGTTATCTCAAAAGTGCAGTCACAAAGACCCCAAAACCAAGCAATTAGTAGCAGCCAGCTCGAATGCACCTTGTATTGGGTTCAAAGATGGAGAATAGCTGTGAACACATGGAGAATATCCGCAAACTGTTTGAAAAAAAATGTCAATCAGACGAAGAATCTGATTCTCTCACAACGGATGCCTTTGTAGTTGTGGAAGAAACCGAAGATGAAAGTCAACCTCATACTACCCGTATGATAGTGACAAACCACTATTGAAGAAGCTTCATCAACAATATTAGAAGAATCAGCGCACCCATTATGCATAGTAAAGCTTTATCGGCATGTTCATCAATCCCGGCTGCTTCCAAGCCGATTCCATGGAGTTCTGACTTCTCGATTATTTTTTTGGGTTGAGCAGATTCAAATTCTAGTCAATGTCGAGTTTGTGAACCATGAAAAAATGCAGTGGTGTGTGCCTCAAAACCGACACTTTCCTCAATTCATCCATGTAGTATTAAAACAATTAAATAGCCCGAGTGGAAAAGAGATGAGATGTGTTTGACATAATGTCAATCCCCGAGTTGTGTATATGCTTTGCATGTACACAATTATGTGTAAAGAAATCCATAATTATGTTGGCGGTAGCCAAACGTGGAGGATTCTCCTGTGAAGCTGATTAAAAAAGGGTCGACAATAGGATGGTGCCATCGTTGCACAAAGGTGTAGCTTGTCTATTGCAATAGTTTTCTCTAACTTAAATATTTGACAGTGGGCTATTTGACAATGTGATCGAACATAATAGATGTCATTGGAACCCAATAAAGGCATCAAAATCGTAGAACAGGGGATAATGATGCCATCTTACTTATGGTACAACTATTGTTAACTGCCAAATGTTATGACTGGAGGAGTCCTTGGTAACATGAGTCATCATTTTAAATGCCTATTGTTTGAATTAGTTATTGATTCAAATATTTATAAGGATAAGAGGGCCAGGAAAGAAGGTTACCAGTTTGGAAATAAAGGATAAGATGAAATGATTAATTACAATCATTTTCGGGAAACAATTATGAATGGAAAACTCAGAATTTCAAGGAAGATTATTTACAAAGAAGACTCTTTAGAAGAATCAGTTAGGGTAACCAAAAATGATCATCGGGAGAGAAGGGTTCTTTTTTCTGGCAGTCAGTCGGCTATAGGAAGAAGGGTAGAGCATTTTAGAAATTAAAAAATTTGTAACAGGGAATGAAAGAAGGAACTGAATTTTGTTTTGCAGATTGAGAAAAGATGTGTAGAGATGAAATTATCTGTGGGTTATTTTATTAAGTATTCAAGAATAAAGAGGATTTTACATATCTAAATCTTTTGGTTTGGGTATATTATTTACTGGTTGAAATTTATCAGTTGGTGATTTCAATTATCCTTAAATACTGTTCTACATCACCTTTTGTTTAGAGTTATGTGTGCACCTAAGTTTGTGCGCTTGGTGTCCCAACATACACAAAATAGAATGTCCATATATTCTTTTCTTTTCCATTTTGGGAAAACTGAATAGGTGATCAGTTGGTCTTTTATTTATTTTGTTTGAATCTTTTCTATTGTAATCACATTCATTTCATGTTTATGGATGAATGTCAAAAACCCTTTTGTATCTTCAGGTTAAAGATACGCTCTGTTATCTAATTCCTTGAATATCTTTTCATGAGGGAGTTGTACCTCTTAATTCAGAGGAGGGTTATCAATTAATGATAACTCATCCAACTGTTAGTATTGTTTGTCTTTCTTTCCGGGCATTTCGAGTTGAATTTTTTGTTAATTTGCGGAAGGACAAATCTGTATACTAACAATGAGGAAGGGTAGCTATTTAAACCATCTAGAGAATGTTTTTGATTGACCAGTTTTCTGTACTGGTTAGTTTAGATTAGGTTAGTTTTCTTATTTTCCTTCAAGTGCTTGGGCACAGTTTATTTGTTTCTGCTTGTATATAGTCCCTTTCCTATTTTGTTTCATTGTTCCTCCTCCTAGTTTCATCCTCCTGCTTCCTAGAGATGTCTTTTTGTGCTTAATGAGGAATCCTTTACAAATGGAATGTCATAAGGCCACTGGTTTTATATGTCTAGCAGGGTGACATTCAGTAGAAATTGCCAAAAATGTTACCCAAATTTCCCATCCTATCCAAATTTGGCTACAAGTGGAGAAAATGAGGCTCCCACAAGGGTGGAGCCTAGCTTGTATGGTTTGTAATAATGTTTTTTGGTCTTTTCCATGTTCTCCGCAATTGTTTATGGTCTCTGGCTAAAACCCTAAGTCTTGTTGAGTCATTTTCAGGCTTAGATCCTAAACCCTTCAAGACTTGTTCTATTTTCAAGTTACCTTTCCAAGTAACTTAGGTTATTTTTAAGCCATGTGCTTTTTAATCTTGCCTTGTATCTTAATCTTGCAACCTCGACGGTATATTTTCTCTTGTTCAATGACTTGTTGTGGTCTTTTATCTCTTAATCTCAAAATGACATGGAATATGCCCTTTTGATTTGGAGATCAAGCGCAGGTCATTGATAAGGTTTTGTTCATGTTCAAATTGGAGGGCCAACACTAGATCTCAAAATGAAATGGTCAAGTTAACTAAGCTGTAGAGATCACGCACAGGCTATCGATCATGTTTTAATCTTACAGATGGTGCTAGATCTTAGAGTAGACCAAGGGTTAGTGAAATCATTCAAAGATTCAGCGATCACTTTATCTCCTGATCTCCAGATAAATCAAATTCAAGATCAAGCTCTAGTTGAGTTCTATTCGACGATTCAGAGATAAAGACTCAGATGTAGAAATGTGTTCATGACAAGGTTCTAATCGGTGGGTTGTGCTAGATCTCTTAATTAAACCATGGTTAGGCCAAAGACTTGGAGGTTGTGAGTTATGCTCAGTAGCATGATCTCAGAATGAATTAGAGTTAAAGTGAAGTCTATTAGGTTCATGTTCTAGATCATTGATTGTGTTCTAATCTCACAGATGTCACTAGATCTCATGATAAACTCAGGGTTAGATCAAACATTTCTAGATCTGGAGAAGGCCTTTGTCTCCCAATCTCTAGATTTGACCATAGTAAGGCATGGGTAGCTCAAGGTTAAGTCAAGTTTGCTAGAAAAGATCATGGTTGTTTCTCAGAGGATGATCTTATGGTTGTAGCTGGATCGCTAGATAAATTTATGTCAGGCCTTTCCATCTGGAGACTTAGCGCAGGTCATCGATGCATGTCTTGATCTTGTGGTTATTGCTCAATATCTAAATATAACCAGTGTTAAGGGGATTATTCAGCGACTTGGAGATACAAAGGGACTCAGTAATTAGAGTTAAAGATGATTCAGAGGCAAGTTAGAGAAAAGAATCAGACAAGGAACAAGGTCCAATGGTCGGTGCTTTCCCTCGATGGCCAAGATGGAGATTGTTAATGTTCAAGGAATTGTGCCAGGGTGCAACATGTCTAGATCAGATCCAAGCTTAAAGACCAAATAAAGATAAAGAAAGAGACCGCTGACTATATTTTAAATAGGAGAATCAAGTCTTATTTTGAGCCGTTGATACAAACACTCCACGCCACCTATGACCATTTGGATTTGATTTTTGACATTCAAATCTACTTCTCAGAGTTTTGTGGCGGTGGCGACATGTTCCAGGTCACAGACAAAGTAGATGGATCAACCAAATTCTCTTCTCAAATTTATGGTGATGGGAGATATTTTCATGACTATATATGATTGTTTGAGATATTTCCCAAGGGCATTTAATGATAGACTTGACTATTTTAGGGTTTTCTAAATTGTTTAAGGAATATATATTGTAGCCCTAACTTGTCCAATTTGATCAGATGGATTGACTCCCGCGCTTGTGTGCTAGGGGAGGTTGTATATAAGTAGTTTTTTGATCTTTTGTAAATAGGTTTGGATTATGTAAGAATTTTTTTGAGGAATTTTCTCTATCCTCATAATTTTCATGCGTCTATAATTCTCAGTCTTCCAAGGCCTATGAAAGAATTTCTATGGTATTTTTCCTACCCTCAAGTTCTCATGTGTTTTCAGATTCTCTTTGAAGCACAATATAGTGGTTGAGCATTGAATAAGTTGTGAGTTATTCAAAGTTTTTTTTTTCTTTTCTGCATCTTCGTGTACTATTGTGGATGATTTGATAAGGCTAATCTTGTGGATTTCATTCATCCCTTATTATCTTTGTCTTATTCTTGTGCCTATTTGCTGGAGTGGATGTTTATTTGTAGGTCATACTCTGTGTCTATCTCCTTGGATATGCTATTGTTTGTGAAATCTTCTCTTTCCTTGAATAGCCTCTTTTCATTTCAGACCTCTCTATGAAACACTCTTTTGCAAACCTATCTAGGAAGTTATACTTGTCTTAATTTAGGAATTTCATGCTAGTTCTTGGTCATTATATTGTGATTCATGTCACTTTCGGTGCATCACCTAATAGGTTAAATTTTTTTTATTTCCCTTTCAATTCTCCTTCTTCCCTTTTCCTCCCAAGTTTACTCTTCATGTTTAAAAGAGAAAAAAAAAGGTGATTATTCAAGAGGAACCGACCTAAAATCTGGAGGTTTCACTTCAGTTAGCATAGGTCACACAATCTGGAAGTAATTCCCATGTTATACCAGATCATTATACTTGTGAGTTTAATAGGTTGCAAATTTGGTGTATAATAGAAATCACATTCCACTAAGACCCTGCCCGCTACGGACATGCATCAAAAGAGCATGATGCCTCAATGAATCTTCAAGCTTGATCCCAGCGATTAAGGCATCGTGACAACCATTGGATCGGAAGGAGAATCTACTACCTGTGGGAAAATAAAGTATCACGAGACTTAGGAAATAAACCTTAGGAAAAGGTAACCCACTTAGGAAAAAGACATGGCCCCGCCGATGAACAAATTACACCACATGAAGAATTGGAACTTAAGTGGCATGGAAAATTAACAAATACTTAGAACGGGTCACCAAAGAAGTAGGGTTTTAAAGGTTTTTTGCATGAAAAGGAAAATAATTTTTCTGATCCTTTTCAACCTAGAAACTTCCAGAAAATAGGAGAAAAACCATAGAATCAGGTGCAAATTTCATACAAGCTGGGCTCAACCCTTGTGGGAGCCACATTTACTCCACTTGTAGCCAAAATTGGACAGGATGGGAAATTTAGGTAACAGTTATTTGATGTTTGCTTTTTCTTTTAAGCAAGTTTTAATTATGTTATGTGGAGAACTGTTTAAATGTTTCAAATTATTCAAAGAAATACTAATTCACCCCTCCCCTCTCAATATTCTAGATGTTCAAAAATTGGTATCAAATTTAGTTCCTTTGGAAGAGTCTAACTGTTGATTAACTGATGAATATCTGATGGAGATTATGAAGACCGGGTGATACTGAGTATCATGATTGTAGAAATGATTAGATCAATTGTTATTTTGTCATTGATGTCAAACAATTGATTAATTGATTTTTATTATGTTACCATATCTTAAGAGGAGAAGTTAAATGGGTGATATATATAGATTAGATAATGATGAAGTAATGATGATATAGTTTTTTTCTACTATATATTTGATGTTATCAAATCGGTACATTTGATTGATTAGGTTGGGAACTTCAATGAATTATGTTATGACTGAAAGAGTTACTTTACCGAGTTAGATTGAGTCAGTCGGTAGAATGTTATGTTAGTTGGTCACAGTTATTGAGCACCAAAGACAAGATAGACATCAATCAGTGAATGAAGTCAGTTACCGAGTTGCTAAGCAAGTTTTACCAAGTACAGTATACTGATAATAAATGACGATAAGATCAAATTCAATGTGAAGCGATGATGAGATGGATGAGGAAATGAATTAAATGAAGTTTGTTATAAGATCTACGAATGGGAAAATTCAATATGAATATATAAGGTGAAGATCAAGCAGTTAAACATAATTATGAGAGTTCCAAGAAAAATACAAGTTTAGAGGTAAAAGTGAGATGGCTTACTGAGTTGTAAAATATGAAGAAGATGATCGAACAACTTAGCACAAATGAAGGAAAATCAAATTAAGGAGATTAATAGGCAAAATTATTTATATATAAAGGATGACAAATAAACAGAGAACAAGAGGCTGGCGAATTGAACAGAGAAGAAGGATAAGATGAAGAACAACATTTACCGAGCATAACAAAGAAACAAAGATTGAAGAATCTATAGTCTGAGAAAGAGACCAATGGAGTATGTTATGCCAATATTTAATTGAGGATAAAGGACCTGACATAAGAAAAGGTAGTTGCTATATTTACATATAAAAGTTTACTATTGATTATTAATATTTGTAACAGAGACATCTCTTAACCGAGTGGATTTAACCATCCTATTTGTGAAACCTAGACTTAGGTGACATTCCAAAAGAGTTTTTAAATACCTTTAACAATGCCACTCCTAATATGGTGGAGATATTAATAGATCTGAGGTAAATCCCCTAACAAGGTCACATTTAGAAAATGTGTTTGTAATCTTTAACATGATAAGTTCTTAATTGAGCGTACTTCAGAAGGGTACATTTTTTTTTATTGTGGGTCACAATTCTCACAGAGGTTTTTCCCAAATTGGGTTTCCTTGTTAAATCTGGTGTTTACATGGTTAAATATGGTGTCAACTGAATTAATTTGATGTTGCTAAGTTTGAATGATTGATTTACATATATGAGATGTATTGTTGCTTATGTTATTGAGTTTATTGGTGAATTAGTTATTTAATATGTTCAGTATTATCGAGTGGATCAGTGAGTTCAGTTTTAAGTGTTTAAGATTGATTTTTATGATTCAACTGCCCTCTCAGTTGGACCAAAAATTGGTATCAGGGCAGATTTACTCTAAAGTGTTAAGTTTAAAAGGACTTGAGTCAAGATCTTAAGATGTATAAGAGGGAAGCACCAAAGTTGAATATGGATCATTTCTCTACATGGAAAAGTAGAATGAGGTTTCATGTGTCTGGAGTAGGAGAATATGTACTTCACTTTCTTGATAATGAATATGTAGCACCGACTACTACACCTTTGACTATTAGTGAGCAAAGATAGAAACAATAACACACACAAGTTATGATTGAGATTGCTTCTACACTTACCGACCAGGAATATGATGAGCTTGATGACTATACTACTTCAAAAAAAATGTGGGATAAGCTTATTTTGACCTATGGTGGAGATCAACATGTTCAGAAGGCTAAAATAGAAATCATGAGAGGAAAATTTGACTCTATGAAGATGAAGGAAGGAGAGAACATAATACATTATAATAAAAGACTTAAGGAGTGTTAATTCTATCATAGGAGCTGGTGGGATCATCAGAGGATGATATTACAAGAAAAATGTTGATAACCCTACTACCGAATTATGTTATTTGTGTATCTTCTATACAACAGCTAAGATATATACCCTAGATGAATGTTTCACTAGATGCTACTATTGGTATGTTGACTACATTTGAACTAAATGATTTTGATAATAGTTTGCTTGCTACTTCTAAGATTGAATCTACATTTAATTCTACTTTAAAGATTGGAAAAGATAGGGAAGTTGTTGCTAGAGATGGATATTTGAGCAGTGCTAGTGAAATTTTTATAGTTGCATTGAAGGACTTGAAGAATTATTTACTAAATGTGATGAAAATGAAAGAGAATTTGAAGCTCTGTTGGCTAGAAGGATAGAAACAGGCAAAGGAAAATACCGAGGTAAGTTACCCTTGAAATGTTTTAATTATGATAAAGTTGACCAATTTGCATCTAACTGTCCAGAGAAAGATAAGGAAGAAAATAAAGATAACAAAGATAAGGACAAAAGAGAAAATAGATTCAGGAGATACAAAGACTACAAAAATGAAGGTAATAAATCTTTTCATATTGCTAATGAAGGAATAAGTGATGATGATTCTTTTGAGAGCGATGATGGAAAAGAAGTTCTTTATGTTGCTATAAAAGATGATTCTGATGAAGAAGAACCTAGAGCCCTAATATCACAAGTAAGAATGAAACATGGATTATAGATAATGGTTGTTCACATCATATGACTGGTGAAACACTTAATTTTATTTCCTTAGAAAAGCATGATGGAGGTTATGTTAGATTTCGTAATGATGCTCCATATCCTGTGAAAGGAAAAGGATCTATAATTCTACTAAATAACACAAGATGTGATGATGTTTATTGGGTTGAAGGATTAAAGTATAATCTGTTGAGTGTTGCATAGCTAAACAATACAGGTCACCAAATGGAATTTCAATATGGAAGGGTGAAAGTATTTGATGATAAGAGTAATCTGATTGCTACTGGAGAACAATCTAAAGGTAATTTATTTTATCTTGATACTTCTATGAAGAGTTTCTCTATTTTATAAACTTGAAGATGTTTGGTTGGCACAAAAGGCTTTGCCATGTTAATTTTGACAACTTAATCAAAGTGAGTAAGAAGAGTAGAGTAAGAGGACTACCGAGATTAGAAAAACTAGAGAATGTTATGTGCAGAGAATGTCAGATGGATAAGATGACTAAATCTAGTTTATTTAAGATGACTGTTTCTTTTTTAAATAAATTTTATTTATTTAATCCCTCCATCTCCTCTAAAATTCTTCTAAACCCCGTTTAAGTTAAATTAAATTAAATTTAAATCACACTTCTTATTTTTGGCTAAATTCACTCTAATTACACTTAAAAGGTAATTAGAACCTCTTTTAGCCTTAATCACTTGCACACACATGTGAATTTTTTAAATTCTCGATCCTTCCACTTGAAAAGTCAACTACTCCCTTTAACCACTTAATCCTATCCACTCATCCCTTTTTCCTCTTAATCTCTTTCACTCCCACCAAAACCCTACCTAACCTTTAATCTCAGCCACTCATTTTCCACCTCTTAATCCTAGCCCTCCATTTTCATAAGAAAATCCATAAAAGGATGCCTCACTCCTCATTTTGAAAGTACTTAGTCAATTGAGCATTTTGCATATTTGAACATTTTGAGCACTTGCACATTTGAGCACTTTAGTTTTCATTTCAAAATCTAGATATTACATGTTAGGTAATGGAATCAATCTTAGTTTAGTTGATCTCGCATTTTAATCTTAGATTTACTATTTGCATTTGCATTCATTATTTGAGATATTTGGGGCAAGTTCCACATACTTGTGCTCAAATCTTCATCATTTTGTATTTATCATAGTGGGATTTTATTGCATTGTGTTGGGAGAGCACACCCACAAAATCTTTAAGAGAAAATAAAAAAAGGTTGATTGGGTGCCCTTGTTTTAGCTCATCAGAGGTTGTAGTGAAAATATAGTTGTATTTCAAGTTCTTTAGCATATTTGGATTACTAGATATTCCTTGTATTTGCATGTTGTAATGCCCCGCCAGGGAACCTAGGAGAACTAACCTAAATATGACACTAAGTTAACATGATTTTTTTTTTAATTTTTTTTTTATAAAAAATTATGATAACAATGTGGAAGCAACACAATAAAGTACATGACATACATGTAAGTACAACTCATACATAGATAAAAATTCTCGAGGGTTCCTTGACATAGAATTACTTAAGAAAAATAATCTATGAACGACAACTATAAACAACTGACATAAATGATACAACAAGTGAATCCAATATTATACATCTCATAATATAAGACCGCATATACAACTGAAACCAAAGGTATACAACCTAATCAATATCCACTGCACAAATCACAGGGTATGTAATAATACATAATAACATAATACAATGCATCCTCCAAAGGATGATAACCAATATCTACATATGGTACAAGGTTACAACTCATGTAACTGAACAAGTCTCCAAAAGACTACGAATACAGAACCATAACAAGGATCATCCAAGCATGAAGAAGAACCATCAGAATCTCAATGGTAATAAGAATCACTACCACCCAACCACGTGGAACCAAAGGTCCACACCCACCGTGCTGAGGAGATAATAACATGCCCACTCACATGGGTATACAACATGAAGGCAACATCAAGGTATACAAGACATCATACATAATAGCATAGGAAGATCCTAGTAGCTCTCTAAATCACCATAAGTAAATCTATACAGTTGAAGATGTAACTGACACATGTAATATAACCTAATTTATATATAGGGAAGTGTCATCACATAAGTCTACCCTTGAATTAGCCCTAGTAGCCCCTCTTGGACTCTCGCCCCTAAGTGACTCTATGTGGTTCAGTAATCCTTTCGTGAAGAGAAGGATCCTAACTCTCCCATCCTAGCATGTAATAAACTTAAGGAATGGGTAGAGACTCACTTATCTTATTAGTTCATTTTAAAACCCCTTAATGTTTCATATTTTCACTTATTAAGTAACTTGCCAATGAGATGCCCTAGTAGCCACCTATGGCCCTGGACACATTGCAAGACACTTCCCCTCTATACACTTAGTTAACCTACCTAGGTTCATAACAAAAACATGAAGGTATAATACATAAATCTCAATCGCATCCTACCCATACAGGTGCATATAGGTTCTTAAATAACCATATAATTGACAATACCCTCATAAGATCATAAAGTACAACTTAACCAAACCAGGTTAGGTATAGAGTATCAAGACCACAACAACATCATAGAAGCATGCTTTGAAATTCACATAAGATACCACAAAGAAATCAACACCCCAAAACCTCTAGTTTTACCTCCTAAAGGTCATCTATCCCAAATAGATACCCGAAACGAAAGCACCTCATACAAGGAAAGAATACATAGTTCATTCTGATACTCACTCAACATATAACATGTATAATAAAGACATTTTAGAAACACTAATAAATCATAGTGATAGCATAGCGATAATGCAATGATAAACAAATTTATAATCTCTTATTATCACCCATCTTATAAAATTACTATCCAAATATAATTAAATCTCCAATAAAAATTGCAATTAAACTCTTATATAGGTTAATTTATAACATCTCACAAATATAAATTAATCTATCAGATAATTACTAACTCCAACTATAATTACAATAGTATGATAACACAACTCCACACATGATTTTGACTTGTTGTGCAGCTGCAGGTATTTTCATTGCATACAGTAATAAGGATTCCCCAAATTGTAACTCAATGTCATAGAATGGTGTATTATAAGCCACCATGGAAATATGAGCCAAGGGGAAGTAGTTGTAGTCCTTAGGGATTTTAGAGTCCTTATAGGATTTTTTTTCATGTTTTTAATAAGTTGGAACACACCCATGTCATGAAGGGTCCAGTTGCTGTGAGAATCCAACTTTTCTAGCAACACTGTAAAAGTTGTCAAAAATGCAATTTTGCGTTTTGACAACATTTCTTCTCAAATTTTGCATCTTCGTTCCAAATAGCTATACATTTAAAATTTTGGTTAGGAACCATTGGGGATGGACATATTTATCCCAACTATTTCATTTTTAAGTGGTTTGGATGATTGTACAGAGTTTGAAGGATTGAAAGCAATAAAAAATGTTTAGATTTCTTGCAAAAACTTGTGTTATGGACATATACGGGCTTACTATGGTCTGACTGATTTGTAAATCTTCTTCACTTTCATATATTTTATTTAAAGTTGGTTTGGGGAGTTGAAATATTCTAGGGTGGAAGTTATTCAAATTCTTAGTGCATTGGTCTGTAGAATTCTGAGAAACCCTGCAAAATAAGGGTTTGTGATTCAAATGGCCTTAACTTGTATGTCCACCATAAAAAAATGATGATATTATGTGGAATAAAATTTAGGCCCATTTATTTTAAGGTTCCTAAAGATTTTGTTGTGGATATTCAATGATCAACTAGAAATCTGATGCCCTAGGTGGACATTTAGATGTGGCCACCTAATGCCTGATTGTAAAAGTTGAAGTTATAGTTGATGGGTGTTGAACCAAAGGATGCAACTTTGGATTTATTGATATTTTGGTGGCCCCTTGACCATCATGTCCTTTTTTTTAGAACACTAAGTTGTAGTGGTGGTTCCTTTGTAAATCCATGCCTAACTACCCCATTAGGTCTTTGGTTTTTTGCATACTTGAGTCCTTTGTTGTGAGAGTAAGAAAAAACCAATTTAGGAGAGTGTGGAGATCCAAAAAGGATATCTGGAACTAGAATTTTTTTGGTTGGTACTTTGGGAAGAATTAGGGTGGTGTCCTAAACCCCATTCAGATAGGGATACTAGCCTAAGTAAGACTTTGTGAAGCAAATGTCTACAAAAGGGTTGTGAAAACTATTTCGATGCATGGTTTGGGTTGTTTGAGCCCTTTCAGGACCAAATCCATTCAAATTGAGTCTATTTAGCAAAAATAACATTTGAGGGTGAGTAGATGTGAAAGGAGGTGCTTAGACCCTTAAAGGGAATGTAGATATCATAAAAGGATCATTGATTCTTGTCCTATGTTTCATAGGAATGTTTTGGGAGAACATCATGAGGTGTTTGGAGTATTTTTTTAAGGGTGTGGAGTCTTTCACTTTGATCCCATCCTAGAGGGATAATAGTGAGTTGGGGGATAAGATACCTAAGTTGTGGAAGGCTCTGCATCAAGTGGTATCAGAGAAAAGGAAAGGAACCCTTGGGAAGAAAATAAAGTGAAGAAGACATGGTAGAAGGAGAAGCAAAATAATTTTGACAAAGGATGACAAATGTGGAATTTGCAAATATTGTGAGAGAGAAGGTGGAAGAGAATAGGAAGTTGAGAGAAGAGATGGAAAAAATGAGGGGCCAAATGAGAGGAAGGGGTGGTGAAGAATGTGGAGAAGATGGAGAATGGGATGATGAGGAGATCCCAAGGTGGGAAGAAGATGACGTTCTTGCATACTAGAGACCCCTCCTAAATTCCCTAAATTCCATGGAGAGGAGGACAATGGATGGGAAGTTAGAACTACCAATATTTATTGGGAGGATGGAACCAAACTTGGTCATGGATTAGATCGACTCCCCCATAAGATTATTTGAATGTGAATACATTCCTAAACATCAGAAGGTGAAGATAGCAAAGTCAAATTTGAAAGGATCTGATTTGACATGGTGGAATTTTATACAAGATGAAAGAGAGAAGGAAGGAAAAAGTAGAGTGTCTACTTGGAAGAGAATGGTGAGTTTGGTGAAAGGAGCATATGTACCAGAATATTATGAGGTACAAATCCATAGGAGAAGGAAAAAAATTAGGCAAAAAGATATGTACATAAACACATGCACTGAAGAGTTCATGAAATTGTGCATGAAGTCCAAAATGAAGGAGACAGAAGGAGAGAAGTTGGCTAGATACATGAATGGGATAAAGTGCTCTATTCAAGAAGAGTTGAACATACACACCCCTAGGATAGTTAAAAAATGTTATCGATTGGCATCCAAGGTGGAGGAGAAGTTAAAGAGTGGATAAGATCAAAATGATAGAGGAAAAGACATACAACAAAGGGGTAGGAGTCCTTTTAGAGGAAGAGGGAATGGTTTTGGTTCCCAAGGAGACTCTAATCAAGAACATCATAGAGGTGAAGGTAACAAAAATGGTTACAAAAATAAGGGTAAATTCAAAGGGAGAAGGCCTACCTTCAAAGGAAGTTCACAAGCAAGAGAGACAATCATATGTTACAATTGGAATCAAGAAGGGAACATGGAAAATAGATGTCTAGAGAAGGTTAGTACAAGTTCCATGGGAGAAAGGAAAAATCTAGTCCAAGAATCAGACTGTCAAAGCACTACCTCATATCAAAGTGTGAATTCTCCAGATGCATATGGCTACCCTAAGAGAAGAGAGGCCTTGATGATTATAAGAGAAGTTATTACCACGAAGATGTATAATAAGGAACCCCCACAAAGGAAGCCACTCTTCAAGACAACTTGTAAATCAGGAGGTAAGGTGTGTAAATTTATGATTGACTCTGGTTCTACTAAATTTTTTGTGTCTTTAGAGATGATAAAGAAGCTTAAGATCAAAATAATGTCTCACCCTTCTCTATACAAGGTTTCTTAGCTCACCCAAGGTCAACAAGCTATTGTAGAGGAGCGAGCTTGGGTGGATTTACAAATAGAGTCCTATAAGGAAAAATTGTTATTTGATGTAGCCAAGATGGATGCCTTCCATCTCCTAATTGGGAGACCATGGCAATATGATCTCAAGGCACACCATGATGGTTTTAGAAACACCTATTCCATAACCAAATATGGGAAGGTGATTGAGTTGTTACCTCTGATGGAAGATAAAGAGGAGCCTAAAGGAAAAGAGGCTAATGAGTTGGTGATGGAAGGAAAGGAGTTCATGAAGGATATCAAAGAAGAAAGTGAAGTATGTTTTTCTTTGATCCCTATCCCCAAGGTTATAGGAGCAAAGAAGACATCCAAAAAGGATATGATAGTAGATCCTGCAATAAAGGAGTTACTGGATCAGTATAAGGGTATCATCTCAGAGGGAATTCTAACATATCTACCCCCTGTCATAGATATAAGTTACTGTATATACTTCATCCATGGGTCTAATTTACCAAACAAGGCAGCATACAAGCTTACACCCCAACAAAATGTAGATATGACCAGATAGATTGAGGAGCTGCTAGAATTAGGGTTGATTGGAAAGAGTTTGAGCCCTTGTGGAGTGCTTGTAGTCTTGGCGCCCAAAAAGGAGGGCACTTGGAGAATATGTAAAAAAATCAAGGGAAATCAACAAAATAACCATAAGGTACCATTTTACCATTCCTAGAATTAATGATTTACTTGACCCTTTGGGCGTGCTAAGTATTTCTCAAAAAGTGATTTAAAAAGTGAATATCACCATATTAGGATAAGGCCATGGGATGAATGGAAGACTACATTTAAAACAAATGAGGGGTTATATGAGTGGAAAGTTATGCCTTTTGGATTGTCCAATCCCCCTAGTACATTTACGAGACTTATGAATGAAGTCTTAAATGAGTTTATAGGAAAGTTTGTAATTGTCTATTTGGATGACATGCTAATCTTCAGAAGATCAAAGGAAGAGCATCTAAAGCACTCAAAAATGGTCATAAGGAGGATACATGAGGAGGAACTAATGATAAATTTAGATAAGTGTATGTTTATGCAAGAGGAAATCATATACTTGGGTTTTGTCATATCTCATGGTGAGTTTAAAATGGATCAAGAGAAGGTGAGTGCTATACTTTCTTGGCCTACCCCTATAAGAACGAGTGATGTTAAAAATTTTCATGGATTAGAAAAAATTTAAAGGAATTTTATAAAGGGTTTAGTCATGTTTGTGCTCCAATGCTTGAGACTATAAAAGAGGGTCAGAAATGTAAGTTTTCAAGGAATAGAGAGGCAAATGAATCTTTTGAAACATTAAAGAAGAATGTTGCTCAACAACCTATCCTTTCTTTACCATATTTTAACAAGAGCTTTTAGGTGGAATGTGATGAAAACCACTTGGAAATAGGAGCAGTCCTTAGTCAAGAAGGTAAGCCCATAGCATTTTTTAGTGAAAAGTTAAATGAGGCAAAAATGAGATATTATTCATATGATTTAGAGATGTATGCTTTGGTTCAGTCTCTGAAGAAATGGAGACACTATTTAATGACAAGGGAATTAATTGTATTCATTGACAATCAGGCCCTAAGTTTCATCAATAGCCAAGAAAAACTCAACCACAAGCACATGAAGTGGGTGGAGACTTTGCAAGCATACACATTTTCTCTCAAGCACAAGAAATGGGTGAAAAATAAAGTGGATGATGCATTAAGCAGAAGGGTGTTGACTGTGACCCAAATTAAATTGGAAAGTTTTGGTATAGAAGCTCTGAAAAATTATGTATGAGACAAATGAAGACTTCAGTGAAATATATCAAGTATGTGTATATTTTGGTGAGAATTATCATGTTGACTTCTCTGAATTTATGATATAGGATGAATTACTTTTTAAAGGGGGGAAATTGTGCATCCCCAAATGCTCCATGAGACTGAATATAATTAGAGACAAGAATTGTGGAGCCATGTCAGGACATTTTGGTCTTGATAAGAAACTTGAATTAGTAAAGATGAATTAATTTTGGCCCAAGATGCAAGAAAATGTTAGGAAATTTGTTGAAACATGTGTCATTTGCCAAAAATCTCAGGGGAGATCTACTAATGCAGGGCTCTATCAACCTCTACACATCCCATCAAGACCATGGGAGAGCATAAGTATGGATTTTGTATTAGGTCTTCCTAGGAAAAAGAAGGGGTATGACAGTGTTTATGTAGTGATAGATAGGTTCAACAAGATGGCTCATTTCTTTCCATGTAAGACCACATATGATGCCTCCAATGTTGCAGACCTCTTCTTCAAGGAGATTGTTTGAATCCATGGGTTAACATTAAACATTATGTCAGAAAAAGATGTTAAGTTCACATGGCACTTTTGGAGGACATAATGGAAGAAACTTGGTACCAACTTGGATTTCTCATCAACATACCATCCTCAGAAAGATGGTCAAACTGAGGTAGTAAATAGGTCTCTTGGCAATTTGTTAAGATGTTTAACCAGAAAGCATGGGGAGAAATGGGATGTGGTATTATCTCAAGTAGAAAAGTGATTAAGGATAGCATGATGGATTCATGAGTGTGTTTATTTTTCCATTTGTGTTTATATTTTTATTTTTCAATGTTCGTAATAAGGATTCACAATTTGTAACTCAATGTCACGGAATGGTGTATAATAAGCCACCATGGACATATGAGCCAAGGGGCAGTAATTGTAGTCCCTAGGGAGTTTAGAGTCCTTCTAGGATTTTTTTTCATGTTTTCAATAATTTGGAACAAACCCATGTCATGGAGGGTCCAATTGCTATGAGATCGCAACTTTTCTAGCAACATTGTAAAAGTTGTGAAAAATGCAATTTTACATTTTGACAACATTTCTTGTCAAATTTTGCATCTTCATTCCCAACAGCTCTAAATTTCAAATGTTGGTTAGGAACCATTGGGGATGGACATATTTATCCAAAATCATTTATTTTGAAGTGGTTGGGATGATTGTACAGAATTTGAAGGATTGAAAACAATAAACAATGTTCAAATTTCCTGCAAAAACTTGTGTTACAGACATTTACGGGCTTACTATGGTCTTAGCCTGATTTTTAAATCTTATACACTTTCATATCTTTCATTTAAAGTTGGTTTTGGGAGTTGAAGTGATATAGGGTGGAAGTTATTCAAATTCTTAGTGCACTAGTCTGTAGAATTCTGAGAAACCCTCCAAAATAAGGGTTTGTGATTCAAATGGCCATAACTTGTATGTCCACCATCAAAGATTTATTATCTTAAATGGAATAAAAGATAGGACCATTTATTTTAAGGTTCCTAAATATTGTGTTGTGGAGATGCAAGGATAGAGTGGAAATTAGATGCCCTAGGTGGACATTTAGATGTGGCCACCTACTGTCTGATTGTAGAAGTTGAAGTTTTGGTTTATGGGTGTTGAACCAAAGGATGTACCTTTGGATTTAGTGATTTTTTGGTGGAACCTTGAACCTTAGGTATTTTTTTTTGTGGAAAACTAAGTTTTAGTGGTGGTTCCTTTCTAAACCCAGGCCTAACTACCCCATTTGGTCTTTAGTCTTTTGCATACTTGATTCCTTTGTTGTGAGAGTCAAAAGAAACCAATTTAGGAGATTGTGGAGATCCAAAAAAGGTATCAAGAACTAGATTTTTTTTGGTTTTTTCCTTTGGGAATAATTAGGTTGGTGTCCTAAAAACCAGTCAGATAGGGCTACTAGCCTAAGTAAGACTTTGTAAAGAAAGTGTCTAAAAAAGAGTTGTGAAAACTATTCTTATGCATGGTTTGGGTTGTTTGAGCCCTTTTGGGACCAAATCCATTGAAGTTGATTCAATTTAGTAAATAGGACATTTGAGGGTGATTATATGTCAAAGGAGGCCCTTAGACCCTTAGAGGGAAGGTAGATGTTGTAAAAGGCTCATTGATTCCTGTCCTATGTTTCATAGGAATGTTTTGGGAGAACATCATGAGGTGTTTTGGAGTATTTTTTTAGGGTGTGGAGTCTTTCAAGTTGAACCCATCCTAGAGGGATAGTAGTGAGTTGGGTGATAAGATACCTAAGTTGTGGAAGGCTTTGCATGCGATTTCCTTCAGTCCTTATCTTAAATTATTCATAACAATATTAAGCCCATTCAAGAAGCAGCTCAAGAGATAGGATACACTCAACCTCATTCTAGTGTTGAAATTTCTAATCCTATTCCCACTTTAATTCACTCTATTAATACTTATGCTCCACCTATCATCACAACTTCCTTTCGACCTTCCAATCCTATTCATGTGAGCCTTTCTAATCCTAGTGCTCCTTTTTTTCCCTTCAAGCTTTCCAAGTGTTTCATTGCCTACAACCACGCCCACTTATCACATTGTGCCTTTTTCATATCCCACCATTCCCACTATGTCCAAAAATTTCGCAAATGCTTCTAACACATCTCTTCCTACAATTCATTCTAATGATCCAACCATCAATAATCTAGCTCAAACCGTGTCTTCTTTGCAACAACAACTTGCATCCTTGACACAATCAAAATTTGACTTTCCTATATGTGACATTGCTATTCCTTTGTCTTTGGACATAATCCATGTTGTTATCCCACACTACATGGAGATTCCTCACCTTGAGACTTATAATGGGAAGGGTGATCCGTTTACTCATGTCAAAACATTCCAAACACTGTTTACTGATTTCTCTCATGATCAAAGGTTTGTGACAAAATTGTTCACTAGGATCTTTTGAGATAGGGAATTAAAATGGTTTTGTTCATTACCCCCTTATTCCATTGTTTATTTTCACAAACTTGCTAATTCTTTTATCAAACAATTTCAAAACAACACTGGCCCTCAAATCTCCTTAACTAGTTTAATGCATTATAAACAGGGTGTTAAAGAAAAAGTGACTAATTTTATTGGTATATTTAAGTATTTGCATGTTCAAATTTCTTATCATGTGCCTGATAAAGATTGATTATTTCTATTAAGGTATCATAAACTAGGCAATTACCATGACTCAGGGATTAAACATCCGACCGAGAAGCTATCCTCCTTTATAAAAACTCATTTAATTTATCAACCCAGGGACATATTACTTGAAATAGGATAACAAAGTATATGCACCAAGGATTCTTACATAGACCACACTATGGCTACGGAAACAAATTTCTTTGAAAAGCAAATTATTCTATAGCTATAGGAAATGAATGCTGAAAAGGAAATTAATCTATAGCTACAAGAAATGAATGCTATAAAGAATGCTGGAAAGGAAATGCGGAAGTGAAAATGATGAAGGAATATTAAAAATTGGAAAAACAAAGACTTGAAAACACAATTATAATGATTCAACAGTTCTGCCACTTTGGTTGCAGGAAGTACTAGACTATCCTGTGGCTTTGGCTACAGAAACTATGTTAACACTATAATTACGATACCAAGATGCAAGAAACTTAAACTATATGCAAATGATTCTAACTAACTAACACAGATTCCTCACCTAGTGGGCCCCCTTGAGTGAGTATCTAAACTTAATTACACTGAACTAAAGATCAACACTTCATTTGCTATTGATTTAAAAATCAAATTTACATGATTCATATAACTGTAAAACAACAAAATGTAGACTATAACTGATAACGCCCTCCTTCTCACGTAGGAGCGGGGATTTATTTAAAGAAGGAAAAACATCTAATTTCTAACTAATCATGCCATAGAAATAGGCAAAGATTTTATTACAATCCTATCAAACATAAAGGGAAACTATAAAACTGAAGCTAAAATAGGTCTAGGAAAGAGGAAAGAACTGATTTTGACAACAAATCTAACTTCCCACTCTCTCCTAGATTTCTTTAGAGAATTCATTATGTTTCCTTTCTCTCTACTTAACTATTTCCACCTTGATCAACCCGGATCCACTTGCTGGTGTTGCATTTGATGTTTCTCTGTGTGAACCTGCTGCAAGACCAGGTCGAGCGTCCAACACATGGGCACGTTTTACCTGGTCAAGGCGATGGTTGCTATATTGTTGTGCTGCACTTCAGATGTTAGGATAGAGACATTTATGATAATCAATACCAAAATACACATGCATCATTCATGTTCAAACAACTAATTCATCCATGGAGACATAATCAGAATTCCAAAGTAAATAATATAGCATATTCATCCAAGCATAGCATATTAAGTGTGTCTTAACCATAGCATAGGTCTAGTGGCAGCATGCCACATAATAGAAAATCAAAGTATAAATTACTTGATAAAGTATGATAAAACAGGGAAAAGGTCCTAGCAAACGTTATCCTAGGGCATCTAAAAATATGGCATTAATATGCCTCATCGTTTTGCCCCTACAAATACTAGTGCCGACCGTCAAGCACTGAAATATTCCATATCTTTGCAAGTACCTAGAGATCTCCTTCCTGAGTCTTGCCACTCATGGAGGTGCCCACACACCAGTAGTATCCATTTTTGTACTCCATCTTGATCTGTCGACTCATCTCCAATTGTTCATCTACCTCATTGTCTACACAAATGTATAGTGGCCACAGGAGAAGAGGAGGCTGAAAGGAAAGATGGAGCCACTACTTAAGTCATGGTTTCCTTCTGAGGCATATGTACCACTAGAATCTTTGCATCATAACTCGTAGGTTGATGAGGCTGTGAGGCTCAACCTTCTTTAGTGCCATTGTTAATGGTGCATGAGCACCAAGGACCCACATGAAGACCATGAATCAAACCATGTAGATTATGAAGGAATGGAGTGAAAGTAATGGAAATTAGGGGTCCAAGGAGATCAAAGGGATCCTAGGTGGTGCAAAAAACATCAACTATAGTATATTGGCTCCTATAATGTTTTGGTGTCATGAAATGACATTTGCATATTAAGAATAAGTTATATCCTTGAAAGGATTAAATGAATGTAACTTGGACCATTAGTTTCCCAATGTGTTTAGGAGATTCTAGGGGTATAGTTTGGCTTTAAATAAGTCTCCTAGGTTTTTGAAAACCTTTGGAGTTCTTAATTTCCAATTTGCAAAGGTTTAAAAGCATTTTTAAAGTTTAAAAATTCAAATATTTGAAAAGTAACGACTAATAGCCATTTAGGAGGGAAATGAAGTTTCTATTCTCTAAACACTTAACTAATCCCTCAAACTGATTGAAAGAGGTTGGGGAAGTTAATATTTGGATGCCTATTTGTAATTGGGACTCTACTATTCACATATGGTGGCTGGAGTGTATGGACTGTAACAGGGATATCAATAAAATACAAGTTTAAATCTACAACTTTGATGTTCTATGCATTTTGGATGGTTTAAATACTTATTGCTTTAGTTCTTGAATTTATGTCAGAATAGTAAGCAATCTAAGATCATTGGTCTCTCCATCCAATGCATTAAAAGTCATTTTCTATGACTGTACTGTCATTTCTAGCAAGTTAAAAGTCTGATTTTGTTAAGTTTTTATCTATTTTGTAGTTAGTTTGCAAAACTTGATCCTTTCCATGGACTCAAAGGCCTATAATCCATGGAAGGAAGATACTAACCATGTACTATAAGTTCTAATACTGATTCTTGCAAAGATTTGAGGAATGAAGTGATCATAAATTGATTTGGAGAAGGGTTTCAAGTGAAATTGATGGCTAAGGTATAGCAGCAGGAGATTGGGCTTAAGGAAATAGCCTTTTTATGATTGGAATGGTATTTTAGGGTGGTATGAATGGTGAATCAACCACAAATTGGTCCAGGAAGAGTATGGATGGTCGAGATTGGTGAAGCCCTAGATTTAAGGGTTTGGAGTAACTAATTTGGGGGTTTTGGTGTTCCTTATGGTTTGGGTCTAATTCCTCTAAGGATTAGAGGTTTTATGTCATTTTAGGTCACTTCCCAAGAGTTGAGATCATTGGGGCATGATTATGATATAGTTTCTTTGTAAAAAGTTGTGAGTGTATTTGCAGGGGTACAGTCAGAGTACTGATATTTGGTCCAAAACACTAGTACCTACGATTTTGGTATGTTGTCATATGGCCAAAAGGATGTCTGAATATGCATTTGGTTCTTTTAGTTTTTTGGGAAAGTAAAGAGTTTGAAGGCCAAAAAGGTCACTGTTGGGCTACAAGCTTGTCAATTAGGTCTCTAGGCCAGTTTGGAGACATTTTGCCATTGTGAGTAAAGGAGGGTCATAGAAACCAACAAACCACTTTGATATGTCCTTATACACCCCAAATACATCAGATATATCATTGGTTTGTACCTAGGGTAACTTTGGTTGAATTGGGTCTATTGGAGCCATTGTGCTTTAGGATGATAGTTCATTTATAAACCAAGTTTATGTATCTTACCTTGGAGAGCAGTCCAACACATTGTCTAGTGCATTAAGTGGTATCAGAGCCACAAGTAGATTTGGGAAGATGTCTAAAGGAGAGGAGGAGTTTCCTACAAGGATGAAAAACATAGAATTGGCTAGGATAGTCAAGGAGCAGTTGACAGACAATAGGAAGTTGAAAGCAACATTGGAACAAACGGAGAAAGAGAACCATGAGAAGGACAAAATGATGAAGACCATGATGGAGAGGATCTCAAAACTAGAGAAGAGAGACAAGAACATCAGATTGGATGAGGAAGTAGAAGAAGGAGAAGAAGAAGTACCTCAAGAGGAAGAGCAGTTAGACCCTGAAGATGAGAGGATGGCTAAGTTGGTGAAAGCCATAAAGAATGGAGATTTAAGGGTAAGGACATAATTACCAATGTATGGAGGGAAGATGGATGATGAAGAACTAATATATTGGTTTAGTGCAATTGAGAATTTATTTGAGTGTGAAGGGATAGAGGAGAAGGACAAAGTGAAGATTGCAAAGTCCATGATGAAGGGACATGCATTATTGTGGTGGGATTGTGTTCAGGCAAAAAGGTAGAAGAATGGGAAACCCAAGATCACATCTTGGTATAGCATGATGGACAAGATGAAGGCAGAATTTTTGCCAAAGGATTATAGAGTACAATTATACAAGAAAAAAAGATTTTAGATAAAAGGATATGGATGTGCAAAAATACACTGAGGAGTTCCATAAGTTGGATATCAGAATGTGTCATGAGGAAGAAGTGGAAGAAAAGATTGCAAGGTACACGGGGGGGCTAAGGTTCAACATTCAGGATGAACTTAGTCTTACTACCCCAAGGATAGTTGATGAATGCTATCAATTAGATGTGAAGGCTGAAGAGAAGATAAGGAGAAGGCATGAGAAGCATAATAGTACAATAGGAGGATCTTCTATGAGAGGAAGAGGAGATAGAGGTACCACTGATTTTTAGAATCACAATGATAAGGAAAATCCATACACATCAGAGACAAGAGGAGGATATAGAGGAGGAAGAATTGGAGGAAGAGGAATGGGATGTTCACAGGAAGATGCTTTTGTTGCAATGAAGTGGGTCATCAGTCCTTTAGATGTCCTAAATGGAATGAATACAAGGGAAGAGACAGGAGACTAAACTTGATGGAAGAAGACACAAAGAGAGAAGAGCATCAAGAGCCCATTGTAATTCAACCAGAGGATGGATAATTCTTATTGATGGGAAGAGGACAACCATGGCATCCACAAGTGAGTATATTAAGATCAAATTGCTTAATTCAAGGTAAAGTATGTAGACTCATTATAGACTCAGGAGAAAGTCATAATGTTGTGTCTCATGAGGTTGTGAGGAAGTTAAATTTGAAAACATTTTTACATCCTAAGCCATATTATGCTACTTGGGTAAATGTGAATCAAAATTTGCTGGTTAATACTCAAGTTATGATTGAATTTTTCAGTTGGAAAGTACAGAGATAGGGCACTATGTGATGTTTTGGATATGAGTTGTGGAAAATTGATCATAGGCAGGTCTTGGCAATGGTCAAGGAGGGTTATTCATGATGGATTCAACAATAAGTATTTGGTTCACCATGAAGGCAAGAGATATGAGTTTCAACCATTAGTAAGGCACCAAGAAGAACAAATACTTTTGTGTTTTGGAAAGGAGATAGAAAAGAAGGTGGTGGGGAGTTGTTAGGAACCTGTGTGTTCCTTCTATTTATTTTGTTAGTTTAGTGTTGTTGGACGCATATGCTTTGTAAGTCATCTCGTGAGTATATTTTATTATCCCACATGCATAGGTAGTAATACTTTTCTAGATTGTACTTAGTATATAAGTGTGTGCTGAGGCCTTTGAATAACACCAATGAATTTATTGTATTGAGCTTGCTCAAAGGAGGTTACCCCCTAGAAGTGGCCCACAATCAATAGATTCACTCTGAGTTGTACTGTTGCTCTATATTTCTGTTATTTTGTGCATGCTCTTCATATTGCAGTAGGAGGTTCCTCTCATCTGGTATCAGAGCACTTTCTTGGGCGTGCTGGGTGGAAATTTCATCAAATTATTTTTTTCTGTCGTCACCTTCAGGTTCCTTTTTTTGCATCTGGATTCATTTCCAATCCTAGTATTTCTTGTTATTGCAGTTCTTATTTTCCTCTCAAAGTTCCTCAGAACCGCCGAAATACCATTCCGCATACTTCCTTCCTTGAAGAACTTACCCCAAATTTCACATATCAAAGCCCTAAATCCCTCATTTATCTAATTTTAAGGTTTTCCATAACTTTTTTGCTTCTCAGCCAATCGCCACCAAATCTGGCCACAGGGTTCATTTCCTAATTCTGCTCCCTTGTCCCTCTTGGACCGCTCGACCCATTCTGCCTCCCCGCCCTTGAAACCCTCATTTTTATCTTTCCATTTTCATCAGAAAGTGTCCAACCACTTGTCAAACACCAATTTACCATCTGAGTTTTTCCCAAATCCAAGTTTTCCCTAACTGAAAAAGTTTCTGTTTCTCTATTTCTACCCATTTCCAAAAAAAAATAAAAAAATTCTGCTATATGGTTGTTACACGTACAGGAGAAAAAATCATGGAGGAGGAACTTGCATCCCTTAAAACCAAACTTCAAGATCTGGATGACAAATTTCTCGGTCTCACTCTTCAGCATTCAGCCATGAACCGCAACCATTCTGGAGACACTGGGTTCTCTTCTGGCAATTTTTGGGGACCGAAGCTTGATTTTCCTCACTTCGATGGTGCTAATCCAACTGGATGAATTTATAGGGTAGAGCAGTATTTCAGCTTGCATAATACTCTGGATATCAACAAAGTCCCGCTTGCATCTTTTCATTTGGAACATGAAGCTCTTCAATGGTTTTGTTGGTACATCAAGGCTAATGTAGACCCAACATGGACAGAATTGTGCACACTTCTTTTGGAGTGCTTTGGCCCTAGTGCTTTTGATGACTTCACAGGAGCACTCACTAAACTATGCCAAATAGGCACTGTAAGAGAATACCAGACAGAGTTTGATAAATTAGCTAATCACACAGAGGGATTGTCTGATGAATTCTTTCACAGTTGTTTTGTTAGTGGTCTGAAGGATGCCCTTCGATCTGAAGTAAAAATGTTGCGGCCCACTAAAATGATGGAAGCCCTTGGGTTGGCTAAGTTAGCAGAGGATAAGATTAGTGCTCTACAACGTTCCAGATCCAATTTTGTTCCATTCAGAAATACAGGTTCTCACAACCCTCAAGTCACGCCAGCTCCCAGAACTACTCCTATCAAGCACTTGTTTGAAACAAAGATGCGGGCCCGTTGAGAAAAAGGGCTTTGTTATAATTGTGATGAGAAATGGTCCCGAGGCCATATATGTGTTCAACAAAAGCTCTGTCTCTTGGATGTGAATTCTCCACCTGAACTAGAAGAATATGTAGATGCTCACGAAACAGTGGATGATGAGGTTGAGCCTCAACAGCCTGAACCTCCTTCTCCAGAAGCTCAACCAGAGATATTTGTCCATGCCTTGGCAGGAGTCACTACCCCTCAAACCATGCAGGTCTAGGGTTTCTTCAAGAAGATCCCTCTTACTATACTCATTGATTTTGGTAGCACTCATAACTTCATTGACCCCCGAATAGCCAAACAAGCTGATTGCTTTGTGCATCCCTGCTCTAGCTTTGAAGTCATGATTGCCAATGGGGGCACTTTACCTTGCAAAGGGAAATGTTGCAATGTGTGTCTCTCTATTGGAGATTATAACCTACGCTCTGACATGTTTTCCTTGCCCTTAGGTGAATGTGATGTGGTTTTGGGCTCCCAATGGTTATGCACTCTTGGCCCCATTCTATGGGATTTTGGTGAACTTTGGATGCAGTTTTCAGCCAATGGGAAACAACACACTTTGAAAGGCTTATAGCCAGGGTCTCTCAGCATCATCAATTCACATCGTATGGAAAAGATTCTTAAGAAGAATTCATGTCGTGTCATCGCTCAACTCCATTCCATTTAGTTGCAGCCATCAGCGGTCTCTAGTACTCCTGCAGATCTACAACAAATTTTGGATAAGTATTCGGGTGTATTTGCTGAACCTGTAGGATTCCCCCCTTCTCGCCTAGAGGACCATCGTATTCAGCTCCTTCTCGACAGCATTCTTCCCAACATCAGGCCCTATCGCTACCCATTTCATCAGAAGACCAAAATTGAGATGCTCGTTCGTGACTTACTGAAGCAAGGTATTATTCGCCCTAGTACCAGTTCCTTTTCTTCTCCAGTTCTACTTGTCTGCAAGAAAGATGGGTCCTAGCAACTCTGCATTGATTTTTGAGCACTTAATCATCTCACCATAAAGGATAAGTTTCCCATCCTGGTTGTTGATGAACTTCTTGATGAGCTTCATTGTGCTCATTTTTTCTCCAAGTTGGATCTTCGTTCTGGGTATCATCAAATTAGGGTTAATGAGGAGGATATCCCTAAAATAGCCTTCCGCACACATGATGGTCACTATGAATTTTTAGTCATGCCCTTTG